>CP139507.1:389528041-389746645 GCA_021014915.2 Artemisia tridentata subsp. tridentata | reverse complement strand
CTTCAACTTAAAATTTTAAGCACGAGCAAGTTGTCATTGAAGGTCATGCATCCAACCAACCCCGACTTCATGATAAACTAAGTAGTGGCCTTCGTGAAATTCAACTTCAATCTCAAATAAGGAATACCGAATCAACTTCGTGATCATCTTGTGCGGTTGAGTAGTCAAAAAGAGAAGAAACATGCGCTAATTCTTAGCAGTGCCCATGACTCATAGTCAGTCCTATCAAGCATAGCTGTCTGACCCAGCTGCTTGAATGTCCTCAGATGCAGTTCTTGGTATAGTTGTCATACTGTATACAGGATGTTACAGTTCTTGAGATTTAACCAAGAATTAAATTCAAGAACAAACTGCACAACCGTAAGTATCAAACCGCTGAAACCTTAGGCAAATCGCTAAGCCCCAAACCGCTGAAAACTAAACCACTGAAACTGGAACCACTTAGATTCAAACCGCTGGAGACTGAACCATTGAATCCTGAACCGCTGTAACCGGAACCGCTAAGATTCACACCGCTGGAGACGGGACCGCTAGGAAACACGCGCTAATTCTCCCCCTCAAAAAGGGCATGGAATGACCTTTTTGCCAAAGCTGAGAGTCCGTGATGATAGTGAATTTGTCAGGCACAATACATGGAAAGAGACAGATAAAACTACTGCAAAGAAGATGGTGATTAAGACTCTCTTGTAGTAACCCCTTGCTAGTCTCCTCATCAATGGTTTAGCAGATTAACAATTCATTGAGGCTCGTACCATGCCAAAACCGCTTGATGAAATGTGTTACACTTAAGAGTGAGTAAAAGGTTAAAACACGTCTCTAAACAAATCACCTCCTGTCTTTAAGTCTGGCCACCTCTTGAGAAGATCTGGTACTACAATCCCATTAGAAGCTTGAGAAACAACAATCACTTGATGAAGCTTGATAAAGGACAAGTCCGCGACTTATACTTGCACTAAATTTGTGATTTAGAACCGTAACTCTTTTAAATATAGGTAGTAGTATATACCCAACCTTCCATCCTTTATTGTATATATCCACTTCTTGAACATCCAAGTCTAATCACCATAAATACGCTCGAGCAAGGGTCATCAAACATCGTGCATCCATCCAACCCCGAGATGTTTGAGACACTAAGTACACCAACCCGTGAATTAACAAACCAACCAAGTTACCATAATTTCCCAATTCCTGCCGATCTCGAAGCACAAACTCATCCCGAAAAATTAGTCAAACCCCGTAAGTTTTATTATGTCTAAATCCAAGTCCAACCTACTTGTCCAATATTAATTTCACGGGATTTTACAGCTCTTGAGATTTAAACCGAGAAATCGGATCTTTCGCGGGATTTTCTAAAATCAACAAGAGAAACCGTGAAATCAACAAGGACAACTAAGAGTGAGTTGCAATACTAATCTTCAAAATTCAAATCAAAGAAGTCAAATCTCAACTTGATCAAATCGCAACAAGTCAAGTCGCAGTTTGTCAAATCGCAACAAGTCAAATCGCAATCAACCAAATTGCTGTAAGTCAAATCGCAAGTGTCTACTTGCAACGTCAAACCGCAACTGGTACCATCGCAATCATTCAAGTTGCAACAAGTCAAATAGCAACTTGTCAATTTGCAAGCCGTCAACTGTAACTCAAATCGCAAAGATCAAATTGCATGCTCACTCAACTCGTAGGTACTAATAGGACAATGCTGCCAGATCCACAGTTCTGAAATCACATCGACATTCATATACCCAAATAACCAGCCGTGACGTGTGTATCCTCGTGAGAATAATGACCGAAATACCATTCCTTTTAGTCAACAATTTGGCAAAAATAAATTAACACCATGTACAAAGAATACATTTGTTAATTATTTTTAAGCAAAAAAAAAATATGTTAACCAATTTCAGATTATTGAATCATTCGTTCCAAGCCAAAACAATTCCAAATCATCCTTGTGACCACAGCCCACCATTCGATCCAATGCTCAGCCCAAAAACAAATCACGGCCCACTTTCTAATCCATACTTAAATCAGTTAACATTGCCCTAAAAATACTCATATTAGTGAACCCAAATCAAGAGAAAATTCGCCCCCTTCTCCTTCCAACTGCCTCTCACCCACAAACCCTAATCCCAAATCAAAGATAATCGCCTCTCTTTTACTCTCTTCACCATCAACAAGCAGCCACCTAATTAACCCAACCCTAATCAATCTCTTGTGTCAACAAATTCAATCAATCGATCGATGTTCCTTCTTATTTATCACCTTTCACGTATGATTAAGACACAAGTATTGTAACTATTGCGCATGGCCGAGCACTACCTTTTCAGGTTTCAGCATTGAAGAACACCCAAAAGTACTCATGGCTTCAAGATTCAATGAAGAAAGACTCGGGTAGGTAATAAAATACTAGTCTCGTTTTAGGTTATGGTCGAATGAAGAGACGATTGATGATGAGTTTGAGTGAGTTATGTTAGTTGTGAAATGAATTGTTGTAAGATGAATCGAACTGATTGAGTATTGTAATATAGTTTTGACATTCGTTTTTGGTTTGACTTTGTTTGTTTGAATAATCAGTGTTATGTTGCTTCGTCTTGATTAGCTTCATTTTGTTGATTTAGTTGGCTGAGGTTATTGTTGTTATGTTGTTGTGACCAATCAACTAGCAAAATCTGAGACAAGTTGCCACCCTTTCAAGTAGCTTGCAATTAATCCCAACTGAGACAAATCGCAACCTCACATTTTCATGAGTCACTTTCCCAGTTTTGACTCAATACACCCCTTTTTGGCTACAGTCCAAAAACGTAGACATCAGGCCATACAAATCGCAACCTTGCAAACAGGTGTTAAAGACACAAGTCGCATGCTTGCAAAACACACAAGTCGCATGCTTGCAAAATACACAAGTCGCATGCTTGCAAAACACACAAGTCGCATGCTTGCAAAACACAAAACGCAAGTGACAGAGTTGTCAGTATCACTTTTGTCACTTTTTCCATTTCTGGAAAACAGCCAAATCACAACCTAAAACTGTGTTCAAACTGAGACACAAATCATCCATGTCAACCACAAAACGCAACATTTTGTGGACAAGTCACTTTCACAAGAGTTGTACATTTTGCCATTTCTGGATACATGCCAAACTGCACCAAAAGTACCCACAAAACGCAACCCATACCACCATCATTACTTCCAATCTGCATCCTAAAGGTATACTCAAAACGCTACTAAGAACATCACCACTGTCAATAGATTCGATGTTAACCGCAACCAAAACACAACATATAAACCACATCTCACACAAGTGACAAAAACGTTCATGAATATCGAAAGATTACGAGTAACACATGAGGTTTTTTCGAACAACATCAAAGATAAATGAATCTAACCATGTGCAGTTAAAGGCCCACATGTGCTATATTCATGAAGATTTAAACAAATCAAAACATTGTGCTGTTTAAGTTTATAAACCAGTTGAAGGCCCACATGAGACATTTGAAAAGAATAAAAGCCGGATGATACAAATAGAACAGTAGCAAGATTCATGAAATAGTAATTGAACAAATAGAACAAAAAAAAAAGCAACTTTCATGACACTGTGTTCGAACACAACATACACTAAACATACCCGACCTTGAATCCAAGCACACAATCAATCGAACCTAACCATGGCTCTTGATACCAATTGTAGAATATAAACATCTTGATTGTGTGGATGATTCGGGTGGCCTTGGATCTTGAAAGATCAAGAAACCCATGGTGGAGTTAGAGAGATAAAGTTAGAGAGAGGTGAGGGAAAAACTTGTAAGATTAGATTGGTAGGTGAAATAATACAAGAGTTCCGACCCTTCCCAAGTGTGGGAAGGGCTTTCTATAGTTACTAATATTGTGCCCCTAGTGGGCTGTGGAGTAAGCTGACAGTGGGGAAAGCCCCGACCCACTCCACAAATATAAATACGACTAAACTAATAATACTAATATTACTAAGCTAATATTAATAAGCCTACGATCTATGTGAATGCTAAATAGATGGTCGGGGTGACCGAGCCTACATCTGAATATTTATATTCCTAACATAAACATTATACGATATACACTAAATCTTTTCCATAATTATCCATTACATAAATCATAAACAGTACAAACTTATTCACTCAGCAGTACTAACTGCTTATGTCTTCAAAACACTTCAGCAGTACTAACTTTCATCTTCAACAGTGCTAACTGCTATCTTCAACAGTACTAACTGCTATAGCTTAATTTCCCAACACATTTCGTAGACAAACTTTTAATACGGCTACATAAAATCTGGGTAATTTATGCTTCATTGTAAAATTTCATTTTCTGTATTACAAACCCCAACTGTATATATCATTTACACCATCACCAGATTATTGTGCGCAGTGTTAAACACGATTCTCAATTGTGTTTAAACGTATACCTATTAATAATGCTGCAATGCATCTTTTCTTTAAACAAAGCAATAAAAATAAACCTGTATTATCAAACGGAAAAATACATTCATACCATTTCATACATTAAACACAACCATAAGTTGTTCCAGATTAAACCACTGCCATAAAATAGACATTATCCTCCACCCACATAAGTTGTTCCAGATTAAACCACTACCATAACTTTGTCCTAATACATGTTCATAACATATTAAATTTCAACATTGACAACCCTAACCAAAAGGATTGAACCTGAGACATTATAAACACACATTGTCCAGAAGATCATAAGTTGTTGATCAAAACACGACAAACACACAAACCAATGGAAACAGAGCAACTTGGTGTATCAGCAGATGTGGAACACTGGAATTTGTTCACCAAGATCAATGTCGTGAATAAAGTTAATCAACCGGAACCTCATTACTTTGTCGTATGCAAAAGAGCAGTCCCTTGCAAACTGTCTCCACATCCTATACACAGCAATGTGGTTAGTATTTCCCGGTCGTTGACTGTGTGGTACCATCCTCAGTACCATTGTCTTTTCATAATCTTGGTGCTTCATCACTGCATGACTATACCTGTGCATCCGGTGTTCCTCATAGAAATTTGCCGGTATTGTCTGCACCATGATGTTCAAGTTGTTATTTCTTAATAGATAATTATATGCGAATCATTATGCAGTACAATAATTATAAATTAAATTGTAGATACCAGTCTTTGTTTGTCCACAGTTGATGTGTACGACTTATAGTACTTATCATCAGCTTCTTGGTAGTGTTCTCTATGTTGTTCCCATTGGCAGATATGTTTCATTCGATCATCATCTGCAAGTGCACAAAAGTCATTTAAATTTACACATACCTTACTTAACGGAAAATAAAATGTGTATATGCCGTGGTATCACTAAGTATGTATATATGACACAATTCAAACTGCAAACATAATAGTTGTATAACTTACTAAGTTCATCATATTCCAATGGTAGCTGAACTCTTCTCAAACGATTTGCACCATGAAAATGGACATCTATGTGTGCCATGCCATCAGTGTCGAATGCCATTAACCACAACCGATCAAAAGGATTTTTGGCAAACACTATTGTCATTCCCATTTCAATCTTAAGATTTTTAACTACAGTATTCCATGAACCATTCCCTATTTCATAAGCATAGCATCTGTTTTCATCTGTCCCCACATTAACACGGTCCACACGCACCTGAAACATGTACCCATTAGCCAAAACAACCAGGTTTGCATTTTGTGCTACTCCTTCCAAGAAAGAGGCATCGATTGTCTGCAAATAAAGTGATAATCAGTAATGAATTTTTGTGAACAAAACAAGAATTTAATTCGATATGCATTGCCTCATTTCATGTAACTTAAAATAAGTTAATATGGAATACATGTGCTATATTTGGGTAAGGGTGATGACGTGTCATATACCTCGGCATCCTTCCCGTCACTCCTTCATAACCACCATATTCTATTCCTTTAGCATTATATCCCGTCACATAAAAGGAGTCCTCTCCCTCCTCGACGAAATGCAACACCCTAACTCCATCATCAAAGTGTCTCAAAACAAACTGGTTCCATTTAGCACCATGAACCTCTATTGTGCCATTCCTTCTTAAATTTAATGCTACCTTGAATTTATAGCCTTGGTGGCCAGTCAAATACAGATGGTGATTCCCATTATATCCTTCTCGGAGGTAAACAGATGGTAGTATCTTCAAACATGTTGCAAAAAAATTACTTTTACCAAGTATACTAACATTAGCTTTGTCCTACATCATAAATTGAAACACTGAAATACCTGTGAATATTTATACGTCTTCGGTTTTATCGCTGTCACAAACTCCATAGTCGTCATAATCCAACCAAAGTAATTCCATACGTGTCAAAATACAAATAAAACTAAAAACATAATCTACTATTTGTAGTATATTGAAATAGACTCTGTATTTTTTGTTTTTAGAAACTCTTGAACATATATACCCTAATGATCAACATGAAATTTCATAATTCATAATATTGCTTTAACAACCCAATTTAAACTAATTATCTACTTTGAAACGAATATTGAATTTCATGTTTTCCACATTTTATTTCAAAATCAATAACTAACTACAAATTGGTGTTCTAACCTAATTATAAAGAATAAGTAACTCATAGGCTCCAAACATTGTAAAAAATAAATCATAATTTCATTGAACGTTCTAACTGGAGATGCAATTACTCATTCTTCTTAATAATGTAATCAATAATTAACAACGCAAGGGGATCCTTAGATATATGATCATCTAAACACATGCATGACATTAAAAAATAAATAAATAAATAAATAAATAATAATAATAATAATAAATAAAGGTTGCCTGAGTCTTTGTTAAAGCAGAGGAAGAAGAAGAACCACTGGATCAGAAGTTGAAAATTTTTATCGAGCGGTGTGAGAGTAGATGAGAGATTAATGTTCTCAGTCAAGTGGTAATAGTTGTGATGATTACACTATTGAATACATAATACACGGTACCAAGATTTTGTATCAAAGCTTTTTTACTAATCCATATATACATGAATATACATGAATAAAATAAGAATACGCAAAATACTAATCCACATAACTAAACCTTATAATGGGCCAAAACGTATAATGGGCCAAACCATCTAAAATCTAAAGTCATCTAACTTTAAAAAACTACACATGCGTTTTTAATGTAGTTAAACCTCCAAAACATGAGTTTCCAAGTAATTAATTAAAGTCTATAAAAAGGAGTAAATTGTTTCCTCACAATTACCAACTACGTGAAGTATGATCTGTTACCAGTCCTATACATGCACAATGCATCAACAAGAGTAGAAAATATTTTCAAGGGCAGCCGCATACAATTATTCCATTCTGATAGCAACCATTTGGTTACCCTTAACCAAATCATGTCAATCGTTACATGTACATCAACAACTTTACCTAAAGCTTTACCATGTTGAATCAAGAACCTCGAATAGTCACATGTACGTCAACAACTTTCCCTAAACATTTACAAAGTAGGAACGATATGTGCAATTCCACGTATGGTTATTACTTCAACTAACAAGAAAATGTCGTTTAAAATCAATAGAAGACAATTTCCTTTTCAACCGTGTTTTGGAATGACAATAAACAAGAGTCACGGACAAACATTGTCACATCTTGGATTATTTTTACAAAAACCAGTCTTTTATCACGGACAATTGTATGTTGCGGTTTCAAGAGTAAATAACAAGAGAGGGTTAAAGATATTGTGCTCCTACAATGATGGAATCTACACCAACAGTACAACAAATGTTGTATTCAAAAGAAGTCCTACACAAGCTTTGATTTGCATTCATTACTAATTTTTCTTTTACTGTTATAATAAAATATCATCAACATTCATTTTCCCTCTTTTATTTTTCAATCTATAAATACCTATGAATTGTTCATTTTTTTTACATCTTCAAATTATTGTTCATATAATTCACAAGTACCTTATTCTACACAGAATGTAAATCTTCAAGGATAAACATCAACAAATTTATTCCTAAAATAAATTGTTAATTTTTATTATGAAAAGATAATCAATAATAATTTTTTTTTTTTGTATATTCTTATAATTTAAATTTATACACTTTTGATTTCCCTATTAATGAGCATGTACATTCTAAACAATATATATAATACTTACATTTCTACAAACATTATAAACAAAATTACACGAGTAAAGCATAAATCAAAATTAGTTTGAAAACATGTGAAACTTAATTCTAGAATATCATATGGAATCAAGTAAGTCACCAAAGGTAAACAAACTTTTCTCTATATAGTTGATATTGTTTTATCATTATCATACCTATAAAACTTAACAAGCATGCTAATATATTGTTATAACATTTGTTTTTTCGATTACAAACCAGAAAGAATAAGACTCACAAGCATGCTAATACATTGTTATACAAAGACTAAATGCATACATGATATTCTTGAACTAACTTTAAACATTTTAAGGAAATGATTAACAAACTTTAATGAAAATATAACAACTTCCTATAAGTTGGAAGGATGAATGTGTACACATTTAATGTTTAAATTTCAAACAATAACCTTATCACTTCCTTAATTAAAATCAAGTCGATTCATTGTGTGTTTTTCGACTATATAACTTCCTGGACGATCTACCATTTCACATTCAACAAACAAATTCTAATTACCTTATTCTACATATCATGGATTCGATAATGAAGAGAAGAAGATGTGATGCTCAAAATGATCAACCTGAAGCAAACCATCCCAAATAAGTTTAACAAGTTTTAGTTCATACGTTTTATAGACATCCATAAGTTTGCAACGTCTAAAACATTCTGTTGATTTAACAGAAAGAAACGAACCGACTCACCAAATGAATTGTCTACTAAAGAATCAGTTGCATCAACAGGTTACTTTATAGTTTTGTATACATACTTATTATCATACATAATGTGTAAAAACATGTCCATTTATATAATAATATTGTGTAATGGTAAAAACATGTCGATTACTAATCCTTAAATTATGTTACTGTTTGCTAGAAGGAATACATGCTGATGTAGAAGATGAAGCAATAAGCTCTAAACAACATCCGGCTGAGTGGTATTTTGAAAAACTATCTCAGATAAGGAAGAAAAAATGGGACGCCTTTGAAAAGCGCAACAGGAAACAAAGTTCAAAATATAAACCAAATAAGCTTGAGGCAGCCCAAAGAAGGTACAAAAAGATGGAGCTTAAGGAAGCAGAAGATGCTATCGACGAAGACCAACTGGAAACAATAGACTATGACAATCTCCATTTAGCATATGATCAAGAGAAAACAAATAAATTTAATTGTTAGATTGCTATTTCATTTATCTTTTTATGTTTATGTCATTTTATATAGATTCCAAAAAATGAAAGAGACAAACTACAACTATATCCTTATTCAGGAACAATATTGTTTCTTTTCCAAAAAATTGTCCATTTATATCATTTTTATACATATAACATGTTGAATAAATTACACCACTCAATTGTCCATAAGCCAAACAAATAAGCAGTAACAATAAGCTTCCTTGATAAGCTCTTTACATGTCCTTTTAAAAACCCAAAACTTATCGGAATCAGTTTCATGAGTTAATAAATATGTTGAGTAGGCCTAAAGCCCATTAAACTCAAAATAAGCACATACGAATAAGCTGTCATATAAGCAGTTTGGAAAGGTTAATAAGACCACATTTAAAGCCCAAAACCAAGCCCAAAACATGTTAAGACTCAATGGATCGTAGAAGCTTATTGGGCCTATTTTAAATCATTAAAAGCCCAATAAGCTATAAATATGCATTTTTCAGATTATAAGCAGTTTTTATAAACTTGATTAAGCTGTTGAAGCTTATAAAACTCTCGGAAATAATAATCCACTTTGGACTTAAAATGCAGATTATGTTACTATTCGGGTTAAAAGGGTAACATTTACATAAATGTTTACTAAACTGTCATTTTTATAACTTATGTGTAGAAATTGAATGTACAGTAACCAGGAGCCATAAAATGTCACTTTCGATTAATTTGGACCAAAAATGTAAATACTTTCTAACTAAGGACTAACGGTGAAAAAGATTCACCGTTAAGGTTAAAAGTTGTCTCTTTGTTTTAAAATTGATCATGCTAACAATATACGAACATTACTAATATTTTAATATTGATAACAAATTTTTAAGAAACAAAATTACATTTTTTTTTTTTGTAAAAGGGTTACCCAAGTACAATAACAAACAAAATTACATTTATATCATAATTTTAACCAAATTATATATATAAATTAGAAGTGTTTAACAAGATATTACATGAGACTCGCCCGGCCTGGAGGCCGGGTCATGAAAGCTAGTAATATTAATAATAATAATAATAATAATAATAATAATAAAGTGATGTTTATAATAAATAAAAAATAAAATAATAATAATAATAATAATAATAATAATAATAATAATAATAATAATAATAATAATAATAATAATAATAATAATAATAATAATAATAATAAAGTGACGTTTATAATAATAATGAATTGATGTTTATAATAATAATAATAATAATAATAATAATAATAATAAACACCTTCACTGTGGGCGATCAGAGGCTTGGGAGATCGGCCCGATCTCGCTTCTTCTTCCCGCTCAACATCCCTTTCAACATCCTCTGTTGATTCTCGTTGCTGTATATACTAATCTCCTATCGGTACTGTTTTTCCCTTGTTTTATTTTTAGGGTTCCTTTTGCATGCGATTAGGGTTTCAGACTTTGTCCTTTATTTGGTTTCCCATTGGCTGTTACTTGTACTCTTGGTATCTCTGTTTTGTTGCGATCTGTGGTATACCCATATTGGTGCTGGCATTCTGTGGTTCGGTGGTATTCTGGTATCTAGCTTGGGATCCTTGTGGTATCAATATTGTGACTGGGTTCTGTGATATTCTGGTGTTCTGGCGCTCGGCATCCCTGTGGTACTCTGGTATTCGGTGGTTCTGTGGCTCGGTATATCGGTTTTTTGGATTCTGTGACACGTTAATATTGCTGCTGCGGGTGATCAGTCGTGGTCCTGGATTCTATGGTATTGTTGTATTATGGTTATGAGGTACTAATGTGGTATGTTGTGGTGACACAATTCTGAGATACTAAGGTTGTGGGTTTCGTTGTTGCTGTACAGTTTGTGTTTTTTTTTTGTTACTCGCTGCAGCGGTGGTTCTTCTCTTTTGCCTACTGTTCTTTGCATTTGTTGTGGTGATAAGGAGTTGTTTTGTGTGTTATCCTTCCTATGCCTATTGTGAGATTCCATTGTCCCTTCGCGGGGTTAAGTGGGTGTCACGATGGTAGTGGAAATGGCCTTACCAAGACTTCGTTGATCACACATCTTCGTGACCGACATTGCAATGGTGAGGCTCAAGCTATCACTAAACACTCTCTTGTTTCGGATTTGGTTGTTTATGAGAGGGCTGAGGTTACTCTTAAGCGTATGGGACTTTGGTTATGCGGTGTTTGTTTCAAAACGCATACTCTCCGAGCTAAGTGTCGTCATGGTTCTGAATTTGTGCCACCCCCTCTTGGTGTTGATGGTGTTGTTAGGTTTGTGTTGTATGGTCTCACCAAACCACATATTCCTTCTTCTGTCCATGTTGAAGATTTGGCTCTGGACGAGCATGTTGGTTTTGATTTGCCTCTTCTTGACACTTTGTTGTCTAAGGGGTTGCGCACTGTTAAATCCATCCCTCCCAAGTGTCGCTTAGGGTTTTCTCGGGTATTGAAAGGAGCTCTTGATAAGGTGATTTGTACGCCTGATGACATTTCTTGCTGGGTTAGTTTATTGGTCTTACCTACTTGTATCCTTAAAACCTTCTGTCCGAGAAGTAATCAAGAGGGTAGGTCTGCTATTAAACGTCAACGCCAGGAAGAGTATATTGTTAATGCCATTCGATCTTGGGACGTGTCGGGTGGTAGTTTGCAGCTCGTGAGGGAGGCTTTAGCCGATCCCTCCCCATCATGGTCTAATATTGATGAGGATAACTTGGACTTGGGTGAGCGTAATGTCAAGCAATGTAAGAGGAAGATTTGCGATGGCCATTATACTGCTGCGGTCAGAGTTCTTTCTTCTTCTGGTGTTGCACCTTATAATGATGCAACTCTTGAGGACTTAAAGTTTAAGCACCCTTTCAAAGCTGCTCCTTCTTTGCCTCTTTTGCCTATTGATCATCATCCCTCATTGCATCTTCTTCTATGGTTCTTGATATGATTAAGAGTTTCCCTCGTGGTACTTCTTGTGGTCGGGATGGTTTGCGTGCCCAACACCTTTTGGATTGTATTAGTGGTGCTGCTGTGGCTATTTCTGATGAGTTGATCGCTTCTATCACCCAAGTGGTGAACCTTTTTCTTGATGGTAAATGCCCCAGGGCGTTGGGTGAGTATATTGCTAGTGCTCCTCTTACGCCGCTGGTCAAGCCGGGTGGTGGTATTCGCCCTATTGCTGTGGGGACCATTTGGAGGCGCTTAGTTTCCAAAGTTAGTGCCGCTATGATTGGCCATTCTTTGGATGGTTATCTTAATGATTTACAGTTTGGTGTTGGGGTATCTGGAGGAGGAGAGGCTATTCTTCATGCCGTGAATCGGGTGATTGAAGAGCGTGGAGATGATGTGGGTCTTTCGATGTTGTTGGTTGATTTCAAAAACGCCTTCAACTTGGTAGATCGTGAGGTTATGCTTCATGAGGTTCGTCTTCGTTTTCCTGCTATTTCACGTTGGGTGGAATTTTGTTACTCCAGCCCAGCTAGATTATATTATGGGGAACACACATTATGGTCGCATCAAGGCGTACAACAAGGTGATCCACTTGGGCCTTTGCTTTTTTCTTTAGTGTTACATCCTTTGGTATGTAAGATTAGAGATTCTTTTAGCCTTTCCCTTCATGCTTGGTACCTGGATGATGGCACTATTATTAGAGATACTTTGGTAGTGGGGGAGGTTTTAGAGCTTATCATGGTGGATGGACCTCGTTGTGGTTTGCACCCTAATGTTGATAAAACTGAGGTTTTTTGGCCTAAGGAAGATCCCAGAAGCAGGCTTGCGGGTGTTCTCCCACCTAATATTGCCCGACCTTTGCATGGTGTTAAATTATTGGGTGGGCCCGTTAGTGTGGACTTTGATTTTAGTAGTGAGCTTGTTATGAAAAGAGTTGCAAAAACCATCGAGCTTATGGATGCTACTGCTAAGATTAATGATCCCCAGTGTGAGTTATTACTCCTTCGTGCTTGTGCTGGTATTTCCAAACTATATTTTGCTATGCGCACTTGCTCTCCCCGGGTCTTTGAACGTGCTCAGATTTCTTTTGATGGGGCTCTTCGCTCTACTCTAGAGCGTATTGTTACTGCTTCTGGGCCTGGTTTTGGTGACTGGCAATGGAGACTTGCTACATTGCCCTTTGCGTTTGGGGGCTTGGAGTATATGCTGCAGGTGATGTCTTAAACTATGCATTTCTTGCGTCTAGACTTCAATCTGCTGGCCTGCAGACTATGTTGCTTCGACATTCTGGTATCGTAACCCCTGGGCCTTCATTTGATGACGCCTTGTGTGCTTTTAATGTGAAAATGGAGATTGACCTTTTGAGTAATCCGTGTGAGATCGCTGCCCCCAAACTCATGAAGAAACTGGCAGATATATATTTCACACGTGTTACCCGAACTGCCGAATCTACATTTTCTTTATCTACTCGACAGATGGCGTTATGGAAATCGCAAATGGAAGACTACACTTCGGACTGGCTTAGGGTAGTTCCGATATCTGGGTTGGGACAGACTATGAACGCCAGGACCTATCGTTGTGTGTTATGTTATCGGCTTGGTGTCCCCCTATTTTCTGTTCAGATGCCGTGCTCAGCCTGTTCCAGGGTCTTTGCTGGTGATATTTATGGGGATCATGCTGTATCTTGTGCTGGTATTATTGGTATTAAACATCGGCATAACATGGTACGTGATGTTCTTGTTGACATATGTTCTCGATCTGGGGTTTCGGCTCGTAAAGAGGTCGACATTGGACTTTGTGGTGAAGGGGACAAATCTTTACGTCCTGCTGATGTGTTGCTCTACTCGTGGGATGGTGGACTTGATGTATGTGTTGATTTGACTGGATCATCACCCTTGACGCAAACTGGTATGGTTGATTTCGTGCCGGGTCGTGTGGTGATTGAGGCTGCACAACGTAAACGCGTCAAGTATGAGGCTAAGTGCGCAGGTATGGGATACGGGTTCCTCCCCTTCTCTTTCTCTTCTTTTGGGGAACTTGAAAAGGACGCTGTGACTTTATTGAAGCGTATTCGAAAGTTTTCGATGACTCAAGACATTGGAGCACGTGCTGCTGCTCATATTTTTAGTAGGATTAGCTTTTCTATAGCTAGAGGAGTGGGAGCCCAATTAGTATCTCGGCTCCCTACTAACTTCTTGTAAATCCTACATGTTTCTAATAAAGTGATTGTTTCATAAAAAAAATAAAAAAAAAAAAAAAAAAAAAAAAAAAAAATAATAATAATGATAATAATAATAATAATAATAATAATAATAATAATAATAATAACTTATTGTAAATCCTATGAGTTTCTAATAAAGTGATGTTTAATAAAAAAATAAAATAATAATAATAATAATAATAATAATAATAATAATAATAATAATAATAATAATAATAATAATAATAATAATAATAATAATAATAATAATAATAATAGCGAAAGTTCTCCATAACTCAAGACATCGGATCGTGAGCTGCTGTTCATATTTTAAATAGGATTAGCTTTGCAATAGCTAGAGGAGTGGGAGCCCAGTTAGTATCTCGGCTCCCCTCTAATTTCTTGTAAATCCTATATTTTTCTAATGAAGTGATGTTTTTATAAAAAAATAAATAAAAAAAAATAATAAAATAAAATAAAAATAATAATAATAATAATAATAATAATAATAATAATAATAATAATAATAATAATAATAATAATAATAATAATAATAATAATAATAATAATAATAAGTAAAGTATAAAGGCAAACTGCAAAATACATCCCTCTGATAAGTAAAAAGTCCAAAACAGCCCTCGATTAGGCTCCCGTTAGCAGTTAACGAAATAATATTTGCGCCGTTCGTCCTTAGGGATGTATGATGGTAAACATTTGGCTAACGAAGGATGTAAGGTGCCAATAGTTTCTGACAGGGATGTAAGTTCTCAAAAATTGCAAACCACAGGGATGTATTTTGCAGTTTACTCTAAAAATTATAATTATAAGTCATGCCCGCCTATCGGGCGGGCTTCGAAAAATCTTTCTTTCTTCTGGTGTTCTCATTAACTTGATAGCAATATGGGTACAAACTTTTCTTTCAACATGTACACTTTTCAACCATTTTTTACAAACCTTCTTTCGCTATAATAAAATATGCCAACAATAATTATAAGTCATGCCCGCCCATCAGGCGGGCTTCGAAATCTAGTATATATATATATATATATATATATATATATATATATATATATATATATATATACAAACTAATTGTCTACTAACAGCCTCGCAGTTGGAGCGAGAGGACGCAGAACACTCAAACTAGTCCGAAACTCATCAAACAATGGAGATTGAAGTCCCTTAGTGAAAATATCCGCATACTGATAACGTGAAGGGACATTCAAAACGCGAACTTGATGCGTGCGTGCGAGTGCTCTAATTTATACCCACGGTATGTCGTTGTGGTTTTAGCAGTATTCAAGTTTTAAATTTATATTTAGCCGACTTATCAATAACACACACAACTTTAACGAGCAGTGTACCCGGTCAGTATGAATATAATGGTAAGTAGAGTGTCGATCACTAAGAGTGGAACGTATTGTCTAGTTATTCTAATCAGTATTTTAATATCTTAAGTTAGCTATACAACCTAATCTAACGCAAGGGGGTTCAGCCTGAGAGACTGGCACGGTTTGGTTGCAATTAAATAATAAACTAAACTAATATGCACGAATCAGCGAATAGCACACACGTACACAGATAAATACTCGAGACAATAAGAAGACCTGTCCTGATAGTTAAGTAGCTTGTCACTTGTTTTATTGCTAGTTTTAAATGAAGTGTATAGTTCGATGCAACGCACCGAGATTAAGTCCTTTCTCGTTGGTTCTAATCTTATCGGCGAGTAAACCCTTAATGATTACTTATGACTATCCTATTTATCTTTCTTCCTGCTTTTCTACAGACGATAGAATGCATAGGCGATCTAATAAATAGGCGAGGGCAGAGGCATGGCGACCCGATCAACGCTCAGCTAGACACAGAGGTTATCAATGCACTAATAAAAGTCACCAAAGACATCAACATAAAAACTTTAATTGATGGGAAAGCAGTTTTAAGGGAGTGCAACCTTTCCGTTGTCACATTACACAAGCCACCAATCCTGATGAATTAAAGTTTACTAACACAATAAAACAAAACTACTTAATGAATTAAATACATGCAGGACCTTCTTACAGCTCTTGTATCTTTGTTCAAGGTGTGTCTTGTGCTGCTACTTCGACTGAATTCGTCCTAGGGTTTCTTCTGTTTCGTCCTTCGTATATATTTTTCTCCCTTGAAATTCGTCTGGTCTTGGGGTATTTATAGTTTCTGTCTGAGGGTAAGATGCGGCGCATCTAATAAGTAGATGCGGCGCATTGACTTAACTTCGCGTGGGGTCCAAGATTAATATATTCAGGAATATTCGTACACCGCCAGAAGATGCGGCGTAACTCCATTCTCAGATGCGGCGCATGTCCTCTTGTATCTTGGATCGAAACTGGTGAAATCTTGATAGTGATGCGCCGTATGTAATAAGCAAGATGCGGCGCATCTGGAGCAGAATGTCTTGATCTTGTACATTTCAGTAGACTCTTAACTTCATGCTTGTTTTGCTCCATAATTAGTCCAAAATCGCCAAGTTTCACCAAATGCTTGTTTTTACCTGAGAATTACAAAAGTAAACATTAACGTATCGATTCTCACAAATAATATAATAAAACAAGTCAAATAAATAGGATAAATGACGGTAATAAAATATACTTATTTGAGTTCATCAAATATCCCCCCAATTGAACTTTACTTGTCCCCAAGTAAACCTTAGAATTAATCTTATGAAAATGTATCCTAAAAGATATTAGGATTTATTTTTATATTTAAGCATGTATTCATTTTTGTCATAATCACACAACCAAACACTTAACGAATTAGAAGTAAAATAAAATAATTTGATAAAAGCAAATCTAATCGTTTAACTGTCTAGTCGTGACGAATATTCTATCATAAGCTTGGCAAGTATACACATCTCCCACACTAAAGCCAAGGAATAACAAGTCTAAAGCGGTAAAAAGGGTTTGTAGGCTTAAGGGTTAATCATTCTCCTTAATCTCTATCGATCTCAAATTCCAGAAAAGGCGACAAAATCACAAATACATGATCGAATCCACGAACACGATACTTGCAATTGCTCAAATCCTTAACTCGAATAGGCTAAAGATAGGACCAAGTAATCTTCACCAATAATATTATATCAAAAAGGGCGACAAAATCATAAATAAATAGCCGAATCCACGACTACGATACTTAAGATTGCTCAAATCCCTAATCTCAATAAATCAAAGGTTTTGATAAAGAATAATATAGGGTATGGATAATATTTGGGATATAAATTGGTGTAAAAATGAAAAATAAACAAAACAGATAAATTAAAATCCTAAGTGTGGTTAATCACTATCCCAACCATCCCATGAATAAGACTCATATCATAGAATAACTCATGCTTTAACACTTGAAACACACGCTTTAGGTAGACACGAATTATACTCAACAAGATCTCAATCAAAGAATATCCTTAAGTTGGTGTTCCCATAACGTTCAACTCCCATTCAATCCATAGATATAATATACAACAAATAGTGGTGATATCGACCACTTAATACAAAACTTTACATAAGTTGGTAAAAACAAACTTCCAACTTTTCCTTTTTTCTTTTTCTTTTTTTTTTCAATTTTTTTTTTCTTTTAAACTTGAAACATAAATGTGTAAAATTTCACCACATCACTATAACGATAACTCTAGATAATTTTTCCATACATTTCATAACTTCAGAAATAACGGTAATAGTGAAAGTAGTAAACACACGAAAAATAAACTCAAAGATATACAATATTTACTTTCACTCCAATTGCATTGTGCAATTTCCCGACCTAACCAAAGATAATGAATTACGCACGCGAACACAGGTAATGTAAGGAAACACACTTTGCCTAAAGCAATTAACCAACCACGGATTTTAATCTACAGGGTAGGCTAAGGTGTAAGGGTGTAGCGAAACATTTTAACAAAGGTGTAAGAAACGAAAGGAATGGCTCTGAGTGTTTTTCTAGGGGTATCTTACTCTAAAAATGAGAGTAACAAAAGGGTTTATACGGGGGTTAACTAACCAGTGTAGTTAGCTAATAACACATAACATATAAAGGCTATTTGGGTGTAATCCTAGAATTTTACCAATTTAGACAAGTCATTCCAATTATAAAAATAATACTTATTATGGTGGTCTCGAATAGTATACAAGCCAAGTTCTAAAGTTTACAAGTCACCGGCACACTCATAGATTTGTGAATTTTGAAAAAAATCACAATTTTTGAAAATAACGTCATGTGTGCAGCTATGCAACTTAGACTTTAAACAAAAACATGCTAAAAATTTTTAAATTTGATATATTAAGCACATTTTAAGCATAATTTGAAAAGTTTAGGACAAGTAAGTGTTAAGTGTTCTAATTCTCCAATCCCCCCACTTAAGTTAAACAACGTTCTCGTTGTTTGTATAAAAGGTTAAAAACTGGAAAATAAAAGAATTAGAACAGAAAAACTCCCCTGAGATTTGATCGGTATGATCCTCCATTAGTATAAGAGCAAAAATCAACTTCTTGTGGATGAGAATGTTTAAGCTTCACATTTGATGTATCCACAGGAAATGCAGGAATCTATAATACCACCAATACTTTAAACACACCTAAGTTAAGAAAGTTCAAACTTGCATAATACATTAGTAGTTAGCAAAAATAAAACATAAAAATTAAAAATGAAAATCATCAGGTCAGTCGATGCGCCGTATCTTATGGAAGAAGATACGCCGTATCGAGCCTGGAATAAATACGAATCAGAATAGAAGATGTGTCGCATCCTTAACCAGGGATGCGCCGCATTAAAATAAACTGACAAAAAGTTTTAAAGTCGAAAATAAAAAATGCAGAAAAATAAAGTAAGATATGACCAGTGCAGGAGATGCGTCGCATCTCAGGATTGAGATGCGCCGTATCCTCTGCGGGCCTGACTGACTCGACACATAACAGAATAGTAAAAATTTTCCGGGTTGTCTCCCGGTCAGCACTTGTCTTTATTCCAGAGTCTTCAAGTTAGACTCACGTTCAGCTCTTTAATATCGATCATTGAAGGAGTCGGAAACATCGCGCTCCCTCATCGCCAATTCAGTAATATTGAACACTCCTTGCTCGTCCTTGATTTCCACGCCATTCTTCTTTAATATCTGTATAAACAAAGTTCTGTCCCTTTCGGGCAGAGATGACAAAATGATAGACGGAAAATTTTTATTATTAAATAGGCACAAATATGCAAGGTGAGGTGGTAGTTCAATAAACACATCATTATTCAAATTCGTATGCTCAACTATTCTCCTACGTTTGTTAATTACTACGCAATCATGCCACTCGTCATCAGAATCATTAACAATATCGCGTCTAAGTTCGGTGGGTACATTAAGGTCAATAAATTCCTCAAAGTTCTCATGATTAGGATAAGTTGAGTTGTTTTGAATCAATGTTTCTCCCATAAGCCTAGCTTCAAGATCGAGGTCCATACGCTCTCTTAATCCTAGCACATAGACGCCTCTAATTATGCTTTTAACAGGATCTTGGCACTTATAGACTAGTTTATTATTCCCTACCCTTAATGAGATTTTTCTTTTAAACACATCAATCTTAGCATGGGCAGTAGACACGAAAGGTCTTCCAAGGATTAAAGGAATCTTAACATCCTCGGGCATATCTAATATAACAAAGTCTATAGGGAAAATAAACTTTTCAATCTTAACTAGCACATTATTAGCAATCCCTTCAGGTCGTTTTACCGTTTTATCAGCCAATTCAATAAGTAACTTAGTTGGTGCTAATTTTCCTAGTCCTAGGGTAGTGAATGTCTTAAGGGGCATTACACTAACGCTAGCTCCTAAGTCAGCTAACACATTATTGAAAGATATATCATTAATTGAACAAGGTAAAGTAAAACTTCCTGGGTCTTTTTCTTTATGAGGCAAGGCATTTAAGTCGGTTGCAGAGCTCTCTTCTTTCATTGTAGCCTTGATCTCCTCTTCAATCTTTGTCTTCTCTTTTAGTAGTCTCCTTAAACTGATTGAAGAATTAAAGAAAAATTCAGGTCTTGCACCATCATTACCATTCATCAGTCTTCTAGGAAAAGGAATGTTAGGAGTGACTTCTTCAGTGGTGCTTATGGCCTTGACATGATCTCTTGGGTTGGTTTCAGTTGAGCTAGGTAAACTTCCATATCCCCTTTCTTGAAGAACTCTGCTCATTTGACCAATTTGTTGTTCCAATGCTTTGATCGAAGCTCCTTGATTTCTTGTAATAGTGTCCGTTGAAGCTCGGATTTCTTTGATCATAGCAGTATTCTCTTCATGTCTTTTAGCAGCATCGGCCATAATTTGCTTTAGAGTGTCATCTAAAGTCTGCCTCCTTTCTTGATAAGCGGGATTAAAGTTGTTCTTTTGATAGAATCCCGGGGTGGCTTCCCTAAATCTTCCTGAAGGTCGGAATGGTTGTCCAAATTGGGTGTAATATGCTTCTTCAAACGTCTCACTTTCATTCTTATTCGGGCAATCTTTAGTGTAGTGAGGTCCTTCGCATTTTTCACATCCAACTTGGGCAGCATACACTTTTTCATCACGCTTCTTCATCTCTCTACTAATTTTATCCAATTGAGCTTGAATAGCAGCAAACCCGTCAAAATTAGTGCTGCTCTTAGATCTAGTAGAGGTCCCATCGTGCCATTTTTGAGAATGATCAGCAGCTTCTTTGATAGCTTTCCTAGCATTGGTTGCACTCATTTGAGGCACAGCTCCCTTAGCATCCAAAATTTGTCTTGTAGGCACGTCCAATCCTTGATAAAACAATATTATCTCCTGCATAGGGTTTAGATAGTGTTGAGGACATCTTACCAGTAAATCTTTAAATCGTTCCCAAGCTTGATAAAGAGTTTCATCAGGCTCTTTCTTGAAACTGTTGATAGCCTCCATCTTTTTAGCAGTCTTAGCAGGTGGACAATATCTCTTCAGGAATTTGCTCTTCAAATCTTCCCATGTAGTGATTGAACTAGCAGGTTCATTCCTTAGCCACTTGTTAGCAGCTCCTTTTAGCGAGATTGGAAAGATTCTTAGCATGAGTTGATCGTTAGTGACTCCTTCTAAAGTAAACAAATCCGCAATCTCGAGGACCTTTTCAACATGCTCATTAGCATCCTCATGTTCCGATCCACTGAAAGCATTCTCTCTTAGCTCCTTGAGAAACTGACCCTTCAATTCAAACTTTGACTTATCATCAAACTTTGGTCTAGCAACTCCTGAAGTGTAATCAGCACGGGTTTTGTTCATGTATTCCTCCATAGTTGTGTTTTCGCCCATTGTTTCTGTTTCTTCTTCCTCTTTCTCTTCAGAAAAATAATCAAGCTCGAATGAACTTGAGATATCAAAGCTTTTTGTGTTGAAAAGCCTTTTAAGCGAATGAAAGGCTCGTTCAGGATCGTCGAAAGGTTGAATCAAGTTCTTCGTAGAACTCCTGGTCATGCACTTCCTGAAACTATCACAAAAGCATCAGTAGGGTATGTTCAAGAAAGTAATATATCAGAAAATCAACAACGAAAACGGAATACGAAAAATTAAAGTTACTGATATCTGCAGACGATGCGCCGTATCCAAAAGTTGGATACGCCGTATCTTATAATCGTTAAAATTTAATCAGACTTTATTCAGAAAATAGATACGCCGCTTAGAAATTAGAATGCGCCGTATCAGTTTTAATTATCAAAAATCGATATTTATTTAAAATTAAATGCGTCGTATTAACAAAAGTTAATGCGCCGTATTTTCGTTACGTTTCAAAATACGAGATTTTTGATTCAGAAGATACGCCGTATCGACAGAGATCGATGCGTCGTATCTGTTTAATAATTCGAAAACTGTTTTTAATTAAAATAATAGAGATGCGTCGTATCGCGTTAACGTTTAGAAATTTTTTTTATCAAAAACAGATACGCCGTATCTTGGGGAAAAGATGCGTCGTATCGAATTAATTAAACGCGTTGTATTTTATAAAAATTAAACGCAATACGCCGTATCTATGAAAATAGATGCGCCGTATCGTTTGAATAAGCTCAGTACAACGATAGCAGAACACAGAAAATACGAAAAATAAAAACAAATAAAAACAAACGAAAATAAACAAAAATAAAAAACACACAAAAACAGAAAATATGCAAAATAATACAATGAATGCAATTTACCCTAATATACAACAGAGTTAGCGGTTAGATTAAAAATTAAAAAGAAAAACCTAATTAAAATACTAATCAAATTAACAGATAATAACAATTCACTCCCCGGCAACGGCGCCAAAAACTTGATGCGTGCGTGCGAGTGCTCTAATTTATACCCACGGTATGTCGTTGTGGTTTTAGCAGTATTCAAGTTTTAAATTTATATTTAGCCGACTTATCAATAACACACACACTTTAACGAGCAGTGTACCCGGTCAGTATGAATATAATGGTAAGTAGAGTGTCGATCACTAAGAGTGGAACGTATTATCTAGTTATTCTAATCAGTATTTTAATATCTTAAGTTAGCTATACAACCTAATCTAACGCAAGGGGGTTCAGCCTGAGAGACTGGCACGGTTTGGTTGCAATTAAATAATAAACTAAACTAATATGCACGAATCAGCGAATAACACACACGTACACAGATAAATACTCGAGACAATAAGAAGACCTGTCCTGATAGTTAAGTAGCTTGTCACTTGTTTTATTGCTAGTTTTATATGAAGTGTATAGTTCGATGCAACACACCGAGATTAAGTCCTTTCTCGTTGGTTCTAATCTTATCGGCGAGTAAACCCTTAATGATTACTTATGACTATCATATTTATCTTTCTTCCTACTTTTCTACAGACGATAGAATGCATAGGCGATCTAATAAATAGGCGAGGGCAGAGGTATGGCGACCCGATCAACGCTCAGCTAGACACAGAGGTTATCAATGCACTAATAAAAGTCACCAAAGACATCAACGTAAAAACTTTAATTGATGGGAAAGCAGTTTTAAGGGAGTGCAACCTTTTCGTTGTCACATTACACAAGCCACCAATCCTGATGAATTAAAGTTTACTAACACAATAAAACAAAACTACTTAATGAATTAAATACATGCAGGACCTTCTTACAGCTCTTGTATCTTTGTTCAAGGTGTGTCTTGTGCTGCTACTTCGACTGAATTCGTCCTAGGGTTTCTTCTGTTTCGTCCTTCGTATATATTTTTCTCCCTTGAAATTCGTCTGGTCTTGGGGTATTTATAGTTTCTGTCTGAGGGTAAGATGCGGCGCATCTAATAAGTAGATGCGGCGCATTGACTTAACTTCGCGTGGGGTCCAAGATTAATATATTCAGGAATATTCGTACACCGCCAGAAGATGCGGCGTAACTCCATTCTCAGATGCGGCGCATGTCCTCTTGTATCTTGGATCGAAACTGGTGAAATCTTGATAGTGATGCGCCGTATGTAATAAGCAAGATGCGGCGCATCTGGAGCAGAATGTCTTGATCTTGTACATTTCAGTAGACTCTTAACTTCATGCTTGTTTTGCTCCATAATTAGTCCAAAATCGCCAAGTTTCACCAAATGCTTGTTTTTACCTGAGAATTACAAAAGTAAACATTAACGTATCGATTCTCACAGATAATATAATAAAACAAGTTAAATAAATAGGATAAATGACGGTAATAAAATGTACTTATTTGAGTTCATCAGCGAACTTGTCCAGTAGCTACCTGATCCCGAACAAAGTGTATGTCAATCTCTTTGTGCTTCGTGCACTGGTGCTACACAGGATTGGAAGATAAATATATCGCACTGACATTATCACAATAAACAATGGTAGCTGAATGTATACTCTCGAAGAAGATTCCGCAACCAGGAAGTCTCAGCCACCGCATTGGCAACACCTCGGTACTCGGTCTCAGCACTAGAGCAAGACAGAGTGTATAGACTATTGGAAGACATAGACATTGGATTGTTGCCGATAAAACACAATAATCAGAAGTAGAACGACGAGTGGTCGGATAATCTGCCCAATCAGCATCCGAATAAGCAACTAGTGACAAAGTTGAAAAAGAATACAACTGAAAACCATAATCCAAAGTGCCTCGAACATAACGTAAAATCCGCTTAAGGGCAGTGAGATGAGGCTCCCGAGGATCATGCATATACAAACACACATGTTAAATATCATAAGACAAATCAGGTCTAGTGAAGGTGAGATACTGTAAAGCCCCGACAAGACTCATGTAAAGGGTCGGATTAGAAACCGAGGTATCATGTAAGTAGGGTTGATTTCCATAACTCTATAGGGATGATGTTTACAACATATATAATGATACAAGTGCTAATCCACTATATGGGCTTAGCCCAATACATATAATATTACTGTACATACAAAATAATAGTCCACTAACATATATGAGTATCGAAAACAGTAGCGCTACCGAATTCAAATATGTTGTACACAAGATACTCTAATCCTATGCTAGAATTTAAATCCTGACAACTTTTAACAGAACATCCTTTATTTAAAGAAAACGAAAAGAACTTTGATACACATGTTTTTAAAGCATAAGTGAACGAAGATGAACCCTACTAATCAAAAGCATATATATCATGAGTCAAATGAAAGGATAAACAAGATAATACGAATCAGGTAATCATAATGAATCAAAGAGTCAAATAGAAAAGGCAACGAACGCGTCTAAACGAGACACTCGAATAGACCAAAGAATCACATAGGATAGCCACGAGCCTGTCTAAACGAGACACTCAAATAGACCACATAATCACATATACATATCATATTAATTCATAAGTGTACGGAGATGGGAGACCTCTTAAGTACCAAATAGAGTAGCTAGCTCCCAGAAGTGAAATGGGGTACATGGCACGTACAACTAGTCACTAAGTGTTATCATATTATATCCATATCAAATCATATACCTAGGATGCATCCATACGCCATTTTTTAAACACACGTTTTTATATACTCCCTCCGTCCCATGTTTTTATACATGCTAATATACACACGTTTTTATACACGTTTTTATACACACGTTTTTATAACCGTTTTTATACACGTTTTTATACACAATTTTATACACACATTTATACACATATTTTTATACACATTTTTATACACATGTTTTTTATAAACATGTTTTTATACACATACTTTTATACACGAGTTTTTATACACACATTTATACGCACATTTATACACACATTTTATACACACATTTATACACATATTTTTATACACGTTTTATACACACGTGTGTGTATAAACATGTATAAAAAAATGTGTATAAATGTGTGTATAAATGTGTGTATAAAAATGTGTGTATAAATGTGCGTATAAATGTGTGTATAAAAACGTGTGTATAAAAGCATGTGTATAAAAACATGTGTATAAAAAACATGTGTATAAAAACGTGTATAAAAATATGTGTATAAAAATGTGTATAAAAACGTGTGTATAAAAACATGTGTATAAAAAACATGTGTATAAAAACGTGTATAAAAATATGTGTATAAATGTGTGTATAATAACGTGTGTATAAAAACGTGTATAAAAATGTATAAAAACGTGTATAAAAACATGTATATAAAAACGTGTGTATAAAAAATGTGTGTATAAAAATGTGTTAATGAAAACGTGTATAAAAATAGTGTATAAATCTTAAAGATATTTAGAAAGAAAAAAAAATTGAAAGAAAACAATTTTTTTTAATTTTTTAGAGAAAAAAAAAAAAAAAAAAAAAAAAAAAAAAAAAAAAACAACAACTAAATTTTTATTTAAGTATAAACGTTCGTTAGTATAAAGGACTAACGATGCAAACGTTTGTTGAAAACGGTCGTTAGCTAACGGAAAAAACTAACGACAGTTAGTCTCAGTGTTGGATCGATATACTCTGACCAAACTAACTTGTAGCTTGTCTACAGTTTAACAACCTTGGATAAATCCAAAACTGTTAATAGTGAAACACTGATATACTTTATTGAGTATGCAGAATCTACTTCAACAAAGCTAAGAAGAATTAATAAACAACTTCGAATATTATTAAAACCTTGAACCTGCTCTTTACACAGATTCACTAACAAACTCTAATCACTAATACTCTAATAAGCTTCTAATATTCGTATCTCTAATCGTATGAACTTGTCTCTCTAAAATCGTATCTCTAATGCCAACCTAGGGATCCTTTTATAGGCACAAGGAAAACCCTAGTCGGTTTACAATACTTGAACGACAAGTAATTCTAATTCTAATTCTAATCTAATACGAACATTCTAGAATTACACATTAGTCCTTAAACATATTTTCATAACAGTCCTTCAACGAGCAGCAGTACTTTGACTTATTTAACAGTACTTTGACTTCCAGCAGTACTTTGATATTCCAGCAGTACTTTAACTTTATAGCCCAACAATCCTCCCCTAACTTGAATTCTACTTGCTTGATTTCAAGTTCCTTTGTATTTCTTTAACTTCAATCATTTTTATCTTCAAGGAAAGGTTGTGTCTTTGAAGTCTGTCTCGTTGTTTTGTTATCATCAATGCAATCAGTATCTGCAATCTTTATCAGCAACAATTCTTTTCAGCAACTTATCTTTTCAGCAACTCAGCATCATATTGGCAATAGGTACATCAGATCTTAAAAGTTTCATACTATTCTCATCACTTCCAGGTGTGTTAACTCCTGTGAGAGGTGAATCATTGAAAACTTAATGGATTTTGATGTCTCTTTACCAAAGTTATGACCATCAATGCTACTTCATTCTCTTGTTCCACTTCCATGCCATGCTCTAGCATCCTGATCATCAGATCTCTTGTGAGTGGATATCTCTGTTCTGCTAGCATATGAATCATAGTGCCATCCTCTAACTCCAAAACGTGTATTCCAACTGATTCAAAGAATCTCCATCTGTTAATCTCCCAGTTTTCTTGATTTTCCCACAAAGTACTATCCTTTGTTTCCTCTGTTTCCCAGATGGTTGTGAGATCTCCTAGCAATATCAAACCTACTCCTTGTGGTGGAATATGCTCAAAGTAAGTTTGCACTTGTAGATATAACTGAAGCATATCATCTCTGTCAATCAGATGTAGTATATCCCATAACGAATTGAATACTCTAAAACTTCCATCTTGTCTATGAAAGATCAGATAATCTCCTTCTTGTGATTCTACAACTGAAAAAGTAGATATCTTGGACTTCTTATCAGCATCTTCTTTTAATTTTGGATGTTCAAAGTCAACAACTCTGAGGTAATTCCTTAGCTCATCAACTGTGTCTGTTCTTAATTCAAATGTATCCTTGAACTTCTTTGATGGCTGTTCATCAGATGTTGTTCTTTTCCTCTTTGAGCTCCTTGTAACAGCTCTTTCCTTTCTTCTATCTTCAAGCTTCTTATCTTCAAACGAAATAATGCTTGCAAGATCCTTTTCTATAGCTTCCCTAACAGCATCATACAAATCCTTCATCTCTGTATATGTCAATTTCACCAAACCTGTATATCCTTGACCTTTCAGATAAGCCATCATATCATTCCTTTCTCTAGCTTTACTAATTGGCCTTTGTGGTTGAACAATAAGCTTCCTAGATTCTTCAGCATCTAACTTAGCTTGCAATAGTCTAGCTGCTTCCTCACCTTTGGCAATCTGAATTTCTCTTAACTGTGCCAATGTCAGCTTCTTCTTCTTCTTTTCTACCATGACCCCTTTACCTTTGTCTTTTGGATCTAACTCCTGGGTAGGTTGAGAAGAAGTATGAGGTTGTTGTTCAACTTCATGAATACTGATGCCTCTTTGACTTGACATATTAATCATAATGTCAGCAATCGTTTCATCATCACTGTTAGTATGAGCTATAACATCTTCTTCCTGAGCTGGTTTGGAAGGACCAACTTCCTCTTGAACTTGACTTGAAGGACCAACATCTTCCTCAAAATCCAAAGTTCTTGGTGTAATTATAAATTGCCTCACAGTACCTTGAAGAGCAGTACTTTCAACATCAGCTCCTTCCAAATTTACTTCCTCAGTATCACCACTTCTTACTTCAACAGCAGCTTCTTCAATATTGATTTGCTCTGTTTCATCACTCTTCCTCTCAGCAGTTTCTTGAGGAATATTTTCAGGTGGTGTCATCTGAGTATCATCAATAAATCCAGCATCTTGATTAAATCCAGCATCTTCATTCAAATTCTTTAAATTCCTCCCCAATTGGAATGAAGACTGCTTTTTTGACTTTTTCTTCTTTGACTGAGAAGCCTTCTTAGGTTTCTGACCACTCCTCTTCTGAGACTTTACCCATAATCGGTGGTGTTGAACTAGTGGCCAAACAAACTTCTTCAATCTTTGATACTTAGTCTTTAATTTGACTATCTGAGCAGCTTGAGCCTCACTCTCCTTCTTCAGCCTCCTTAACTCCCTTGTCAAGGCATAATTAACCATCTCTGCCTCTTCTTCTTCAAATTGCTGAGACACATTTGTGGAAGTATAATCATTAGGAGATGGTGGTTGATTCATACCTTGGTCTGACTCATCATGGATAGGAATGGACATAGGAGTAGCATCTTCCCTAGTAGCAGTATGTGGAGAAGCAGTATGTTGAGAAGCAATAGGTTGAGGAACACTATCTTCTCTTGAAACTGGAGACTCATGACTTGCTGATTTAGAGTTTTCTTCTTGCTCTTGCTCTTGCTCTGCATCTCTAATTACTTGTGCAACTTCCAATATATGAGCAGTCAAAGGTGGGTTTGTTCCAGAAAACTTGATACTCTTCTTAGATATAAAAGTAAACACCTTTGGTGGAAGTTTGACAGTGGGTAAAAAACTTTGAGGTTTAGGGACATCCTCAAGCTGTTTGTTCAAGAATAATTGAACAAACCTAGGATACATCAAGAATGGTTTACCATTAGTAATGTGTGAAAGCATACCATCAAGAATAAGTCTTGAAAAGTTGAATCGTTGATTGGTAGCCAAACCCACTAAAGCAGATGCAATATTTTGACCAAATTGATCAAAAGAAGTACTCTTGGGACTTAAGCAGTGAAGTAAGACATGAATTAGGTACTTCCAATGAGAACAAAACAAAGGCTTCTGAAAAGTAAGTTTCGTAAGATCTCCCTCATAGCCTATATCTCTTAAAGTGTCCCAAAGTACTTGTTTGTCAAAACGAACAGCTCCTCCCTCATCATTAAACATCAAAGCATCCCTAATTGTGGCTTCAGAAATCCGAATTGTTCTTCCAGCAACCGCAGCCCTAATTAAAGAATCATCCTCATCCGTTGCAGTAGCCCAAAATTCTTGTATCCATGGACCAATAACGTCAGGATCAACTAAAATGGAGTAGTTGATGGAAGACCCAGTCAAGAAATCGATGATCGCATGAAAGTCAATATTGTCCCCTGTTTTGTCTAAATTAGCGATCATGTTGTGTTTGCTAATTGTGATTCGATTAGCCATGATGAATCGTAGAGAAGGATACGTTTTGAATGTGTGTTTCGTTAAAAAGATTGTGGTGGAAGAGTGAATGAGGGATCTCGGATTAAGTTAAAAGGCGGTGAATAGGTGAGAGTTTCTTTAAATAGGATTGAAACAAATCAAACTCAAAATAATAAAGTTACCGTTTTGATGGACTTATTATCTTCGCCGTAATGAATTAATTAACCGTAGCCCCACATTTTTTGACCGTTGGAACAGTACGTTGAAGCAGTACGTTGCTGAGCCAGTACGTTAAGTAACAAAGCAGTACGTTCCATCTTCTTATCCACAACCAACACTTCAAACTAAACCAAGAACTTGTAAATGACGCATGCATAAGTTCTAACTAATAACTATGTTGCCTCCCCTCAAATACAACATAGGTTCTAAACTAAACTACGAAAAACCAATACTTTCATTAAGAACTGAAAGAAAGTATACTAACTAATATTAAAGCCTCCCCTCAAATGTAGCCTAGTAGTTAATCATCCCAATGCTCACAACTAAGTGGTTGAATCTTGAAACATCAAATCCCTTTGTGAGTAGATCAGCTACATTATCATCTGTGTGAACCTTGACCACATTTATAAGCCTGTGCTCATAACAATCCCGAATGAAGTGATGCCTAATCTGAATATGCTTGGTCTTGGAGTGATAAACTGGATTCTTCACAATACAGATGGTACTCTCATTATCAATGTTGATAGGAGTGTTTTTGAAGTTGAATCCATAATCCAAGAGTTGATTTTGCATCCACAAAACTTGTCCACAACAGCTTGCAGCAGCAACATATTCTGCTTCAGTAGAGGAGGTTGTTGCAATCGTTTGCTTCTTACATTGCCAGGAGACTAATCTTCTTCCAAAATATTGACATCCTCCTGTGGTTGATCTTCTATCATAGTTATCTCCTGCATAATCACTATCTGAAAAAGCTTCCAAGTGAAAAGGTGACTCCTTAGGATACCATAATCCTAACTTTGGTTGATGCTTGAGATATCGAAAAATCCTCTTGACTGCATACATATAAGAAACCTTGGGTGTAACCTGATATCTTGCACACAAGCATACAGCAAACATGATGTCAGGTCTTGATGCAGTTAAGTACATAAGACAACCAATCATTGATCTGTAAAGCTTTACATCCACAGCTTGTCCATCTTCATCCTTGCCTAATGGTTTATTGTTATATCAATGGGTGTGGTGGCAGGCCTGAGATTTGGAAGGTCAAATCTTTTAAGTATGTCTGCAACATACTTTTCTTGATTAATGAAGATTCCATATCTTATTTGTCTAACTTGAAGCCCCAAAAAGAAAGTTAATTCTCCCATAGAACTCATTTGAAACTTCCGCTGCATAAGTTCTTCAAATTCTTTCACTATAGACTTCTTTGTGGCTCCAAATATAATATCATCCACATAGACTTGGACTAACATAATGTCTTTCTTATCCCTTTTTATAAAAAAAGTCTTATCAATTGCTCCTCTCCTGTAACCATGTTGTAATAGAAAATTTGAGAGTCTCTCATACCAAGCTCTGGGAGCTTGATGAAGGCCATACAGTGCCTTGATCACCTTGTAGACTTTGTTTGGATGTGCAGGATCTTCAAAACCAGGAGGTTGTTTAACATAAACTTCCTCAGAAATTGTGCCATAAAGGAAAGCACTTTTTACATCCATTTGGTAGACATGAAATCCCATGTATGATGCAAAGGCAAGAAATAACCTTATTGCCTCTATCCTTGCAACAGGAGCAAACACTTCATCATAATCCACTCCTTCTTCTTGGCGATATCCTTGTGCAACCAATCTAGCTTTATTTTTTATAACATTCCCTCTTTCATCTCTTTTGATTCTGAAAACCCATCTTGTACCAATGACTCTTTTGCCATCTGGTAGATCACATAATACCCAGACTTCTTGAAGCTTGAATTGTAGAAGCTCCTCTTGCATGGCTTCAACCCAACTTTCATCAGCTAAAGCTTGAGCTACCTTATTGGGTTCATTTGAGATAGAAAACAAGCAAACAGGCATGTTTGTTGATCCTTGTGATTCATCATGTTTTGTTTGTAAACAAAGCTAAGTAAAGCAGTATGTTGCTTAGAAAGACCTTTAACTTTGTTTCTTGTAACCACTCCTGAAGAGGGTGATCCAATAATGTTGCTTTGAGGATGAGCTTTATGAACTCTCAATGTAGGAGTTGGTGGAACTGGAAGATCAGATTCCAAATTAGTAAAATCAATCCCTTCATTGGTAGTTGAGAAAATACCTTCTTGATTAAGCTCATCATCAATTTCTTCTAATCCAGGAATGTTAGCATTATCCAAATCATCATCATCAACATTGGAATCATCAGCATTGTTCCAATTTGATGGTTCTAACATACCAGAAGTACTGTCAAAAGGGTCATCAGTACTTTGATCAAAAGTACTGTGGGCAGTATCTTGAAATTTACCCTTTTTCTTTGCAGCTTCATAAGCCCTCCTTTGGTCATCTTCATAGGATTTTGCTATAGTTTCTTGAAAAAGCATCCTATTAAGTTCATCTTGTATGGCTTGATCTTCATCAGATACTGTATTGGTTGGTTGAGCAGTACTTTGTTCCTTATCAGTAACTTCAGGTTCTTTGTCAGGAACATCTTTTGGTCTAACATTGACTCCATGAACAATGTACTATGAATCATCTTCTTTGTGATTAGCCTGATTCTCTTCTCTAACAGGCACATAATTCATAGATGGAGTGAACTTGAGATCAAGATCAAACATCCAATCAGGACCTTTACCTTTCTGAGTTTCTTTATCTTCCAAAAATTCAACATGAAGACAATCTTGAACCTTTTTGGTACTCCTGTTATAGACTCTAAAACCTTTGCTATTTGTACAATAACCCAATAGATATCCTTCATCTGACTTACCATCAAATTTTCCCAGAGAATCAATGGTATTTAGAATAGTCAGAGAACAGCCAAAAGGTTTTAGAAAACGAATGTTTGGTTTCTTTCCCATTAGTAACTCATAAGGTGTCTTCATCTGAGGTTTAGTTACTGAAACTCTATTTAATACATAGCAAGCAGTACTTATGGCTTCAGCCCAAAAGAGAATAGGTAATTGGGAATCTGCAAGCATTGTTCTAGCTGCTTCTATCAAAGTCATGTTCTTTCTTTCTGCAACACCATTCTGCTGTGGTGTTCTAGCAATGCTAAACTCTCTCTTGATCCCTTTCTTGGCACAGAATTCATCCATATGCTTGTTCTTGAATTCTGTTCCATTATCACATCTAATACCTCTGACTTTGAGTCTCAATTGATTTTCAAGGGCTACTATCAGGTCATGGATAGCATCAAAGGTTTCATCTTTGAATCCCAAGAAAAAGACCCAACTAAATCTGCTACAATCATCTGTCACAACCAAGCAGTACTTCTTCTTGTTTAAACTTTCTACTGAAACTGGTCCAAACAGATCCATGTGTAGCAACTCCAAAGGTTCTCTAATATCTCTTTCCTCAAGCTTCTTACATGAAGCTTTATGTTGTTTACCCTTCTTGCAAGCCAAACATGAATGATCAGTCTTGAATGTTTTGGAAGGTAAACCTCTAACTAAATTTCCTTTGACCAGCTTGTTGATGTTCTTGAAATTTACATGACCTAGTCTTCTGTGCCATAGATGTGCTTCTTCCAATGATGCCTTGGCTACTAAACATGTTGCTCTTCCAGCAGAATTGAGACTCTTTAAGTCTAAACTGTACACATCATTGGTTCTTGGTACTCTCAATGTTACCAAGTGATCATCAACAAACTTGAACTCAGGAGAGAGAATAAGACATTCTGTATCAGTGAACAGAATTGGGTACTTCTTGTCACAAATCTGAGAAACTGACAAAAGATTGAACTTGAGCTCCTTCACATATCTAACATTCTCAAAATCAATACATCCAGCCTTGATTGTTCCTTTGCCAGTGATTCTCCCTCCATCAGGATCATTACCAAATGCAACTCTTCCTCCATAATATGCCTTAAAATCTGACAGGATCTCCTTGTCCCCTGTCATGCTGCCAGAGCAACCACTATCAACAATAATATGATCTTTAAGCTCCTCCTCTGGGTTGCCCTGCACAGTAAAAGAAAAGGGTTAGTTTCTTTTAGGAACCCAAGCCATTACTGACTTGTGTTCCCCTTGTGGAGTGACATACTTGAATTCCTTCAGTATGTAATCTCCACTGGTTTTAAAGGCATGGTCAATGATTATTTGCTTTGGTCCCATGTCCTGTGTTGTATTATCAACAACACTCCCTGTTTCACCCTTATCTGATGAAAGTACTGCTTGTTCCCCATCAGTACTTTCTTTCTTAACCCAATTTTGTTTGACTTTAGGTTTCTCTGATCTAGGTACTTTGCTTGAGGTGTAAGACCTTTTATATGAATTGAATCTCTTAGGTCTTCTATATGAAAAAGTGTTAGCAGTACCATGATTGGGTGAAAACTTATCAGTCCTTTGAGAAGGTACTTCTTGAGACTTATCAGTGTGTGAAGGTACTGGTGGTTTGGAAAACAATCTTTTCTGGTGAGGGTACCTATAGTCTTTAGAGAAATTACTATGGTTAACCCTATTTGAGTGATTCCAAGCTGGTCTAGTCTCTCTTGGCTTATGATTGGCAGGTCTATTCTTTGGGAACTGACTTAAGTATTCTGAGTGTAAGTCACAGTGCTTAATCAAATGATCAGGACTATAGCATACATAACATAATTTTTGCTCCATATTCCCAAATCCTCTTCTATGATTAAAAGGTTTCCTATAGTTAGCAGGATTTTGAAAAGTTTCTCTTGGAGGTACTGCTGAATGTCTAGCAGTACTTTGAAAAGATTTTGGAGGTACTGCTTGTTTTTGAAAGGCTGTAGGAAACTTTTGATCATTACCCCTTTGAAATTCATCCTTAGGTTTCTCAGAATTAGATTGACCAGTACGCTTCTTCCTAAACTCTAGGTTGTTTACACCATAACAAGAAACATCTGTCCTAGGTGGTTGAAGCCTACCAGTGGGTGCAGGAACTGAGTGGTACTCCTTATCTTTCTTAAACTCAGGAGATGATTCACTAATTGGTTCCTCATTCCTAGGTGTGTTTTCTTCTGAGCTAGTAAGTTCATCATCACTAGTTGAGATCTCTACTGAACTAACTGGTTCCTTATCACTAGGTGGAATCTCATCTGAACTACTATCCTCAACACCATAACCTAGTCCAGTTTTAATGTGTACTCTTCTTTGTTTTTCAACAAATTGAACATGTGCCAGACCAGCCTTTTGTACACTAGCAAGTTTTTCTAACAAAGCATCTCTTTCCTTAGTAATTTTTTCTAATTCAGACACCTTACATCCTAACTTCCATTCACTTAATTTTAATTGATAATCTTGTTGCTCATATTTTTCTGCCCAAGCCATTTCATTATTTTCATGTGTTAATATTTTGGCTTCCATTGACTCTAAAGTTAATTGATAACCGGCTACCTCAGACCTAGCTATTCTACAATTATCTCTTTCAGTCACATATTCTTTAAGCAACTTTTGATACACATCATTACACTTAGAGCATACCTCAGAGACATTGGATGAACTTGGTGAAGTAGCTACCATAGCAATCTGAACAGGTTCATCTTCATCCTCCATGCTCCAGTCAAAGCTTCCAAGACCATCTCTTAATTCCAAAGCAGCATATCCTGGTTCCTCATCCAAAGCTGTGCTCCAATCAAACTCTTCCATTGCAACCATAGAATAGGTTACTGGTTCATCATCAAATTCAGCACTCCAGTTAATCTCTGCTAGATTTTCTTGAGCCACCAAAGCTTTTGGTTTTGTTTCAGTAACAGGAACCTCTTTTCTTTCAACTTTGGGTTGTTCAAGCATTCTGTTTGCTTGATATTTTGCAAACTTGCATTCCCTTGCAAAGTGCCCAAGCTTTTGACAATTAAAGCATTCAATCTTGGATTTGTCAAAAGTTATACCCTGTTTGGCTTTGAAATCAATTCCCCTTCCTGTCTTGTTCATAAACTTCTTGATCCTTGCAGTGATCATGGCAACTTGCCATCTTATGTCAATCTCTTCCAAAGCATCTTCTTCAATCTGCAACAAGTCTTCTTGATAGGTAACAGGTAGAGTGGCTTGTTGAGCAAAGAAGGAACATACAACATCATCAGAGTTGGTGTTGTTTGTTGATGATGGGGTGGTGGTAGTAGTGGTTGTGCAAACATGCTGTGTATCACCAACAGTACTTTGAGAAGGATAAGCAGTACTTTGAGTAGAAGTACTGCTTCTGTTTTCAGAAGACACAAAAGCTATGTTGTGAGTTTTCTGAGAACTGTGACCATTCATCTCTTGCTCGTACACTTTCAAATTGTTGTAGAGATCATCAAAGTCCATAGACTCCAATCCAGGTTGTCCTCTAATCATAGTAGCAACCACATGCCAGACAGATGGCAAACTCCTTAAGAACTTCAAATTTGCATCTTCAACAGATACCTCTGCTCCATACAGTTCTAGCATACTAAGTAGATTTTGGAATCTGTCATAGGCAGCATCAAGACCTTCTCTTTCACCAACAGTGAAAGTTTCAAACTGCTACTTTAATAAGTTTCTATGCATCTTCTTAGAAGCATCATTACCTCCAAATCTTGTCTTGATCGCAGCCCACAATTGCTTTGCATCCTTAGCATCATGGAACTTTAGTAGGTGACCATCAGGAATAGCAGACAATAGTATGTTGAGAGCCTTATCTTGATTTCTCTTTGTAGCTGCTGGCAAGGTTGGTTGAGGTGGTTTGGGTTGTCCTTCAACATGTACAGGTTCGCCAAGAACAACATTACCATTGACAATCACATCCCATAGAGCATGGTCTGTAATAGCAAGGTACTGCCTCATCTTCATGCTCCAGAGATCATATTCTCCCTTCTTGATGATAGGAATTCTGAGTGAAGTGATGGATGGGATTGGTGCAGCTTCAGTCGACATCGTTTAGGGTTTGTTGATAAATCAGTTTTAAGGATTTCTTCTTAATCAGAGTCTTCACACAAGCTCTGATACCATTTGTTGGATCGATATACTCTGACCAAACTAACTTGTAGCTTGTCTACAGTTTAACAACCTTGGATAAATCCAAAACTGTTAATAGTGAAACACTGATATACTTTATTGAGTATGCGGAATCTACTTCAACAAAGCTAAGAAGAATTAATAAACAACTTCGAATATTATTAAAACCTTGAACCTGCTCTTTACACAGATTCACTAACAAACTCTAATCACTAATACTCTAATAAGCTTCTAATATTCGTATCTCTAATCGTATGAACTTGTCTCTCTAAAATCGTATCTCTAATGCCAACCTAGGGATCCTTTTATAGGCACAAGGAAAACCCTAGTCGGTTTACAATACTTGAACGACAAGTAATTCTAATTCTAATTCTAATCTAATACGAACATTCTAGAATTACACATTAGTCCTTAAACATATTTGCATAACAGTCCTTCAACGAGCAGCAGTACTTTGACTTATTTAACAGTACTTTGACTTCCAGCAGTACTTTGATATTCCAGCAGTACTTTAACTTTATAGCCCAACAAACTAACGACAGTTAGTCTCAGGGACCAAACCCGTTATGGGTCGCAACCACAGGGACTGGATCCATTAAAAAAAAAGTTTATGGACTAAACCCGTTGAACCCGGCAGACCACAGGGACCATTTATGAAATTAACTATTAAAAAAATCAGGTTAATCCGCCCTTTCAACTTAAACCTATGTCATTCAACAAACCGTAAAATTACTCAGCTTTATCATATGTACATGTGTGGTAATTGAGCTCTTAACCGTTCTTGTTACGTACATTATTCATTAAAACTATGCATTTCTAGAAGGACATAACGGACATCAGGACATGTGCTTGGTCTCATAACTTTGACATCTAAATTAGTACCGACATTAGGACATCTAAATTACAGTCTTACTAATCAAACACAAATATCAAACTAATACACAACCGAGGTTCAAACTGGATAAAAAAACATATTGTGGTCGCGGCTGGACTCGGCTGTGGTCTTCGGCTTGGTCTCGGCTCGGTCTTCACTCTCAGTTGTGGTCTCGACAGTAGACTGTACCAAAAAAAATTTACCAAATTTTTTTTTAAAAATATCAAAAAGTTAACACAACAACAACAATTAACAAAAATTAACAATACTCTAACATATTCACAAACGTATACCAAATGCACCCTTGTGGGCTGCTGTTAACCAAACGCACCCTTTTGGGCTGCGGTGTGGACTGACACAATAAGCTCACCAACTTCTAATGCTATCGTTTTAAGCCTAGTTCTAACAATTTTTAGATGGATATATTTGTGCTATCTTTATTGTTAATCAACTGTATATTGTGTTGCAGCCGAGGTATATTCAAGCATTAATTGAAAAAACAAAAGTGCGTGATCAAAACTACAAACTAACTACAACGCACAACCCATCACAAACAACTACAACGCACCCTAGGTGACTGATCAAAACTACAACGCATCCTAGGTGACTGAAGAAAACAACCAGCCCCGTATGGGGTCTCGGTCTCAACAGGCGGTCTCGGTCTCAACAGGGAGCTAAAAAAATACATAAACACAAAATTAACTATAAACTTTTGGCGGCGACATGTCCCCGCTAACACATAAACACAAAAAAAAAAAAAAAAAAAAAAAAAAAAAAAAAAAAAAAAAAAAAAAAAAAAAAAACCCTTGGTTGTGGTCTCGACAGCAGGCACGTTGTGCTCTTGGCTTCGGTTCTCGGCTTCGGTTATCAGCTTCGGTTCTCGGCTTGGTCTCGACAGCAGACTGTACACAAAAAATTAACAAAAATATTTAAAAAAAATAACAAAAATCAGAAAAGACATGTATAACAAGTTAACATATTGCAAAAATTAACAAATGACAAAAAATTAAAAAATTAAAAAAAAAGAACGAAAATCAATAATTAACAAAAATTAACACCCACACTCACCTGGGTTTGTATACGAGAGGGAGCAAGGAAGAAAGGAGATGAGAAAAAGAAAGAATTAACTGAGGAGAGGGGTTGAGGAAAGAATTATACGATGAGAGGGGTTGAGGAGGGGCATCGTGCATAGTGGTGCGAGTGTGGGTGTGTTGTGATGGAGATGGTGGTGCGGTGAAGTAGTGGTGGTGAAGTGGTGGTGTTGTGGTGGTGTGTTGGAACGAGCGAGAGGAAGACGAAGTAGAGATGAGGTTTTTTTTTTTTTTTTTTTTTTTCTAAGTGTAAAACCAGATCTGTTAATAATTGAGGCATGTTTTTTGCGACTACCTTTGGCGGGGACACGTCCCCGCTAAAGGTAATTTTGTCTTTTAGTCACACTTTCGGTGGGGACATGTCCCCGCTAAAAGTTTTTACTAATCGCCAAAAACTTTGGCGGGATAAAGTAAATGCGAAGAGGGAAAAACAAAATTTTGGTGAAATCTTTTAGCGGGGACATGTCCCCGCCGAAAGCTGTTTTTTTTTTATAAAAAAAAAAAAAAAAAAAAAAAAAAAAAAAAAAAAAAAAAAAAAACCTCTTTTATATTATTTTAATTAACTTAAATTAATATTAAATCTTTTAAATTTAATTAAAAAATTTCTAAATCATCTTTAATTAATTTAAAACTTTTTAAAATTATTTACATCACTTTTACCTAATAAAGTTAAATCATTTATACTTAATTTAAATCATTTAAAATTATTTTTAAAACATTTTAATTAAATTAAATCACTATTAAATCATTTAAATTTAATTTAAATATTTTGTAAATCATCTTTAATTGATTTAAAACTTTTTAAAATTATTTACATCATTTTTAACTAAGTTAAATCATTTATACTTAATTTAAATCATTTAAAATTATTTTTAAATATTTTAATTAAGTTAAATCACTATTATACACTCGATGTTAAACGAATGAGCCGAGATGATATGGTGATACATGAGATGTTAAACGAATGAGCCGAGATGATATGGTTATACATGAGATGATATGGTTATACATGAGATGTTAACTTGGAAAGCGTACGCATTGCTCAAACAAGTTCAGCTCTTTTTCTTTAGAAACATCGGCTCGTTGGTCGTTTGCAACACTACTATTTCTAAAAACGTTGCTCTTGATTTGCTGTGAAAGGTTAGCAGATAACTTCAATAGAGAAACAATAGTTGAGAATACAAATGTTTTCACTTTTCACAAACAAAAGTTTCAAAAAGTTATAGCTCACCCTTGATTGACTCTACCATGGCATGCATGCACACAATAAAAGCTCACCTACTCGAGAGTGGAAGACTTGTGTTGTAATTAATGTAATATGCTTTTTTCAGCAAAAACTTGAAGCTTTGAATACTATCCACAAGTGTTTGTTTGCATTGGTTTAGTAATATACATTATAAACGAATGTGTCGAGATTATATGGTTATACACGAGATATTAAACGAATGACTCGAGATGATATGGTTATACACGAGATGTTAAACGAATGTGTCGAGATTATATGGTTATACACGAGATGTTAAACGAATGAGTCGGGATGATATGGTTATACACGAGATGTTAAACGAATGAGTCGAGACGATATGATTATACATGAGATGTTAAACGAATGAGCCGAGATGATATGGTTATACACGAGATGTTAAACGAATGAGTCAAGATGATATGGTTATACATGAAATGTTAAACGAATGAGCCGAGAAGATATGGTTATACATGAGATGTTAAACGAATGAGTCGAGATGATATGATTATACATGAGATGTTAAACGAATGAGCCGAGATGATATGGTTATACACGAGATGTTAAACGAATGAGCCGAGATGATATGAGTATACATCAACCTCCAACAGTCACCTACCCCATCAGTATTATCTATCTATTTACTGTGACATTCTCACCAAAATTTCCCACCAAAATATTGGTGCCAACACTTCCCACCAAAATATTGGCGCCAAAACTTACCACCAAAAGCTAGCAGATCTGCTCTATCCTCCCAAACACATTATATACACTCTTATCCTCAAAACCACTCAACCTCACAACCTCTTATCTTCACACCAATTTCAAAACCTGAGATGCAGCGATATAATCATTTTATGTGTTCTTATAGAACAGGAAATATAAAACTAAGAACATCACATCGAGAAGATACATTTGGATGGGAATATTATGCATGTCCTCGTTTGAAGGTGAACAATCATACATTTCTTATTTATGTAAATATACAAATAACTGGGTTGTAATCTCTTATAATTTCCTTATTATGTAACAGTTGATCCGTTTTAAAAGTACGTATATAATATCAGACGGATACACGTGATACGTGGGAATAGACAAATCAACCCTTTAGGAAAAAGGTTAACTTGCAAAAACTCACGCTTGTGATATGTGTGATACCGGGCAAGTGTTACCCGGGTCGTGTCCCAGCGAGGTTGGAATGGACAATCGTGTAAGGTTTGAAATTAGAGTGACTGATGATTGTAATATGGAATTTTGTATTTTTTTATATTCTAATTGAGAAACAAATTCTCAAAGAAAATTAAGATTAAAACAAATTATATTAAAAACGTGATACGGGAATTCTAAAAACGGGATTAAAAACCAAAATCTCTAAAAATTAATCTTACAAGTCCCAAATTATTTTTCCTAAGTTATAAATGACAAAAGAAAATTTTATAAAAAAGATTTATATTTTTCTGACTTTTATATTTTTTATTATGAATTAAAAACTGTTTTAAAAAGAAAAATGCATAAAAAATATTAAAACTATTCTAAAAATTCTGAAACTTTTTGTGAAATTACTTTATGTTAAAACAGTTCTAGGAAAAATAATACAAAGGTGCCAGCTTATTCTAATAAGCTAAAAATAAGCTAAATGATTCGGATAGCTTAATATGGAAGGTGGGGTTAAATATTAAAGGGTGCAAGGTCTAACTAAAAAAGACCCAAGGGCAATTGGTAAGGTATGTGTGTAGTGAGCTGGGTGGCCAGGGTTCGAATCCCAGCATGCACTTTTTGCTTTTTATTTTCTTTTTGGATTTTTCTTTTTGCAACTTAAAAAGCACTTGGAAATAAGCAATTTATGTAACTACAACTATTTTTGGAAACAACAAATAAGCCCAGAAATAAGCCAAAGAAGGCTGATCAGTGGGCTAACTAAAGGAAAAATGGGCTAAGGCAACAAGCAAATAAGCTGATAAGCTAATTAATAAGCTAAGGAAGAACTGAAATAAGCTGAGGACTAACTAACCATCATCTAATGTACACAAATATCACAGAATAAGCCAAGAGAAAAAGCAAATAAGCTCCTATCAACCCAAATAAGCACTGAGGTCTGCTGAGTACATCATGGTGCAAGGCAAATTTGGGTCAACCAAGGAAACTTTGAGCTAATTTTCAAGCACTTATATAAGAACAAAAGACAACAAAAGCTGATAAGACTTAAAACTGAACTACCAAGGATCAAATAAAACCAAAAAGCAGACCATTAAAAGCTTATTCTCAGCTTATAAATAAGCTGAGAAAAGGGTGAGGTGGATAGATGTCTGCTGATGACTGTGATCAGTTATATGCACAATTGCATAAACCAAAAGGGACTTATTCAATCTTTTGTGAAGCTACTAAATGGACTTAAAGAGACTCAGAAATGCAAGGGAAAAGGTCCGAAAGAGCTTATTGCTCAAATGAGCTTATTTGCTCAGATCAGAACCTCAGACTGAAAATTTGGGTATAGAACAATGAAATCTATCAAATTGGCTTGAAATAACTTAAAAGCAGCTTATACTAGTTACATTAAACAAGATTGAAGTTAAGGATTTGGCATATGAACAGTTACTAACCCAAATGACCCATTTGACCCATGTTGCCAAACAGTCCTTAATGAAGGGCTGTTATGGATTTTTAAAGGAAACAGATAATTTTAAGCTAGGTTTTTGATTCTAGGATGACCACTAAGTATAATAAGCTTTAAATAGTGACTTTGAATGGAAATTAAGCAGCCTAATAAGCTGTCCTATATATAAGCTATTTTTGGCTTTTTGTGAGATTTTTTTAAGAAAAATAAGGCAAGGGTATTTAAAACTTATAACACATATAAGAAACACTTATAAACTACAAATAAGCATAATAGTACTAAAATAAGCTATAATTAAGCTGTGGAACAGTAACTTAGAAATTAGAGCAAAATATTGAAAAATGCTTACAACTGTGTTGAGGCTATGAAACAAAGGAAACTGATCAGAAATACACTTGGTTTGTCAATACCAAGCTAAACACCACTCAGCTTATCCACTCCAGCTTAATTCCACCAAATTGCTTATTTGACTGAAACTTTGACTTTCGTTGACTTTTTCATAACTTAGTTTGATTTCTTGAAATTTAAACTGATTTTAACCACATTAATTTAACAGAAGCTATGATAAGCTTTTATGAGCTTATTATAACAGAGTTGGGAACTTGTTATCTAATTTTATGAACCAATGAGCTTAATTCGATTATCAATTAAACATGAAAACTTGAAATATCATAAAACTTGGAATGAGTACAATACAGAAGTAATTAAAGACAAATGACTTGAAATAAACTTGAATTGACAATTAAAACTTAGATTGAAACTGGAAATAAGCAATAAGTAATTTCTACACTACGAATGGTCTAAAAGCAGGGACAGCCTTCTCTGTGTGTGTTCATTCCCTTAAATAGCCATCCAAAAAGCTTCTATGATCACTTCTGATTAAATCCCACCATTGGTTTGGCTTGGATATCATCTCAGCCGTTAACTTCAGTTTTGGCGCCAAAAGTGATAGTGGGAAAAACCACTTGTCCTGATAACTTGTGATGATATCGAAGCATTAATTGCTTCTTGGTTTGTTAGGAGAAGTATAGAAGAAGCTAGGAGGGGGTGGATTGTGTCAGGGATAAGGTGGCTATGGTTTTGTCAGGGGACATGGTTTTGGCGGGCAAGTGGGGGAGAAGGGTGGGTTTGACCGAAGTCGTTTGACCCTGGTATTATCTAAAAAGATAAACGGGGTTGGGTTATTGTTTTAGGGATTGGGCTTTGGTGTGAGTTGGGCTGGGAAAATGGGTTAGGATTGTAGTTGGGTTTGTTATTTGGATAAGGGTTTATTAGTTTTAGGAATTAGGGATGGAATTGGAATTAGTATTTATTTTGAGGGGCCAAAATTGCCAATTCTGAAAATTTATCTCCAAGGACCATTATTGCCATTTTGAAATTTCATGAGGTTTGACTTCTGGCAATTTGGGCATAAATGTGAACCAAACTTGAAATTCCTTTCCCGGCCTCAGCTTTTCACGACTTTCCAATCTCGTACTCGGTTTTGTCCGCTTTTGTCTTGTTTTCATTCCTTTTGTACCTGAAACACATAAAAAAACACAAACCACGAATATTTGCAACAATATTTGGTCTATTTGGGAGTTTTTGGTCATTTTTGTGTCTTATATGGGTATAAAATGATGAGTATTTACACACTCATCAATCCCCCACACTAAGCTATTGCTAGCCCCTAGCAATCCGATCATATAAAGTAATGAAAGGATTAAAAGAATACCAAGCATACCTCGTTTTGATTTTTTTTATATAATGCAAGAAATTTATACTTAGAACAAAATATATAACACGCTTGTTTTCCAAAAATGGTATCATGGAACGGGATTCACACAAAATGGGTGTCTCCAGGGAATTGTAATCGTCATCCTCTTTTTTATACTCCCAACTAAGCTTAAACTCAATGTGAAAATGTTTTTGTAAAATGCTAACACTACTTATACAAATAATCTATGTAAGTCGAAACTTAACTTTTCACTCCCACATTTATCAAGTTTAGGTGACTGTGCTTGATTTTCAAAATTTTGATAACAAAAATCGATGTTTTTATAAAAATTTGACTAATACTAGTTGAAAGATAGATTTAAAATTTACAACAAGCAAGCTTCAAAATTTATTGCAACACATCAAAACTTATTGCATTTTGCAATATCATTTCATTTTATGTTATTTTTTTCTTTTCATTTTTTTTTTTTTTTTTTTTTACTCGTGCAACATATACTAACGGAGCTTCACGGGAACCAAGACCTTACACCTTTCGGAATAAAGGATCCAAGGGCCGTTACAACGGAGAGTTCCAAGACTCTAAACATTCCTGAAATGAGGATCCAAGGGTGTTAGACCAAGACCTCACACATTCCTGAATTAGAGATCCAAGGACCGATGTAAGAGGGTAGCCAATACCTAAACGCCTTCCGGAAATAAGAATCCAAGGGCCGATCTTGAACCGCAGCTTATAGCACATACATTTATTACTTAACCTTTGCAACTTTATGACATATGCTTGTTCCGAAGTTTAAATAAAGCTTTGAACTAGTATTTTTCAGAATCGTATAGAAAAATGATTTTGTGTGTTCAAATGTTTGAAAAATAAGCACTCATTAAGTCAAATTAGTTATCTCTTGGGAGGAAAAGCCATATATTACTTATATAAGCTCTAAAGAAAACCAATTATTCTACGCTTAGCATTTTCATTTGCACATATCGTAAAACCTTAGTCTAATCGTTAAGGAAGCAGCCAGATCAATACTCTGGCAGAGTCGGGATTCCCTTTGTTCTAACCTAATCAAGACTAAACACTTCTTTTTTTATTGCAATTTCTTATCTAAAAACGAAAAAAATTTAAAATTTTGGCAAAACGGGGGTACTAGGGCACTAGAAGGTACATATGTGACAAAATTCGAGAGAATTCCCCCCCACACTTAGAATTGAATATTGCCCTCAATATTCAAAGTACCGGCTATTATGCCGACACTTAGAACGTAAAAAGGTAATACTAATAGCCAAGTGTGTGAAAGAAATCTCTATTTTCACAAACAGGATTAAAAAGATATCCCTAGATAATCGTTAGCAAAAGGATAGGATATTGGGCGGCTGGATTGAAAACAAGCGCGACAATCATCACAATCCAAGGGAAACCTGCAAACAAGAGCAAACAACACAAAAGCACAGCACAGTGGGATTCCCCCACACTTAGTGTCAGAAAATAGAAAGAAGTCAGAAACATGGGTGGTTACCCATGCAATGCTAATGTTTTTGTTAACCGAGTCACTAGCTTGACTCGACCCCGAATTCATTGGTTCATGGGGAAGCAAGTGGAAGAAACAATCTCCATCGGACTTTCATTCAATGTGTTTGGATAAACATTTGAACATAAGAAAGTTCCACACCGACAAGATACCCACGGTATTTTAATAGTAGAAACTATAAGGGAAGATACCGGGGTCAAAGATAGTGTCCTCATTCCCATAGGAGAAAAGGGAAAGAGAAATCACACCATATGTGAGGAATGGAAGAAAGATTTTTATAACAATTAAGATCGATTCTTCATCCTCAAAAGCAGATTTGTCTTCAACGGGAGGGAGGGTTGGGATGATTTTATCAATAAGCACATTCTTATGATTACGTACACCTCCCCCCACACTAGAATCATCCTCAGGATCAAAATAGAAATGATCATATTCCGGAGGAGATATAATATGAGAGAGTTCACTAGAGAACTCCTCATGATAAAGATTATTCATATGAAAATGAAATGTATCATACTCGGGAAGAGAGACATGAGAATGAGAAGTGGTACTGCCACTTCCCGCTTTTTTCGAATGATCGATATCAAAGCAAAAGGCTTCATAAGCTGAGAGAGAAAAATCAGAATGAGAAGTGGGATTGCCACTACTCTCTTCAGCTGTATCAAAGATAAAACTCTCATATTCGGGAACGAAATCCTCGAGCTCGAGCTCCGGAGGATCTAACGGCTTATTTTTAACAACAACATCCTTCGGGGGGAAGGAAAATAATGGTTCATCAACTATCACCTTTTCTAATAACGGAGCATCTCCCCCCGGATCACAATCAGGCTCAACAATTTCTTGCGAAATTGGAGCATCAAATAAGAGAACCTCGAGCTCTTCCATAGAGATATCACTTCCCTCAATCGGAGGAGAAGGATGGGAAGAGTCGGAAATGATTGGTGCGGAATAAGGAGTGGGATTTTTAGTTTCATCCACTGAATCAACAATCTCAATTCGATAAACCGATTCCGGAGGTGGGACAAGTGGTGTGCTCTTAGAGCTAGCAATTTTCACCACTTCCGTTGTGATCTCCGATTCTTGTTCATCATAATCAAAAATACTCTTAACTTCAGTAGCACAACTTTCAAACCATTTGCTTGAACCAGGGGTAATTTCCCTTGTTTTGAGCTCAGCACGTTTTTTTGAAGAACTCTTAACCGTGAATCTTGAAAGCATCGAATCACTTCTTTTGGAAGCAATTACGGAATCAGATTTTTGATCAACCGTAGCAACGTTGCATTTGGTGGTTAGAGATTTAGAGCCCTGATTAATGTTAAACGTGACTTCTTCATTATCAACTCGAATGGTTAATTCTTCGGCATATACATCAATGATAGCATGACTCGTTCTTAAGAAAGCTCTCCCCAGTATGAGTGGAACTCGAGGATCGGCATCAAAGTCTACCACAACGAAATCAGTAGGAAAATGGAACTTTCCTACTTTCACAACGACATCCTCGGCTATTCCAAGCGGACGAGTTATAGTACGGTCCGCTAGCTCGAGTGTCATGCAAGTAGATGTAAGCTTCGGAAGAGATAATTTCTTCCATACCGAGAGTGGCATAAGGTTAATGCTTGCGCCAAGATCGGCCAAGGCTGAGCACTGAACCATCCCCAAGAAATCACATGGGATTAAAAACTTGTCGGGGTCTCCGAGCTTTTCGGGAAGCTTCTTAAGGAGAACCGCCGAGCACTGCTCGTTAAGTGGGGTCTTTGCCATCTCAGACAACTTATCCTTGTTGCTTAGCAAGCTTTTGAGTGTAGATGCAAATTTGGGCATAAGGATGAGAGCATCTGCGAAGCTTATGTCAAAGTGCAATTCATTGAAGATTTTAAAGAATTTCTCCATTTGTTGATTCGTTTTGTCTCGAAGCTTCTGATCGTTAAGCCTCGAAGGATATGGAATCGAAGGCTTAGGATTGGTCTTCGGAACATCGGGTTCCGGAACTTGAATTTGGACAATTTGAGGTTGGACGTGTGCGGTACTTTGTGGGCTTGAGAAATGCACCTTGTCCGTTGTCACCTCGGTATCTTGATTCACTTCCCTCGGTGGAGGGGGCATAGGAGTCGAGGGTCCATTATGCGTCTTACCACTTCGAGTGGTGACGGCTTTCAACTCAGCATTAGGATTAGGAATGGTATTGCTCGGAAGTCGTCCGGAAGATGAAGAAGATTGGTTCATGTTCATATTCATGAAACTGCCCATCATATTCTTCAACTCATTTGTTTGACGAGACATCGTAGTATCAATTTCCTTTCTCAACTCGACTTTCATATTATTGATTTGAGTTTTCATTGAACGTATGCTGGACTCAGTAATTTTCATGAAATCATTTGTCAAAGGAGCTTGAGGAGGTTGTTGATAAACATGTTGATTCGGAGCTTGATAAGGCTGGTTGAAATTGTTACGGTTTTGGTTGAAATTCTGAGAATTGTTGAAATTTTGTCCTTGATTTTGAACAAAGCGATTTTGATTATTTTGATTTTGCACGGGTGGAAAACCAGGTGGTACATTAGCATTTGGTGCTCGGTAATGAGTTTCCGCTTGCGGTCGGTTTTGATTGTAGTTTACGGCTGCTACGGGAGCTTGGTAAACAGAAGCATCGGTTGCTTGACAATCGTAATACGCATGCGGGCCACCACAAGTTTCACACACTTTGTTTACGGCTTTGATTTGTTCCGGTTTATGAATTTCACTCTTAATTTCTTTCACTTCCTTCATCATGCAACAAATTACGTCCGTTAGAGCGGCTAACTCTGATGAGTTACCGGATGAAGAAGCAGGAGTGATAGGAACATTCACTTTGTTTCGAGAAATAGGAACTTTTGACTTATTTTCACAAATTTCAAGCACATCTTTAGGTCGACGATTCAAGATATTGCCACCAGCGGCTGCGTTAAGAGAATCTTGATCGTTTCCATTCAACCCATTATAAAATGTGTTGATCTGTTGTAACTCCGTGAAATCATGATGCGGGCATTTTCTTAGGAGATCCTTGAATCATTCCCATGCCTCTCCGAAATTTTCATCGAAACTTTAACGAAATCCAGAAATTTCATTTTTCAGATTAGTCGTCTTTGAAGGAGGAAAGAAATAATTGACAAATTTCTGTACGAGATCTTCCCAAGTTTCAATGGATCGAGGGGGTTCTTTTTCCAGCCAAATCCGGGCTGCCCCTTCGAGTGAAAACGGAAATAGCATCAATTTGATAACCTTTTGCGGCACATCCTTGTAATTGATGGTTGAGGTCAACTTGTTGAACCAAAGGATGTGTGCATACGGATCTTCTCGTTCAAACCCGTGGAATTGATTTGTAGACACGAGTTGAATCAAATGCGTTTTTAATTCAAAATGATCAAAATCGATTGGTGGTAAAACGATGGCATCTCCGTAACCCTCGGTGGGTGCTTGGAGCATTTCCGCCATTGTTCGATTGTCTGCCATTTTATCAATGGGAATAGTACGAATCTCGGGTTCGACTATTCGGGCAGCACGCCTACGATTACGCCTTCTCGGAATATCTACGAGTTCACGTAAAGGACTTGTCAACGTAGAATAACGAGTGCGCATGCACTAAATAAAACAATTCAATTAAAACAAGATCGAAGCAAAACACAAGGAACTTAAACCTTAAATCAACAAGCGTACGGTAGCTCTCTGAAAGAAAAACGCACAGAGTGGCGGAGGAGCAAAGGTGGGCAATAAATGCTCCTTAAAAACTCGCTCCTTTCGGTTCGACAATTTAATGTCAAACCTCCTGAAACCTCCGTTAGAATTTGTTTATCAATCAAAGGTGAGCCGAATTCGCAAGCGATACAAAGGCAAGTTTTAATCTGTTGTTTGGGAACTTATTATGATAATACTCCAAGTTGAGGAATATTATATTGATTTTGCTTTTATCTTTAACAATAAAACGGAAAATATTTTTGGGTTTTTATTTTTATATGATAATATATATATAAAAGAAAAAAAATATTTTTGTATTTTAAGGGGTTTATGGGAAATAGGAACTTCACAAGGAAGGATCTCAAGTCACTAATCGTTTAGATCTCAACGATATAGTCGCAACACAACCTCCCCGGCAGCGGCACCAAAATTTGATCCATTTTAAAAGTACGTATATAATATCAGACGGATACACGTGATACGTGGGAATAGACAAATCAACCCTTTAGGAAGAAGGTTAACTTGCAAAAACTCACGCTTGTGATATGTGTGATACCGGGCAAGTGTTACCCGGGTCGTGTCCCAGCGAGGTTGGAATGGACAATCGTGTAAGGTTTGGAATTAGAGTGACTGATGATTGTAATATGGAATTTTGTATTTTTTTATATTCTAATTGAGAAACAAATTCTCAAAGAAAATTAAGATTAAAACAAATTATATTAAAAACGTGATACGGGAATTCTAAAAACGGGATTAAAAACCAAAATCTCTAAAAATTAATCTTACAAGTCCTAAATTATTTTTCCTAAGTTATAAATGACAAAAGAAAATTTTAGAAAAAAGATTTATATTTTTCTGACTTTTATATTTTTTATTATGAATTAAAAACTGTTTTAAAAAGAAAAATGCATAAAAAATATTAAAACTATTCTAAAAATTCTGAAACTTTTTGTGAAATTACTTTATGTTAAAACAGTTCTAGGAAAAATAATACAAAGGTGCCAGCTTATGCTAATAAGCTGAAAATAAGCTAAATGATTCGGATAGCTTAATATGGAAGGTGGGGTTAAATATTAAAGGGTGCAAGGTCTAACTGAAAAAGACCCAAGGGCAATTGGTAAGGTATGTGTGTAGTGAGCTGGGTGGCCAGGGTTCGAATCCCAGCATGCACTTTTTGCTTTTTATTTTCTTTTTGGATTTTTCTTTTTGCAACTTAAAAAGCACTTGGAAATAAGCAATTTATGTAACTACAACTATTTTTGGAAACAACAAATAAGCCCAGAAATAAGCCAAAGAAGGCTGATCAGTGGGCTAACTAAAGGAAAAATGGGCTAAGGCAACAAGCAAATAAGCTGATAAGCTAATTAATAAGCTAAGGAAGAACTGAAATAAGCTGAGGACTAACTAACCATCATCTAATGTACACAAATATCACAGAATAAGCCAAGAGAAAAAGCAAATAAGCTCCTATCAACCCAAATAAGCACTGAGGTCTGTTGAGTACATCATGGTGCAGGGCAAATTTGGGTCAACCAAGGCAACTTTGAGCTAATTTTCAAGCACTTATATAAGAACTAAAGACAACAAAAGCTGATAAGACTTAAAACTGAACTACCAAGGATCAAATAAAACCAAAAAGCAGACCATTAAAAGCTTATTCTCAGCTTATAAATAAGCTGAGAAAAGGGTGAGGTGGACAGATGTCTGCTGATGACTGTGATCAGTTATATGCACAATTGCATAAACCAAAAGGGACTTATTCAATCTTTTGTGAAGCTACTAAATGGACTTAAAGAGACTCAGAAATGCAAGGGAAAAGGTCCAAAAGAGCTTATTGCTCAAATGAGCTTATTTGCTCAGATCAGAACCTCAGACTGAAACAGTGGGTATAGAACAATGAAATCTATCAAATTGGCTTGAAATAACTTAAAAGCAGCTTATACTAGTTACATTAAACAAGATTGAAGTTAAGGATTTGGCATATGAACAGTTACTAACCCAAATGACCCATTTGACCCATGTTGCCAAACAGTCCTTAATGAAGGGCTGTTATGGATTTTTAAAGGAAACAGATAATTTTAAGCTAGGTTTTGGATTCTAGGATGACCACTAAGTATAATAAGCTTTAAATAGTGACTTTGAATGGAAATTAAGCAGCCTAATAAGCTGTCCTAGATATAAGCTATTTTTGGCTTTTTATGAGATTTTTTTAAGAAAAATAAGGCAAGGGTATTTAAAACTGATAACACAGATAAGAAACACTTATAAACTACAAATAAGCATAATAGTACTAAAATAAGCTATAATTAAGCTGTGGAACAGTAACTTAGAAATTAGAGCAAAATATTGAAAAATGCTTACAATTGTGTTGAGGCTATGAAACAAAGGAAACTGATCAGAAATACACTTGGTTTGTCAATACCAAGCTAAAGACCACTCAGCTTATCCACTCCAGCTTAATTCCACCAAATTGCTTATTTGACTGAAACTTTGACTTTCGTTGACTTTTTCATAACTTAGTTTGATTTCTTGAAATTTAAACTGATTTTAACCACATTAATTTAACAGAAGCTATGATAAGCTTTTATGAGCTTATTATAACAGAGTTGGGAACTTGTTATCTAATTTTATGAACCAATGAGCTTAATTCGATTATCAATTAAACATGAAAAATTGAAATATCATAAAACTTGGAATGAATACAATACATAAGTAATTAAAGACAAATGACTTGAAATAAACTTGAATTGACAATTAAAACTTAGATTGAAACTGGAAATAAGCAATAAGTAATTTCTACACTACGAATGGTCTAAAAGCAGGGACAGCCTTCTCTGTGTGTGTTCATTCCCTTAAATAGCCATCCAAAAAGCTTCTATGATCACTTCTGATTAAATCCCACCATTGGTTTGGCTTGGATATCATATCAGCCGTTAACTTCAGTTTTGGCGCCAAAAGTGATAGTGGGAAAAACCACTTGTCCTGATAACTTGTGATGATATCGAAGCATTAATTGCTTCTTGGTTTGTTAGGAGAAAGTATAGAAGAAGCTAGGAGGGGGTGGATTGTGTCAGGGATAAGGTGGCTATGGTTTTGTCAGGGGACATGGTTTTGGCGGGCAAGTGGGGGAGAAGGGTTGGTTGACCGAAGTCGTTTGACCCTGGTATTATCTAAAAAGATAAACGGGGTTGGGTTATTGTTTTAGGGATTGGGCTTTGGTGTGAGTTGGGCTGGGAAAATAGGTTATGATTGTAGTTGGGTTTGTTATTTGGATAAGGGTTTATTAGTTTTAGGAATTAGGGATGGAATTGGAATTAGTATTTATTTTGAGGGGTCAAAACTGCCAATTCTGAAATTTTATCTCCAAGGACCATTATTGCCATTTTGATATTTCATGAGGTTTAACTTCTGGCAATTTGGTCATAAATGCGATCCAAACTTGAAATTCCTTTCCCGGCCTCAGCTTTTCACGACTTTCCAATCTCGTGCTCGGTTTTGTCCGCTTTTGCCTTGTTTTCAATCCTTTTGTACCTGAAACACATAAAAACACAAACCACGAATATTTGCAACAATATTTGGTCTATTTGGGTGTTTTTGGTCATTTTTGTGTCTTATATAGGTATAAAATGATGAGTATTTACATACTCATCAACAGCCAAGACAAAAAGATCATGGATGTGGATATTTTATGTGGAAGAGTCAATTTGATGACCAGTTAAGAGTAATCTCTTCTGCTTCAACATCTCAAGGTTCTGGATCTGCACCAATAGAGTGCTCAAACTGTAATGCCAAATATCTTAGGATAAACATGTTGGAATCACAAAAACAGATGCTAGAGACAAGAGTAAGGATGCTAGAGGCAAGACTTGAAATGGCAAGGAATCCCGACGACCACGACCACGCATGTCAGTCAGGTGCAATACTCCGTGAGCTGTTAGGTGACATGGAAAATCTTCGTATGTAGTGTTGTTGTTGTTGTTTAATAAAATGTTGTTGTTGTTGTTGTTGTTGTTGTTGTGGTGTTGTTGTTGTTGTTGTTGTTGTTGTTGTGTTATTGTTGTTGTTTAATAAAATGTTGTTGTTGTTGTTGTGTTATTGTTTTTGTTTAATAAAATGTTGTTGTTATTGAAGTTATCGAACATGACATACACCCGTCTCTTGGAACTGAAGGAACAATATCACAATTAACAGGCACAAAGGCAAACCTTTTATTTAAAACACGCAAGAGTTCTCAACCACATACATTTTATACAGACACAAACGAAACAACTTGACAAGCAAACGAAACAGATCAAACGAAACAAGTCGAAAAGCAAACGAAACAGATCAAACGAAACAACTCGACAAGCAAACGAAACAGATCAAACGAAACACACGACATAGACCATAACAAACATCGCCCATTCATTTTTTTTGCTGCTACTTCCCACTTTGCTAGAACCTGCACCATCTTTTCCCTTCCTTGCTTTCCTTTGCTTGATGAAATGTTCAAACATAGCTTCAAGATTTGTTATCCTATTTCCCAGATCATCAAGTTTGGTTTCCAACGTGCTTTCTCCTCCAACATCATCAGCTTGAACGTCCAACATCTCTCTGTAGTATGACTTTTTCCTCAACCATTCCAGAATCTGGTCTCTCATCCACGGGCTAATGTTCTTATAAGAACCATATTCATCATAAATTTCGTAGCCATATGTATTAAGAACTTCATTAAAGAGATACATCGACGATAAAACCTTTGACCACTCCTTTTCCGGCGTGTAACCAGCCATTGTTATGTGTGTTTTGTGGGAATTGACAATTGGGTTATTTGTGTTTTGCCGAATTGAGGATGATCGGTTAGGTTATATATAAGTAAAACTTTAGCGGGATAAAGTTGCAATTTGACGGGATAAATTGGCGCCAACACTTTTGGCGGGGACAGCTAATATCAGTAGCAGAAATTATTGGCGGGATAAAGTAATTGTTAAGAGGGAAAACTGGAAAACTCTTTTTGCGGGGACATGTCCCCGCCAAAAGCTTGGCACTGTGTATCTAAACTTTTGGCGGGGACGTGTCCCCGCTAAAAATGAGGGCGGGAAAAAAACCCGGGAACAATTAAGAGTTACTAGTTTGGTCAAATTTTGCCAAATATCAAAAACACTTACGGCGGGGACATGTCCCCGCCAAAAGATTGCATTGAAAATTTAGTAAACGGTCAGCGAGTTTGTGTGCCAGCTCAGCGTCATTTTTTTCGTTTAGCGACTTTCGGCGGGGACAGGGGCGTCCCCGCCGAAAGTGTCCTCGCCCGTCCTACTTATTGTTTTAGTGTCTTAAGCTCTGTCAGTTCATCCTCTCCTTCAGATGGGTAATCAAAAGACTTGTCAAAGTATTCGCTCTTAGTAGGAGGGAGTGGTCACTCCAACCCCAATTTTCCCCAAATTGCCACCTCATCATCATCCAATAAAAACCCTCCAACTCATTTCACCCCAACCCTTCCCCAAACTTCCCCAAAATAGTGGCAATGGTCCCCAAACAACCCCAAATCCCACATTTTCCACATCACATTTTTTTTTCCATTTATTTTTAATACATAAACTATTTAAAAATAAAACACATATCATTTCATTAAAAATAAAAATAAAAATCCTACAATACTTAAAAAAACAACAATACTTAAAAATAAAAATCCTACAATACTTAAATAAAAATAAAAATAAAAACGACATAAAAGAAACTAGATAAAAGAACTAATCATCGAGATACGGCAAGTCTTGAGCCGCTACGTGCTCCGTGAGATCAAATCGAAGGCGGTGATGGACGTCTTCATCTATTAGCTCCGCCACAACGTTTTCGTCATACACCGGTTCCACCGGTCCATCCATAATATGAACCGGTGATATTGCCCTCCCGTCGCCTTTTATTATCATGTTGTGCAAAATAATAGCCGCGTGCACAAACTTTCCAATCTTCGCTTTAGTCATAGCCCGGATAGGTCGAGCTAGAATTTTCCATTTTCCCTTTAAAACACCAAATGCTCGCTCGACATCCTTTCTTGCCCCCTCTTGCAACCTCTTGAATTTTATTTCCTTTGGGTCGGTTGGATACGGGTATGCCTTAACAAAGGTTGACCACTTGTTGTAGATTCCATCGGTAAGGTAGTAACCGCGTTTGTAGAAGCGCCCATTCACGTGAAATGAGGTGTTCGGAGCCGTTCCATTTTGCTCCGCAAGATACAAGTCGGACTGATTCAATACGTTGATGTCGTTGTTTGACCCCGGAGCACCAAAATACGCATGCCAAATCCATAAATCCTGTGACGCTGTAACCTCAAGCATAATAGTCGGGACACCATGGTCACCTCTCGTATATTGCCCTCTCAAGCTTCTAGGACAATTTTTCCATTCGACATGTGTGCAATCGATGCTCCCAGCCACTATGCTCAAAAACATGGTTTTATTCATACGAAACTTCTTTCTAAAGTATGCGTCATTGTACTTTGGTTCTTCAACGAACCAATCATTGAGTAGAGTTTCAAGACCAACTTCTCGATGACGCTCAACGTGTGTACGAGGCCGAACGGTGCTAGAGCTTGCCGTGTCTACAACCCATTGATACGAGTCGTGCCAAAATTGCAACGAGCTACCAATGGAATCGTCGGTTGAAGACGGGTACATGCACTCTTCGGACGAAGTAGACATTTTTTTAGAATAAAAATTGTGTGGTGATTTTTTTAATAAAAGTGTTGGATAAGAGATTTTTTTTTGGATATGAAATAAGTGTTGTGATTGAATTGTGTATATTTATAGAGTGTATAATTTAAAAAAGGGGTAAATTTTTTTTTTTTTTTTTTTTTTTTTTACAGCCAAACGGCTATAAATCTCGTTTTCCAATATTTGCCCGTTGCATAACGTTTACATTCTCACTTTTCTTCTTCGGTGAACTTCACCGAAATAACCAAGATTTGCTCGGCGCCGATCACCGGCGGCGGTGTGCCCGATCGGCACCGAGCGTCGCCGATCCAAACCCCGCATCCACTCCCTCCTGCCTTAGTATTTTGTATACGTATTTAAGTTATAGCCTTGTTCTATATCTGTGTCACTGCCAGAAAAGATGGGTTAACATTTTCTTGTATCACAATACCACTGTTGTTGCCGGCAGCTTATCTACTCGATACAACTTAGTCATATTCTATCAATTTTCCTTTACCCTCGTCAACTATACTCTTAACTAGAATGTCTTCTTCAACACTTTATCCTTACCCTTGTAACTGCAATGTCATCCTCAATCAATATACCCTTACCCTTGTCAACCCTTGAATCAACTAAGACTCATTAAAAATTGTCTGAAAATTCATCCTATATCTATAATTGGTTTGCTACTTTGAAATCCTTTTCTAACTATTCTAGGCGTTGGTGGTGATTATAGGTTTTCAGCTTCTTCATCAGCCCAAGCAATAAGTTCTTCAAAAGACATATTACAGGCATCTTTTTTCCTAATTTCATGAGACCTTCTTCTAGATGTAACCTCATCCCTAGACCCATCAAAGCACAAAATTTCAAAATAGAACTCTGCTAAGTTGTGAGGAATGTGTGACATGTACAATTCTAATTTTCTATAAGTTCATCATAGTCATACACTGAAAATAGATCCATACCATTTTTCATTATTTTCAAACCTTTATCTAGTTCACGTTTTGGGAATCTGAAGAACATAAAAGTTTTGGTATGTCTATTCTTTTAAAAACTCACAAGTAATTACATAGTCAAATTTTTTATTTTCGGGAACCCTCCATTAATACCCAAAAATTTTCATACCTTAGTGGTAAGAAAAAGAAGACGCCATATATACACCAACTAAGATAGCATCTGATCCTAAAGGTGTCATCTTAAAAATACTGATAAAAAAATTAATTAATAATATTAAAAATAAAAAAAAATAAAAAAAAAAAATCTAATGAGTATGCATATGTAAACAATATTTATGGACAAATCAAGGAATAGACAAATAAAAGATAATATATACAGTATCATCTTTTGAATCGATTAATTTTGAGAAATCAGTGAAAACGACACTCAATTACGAACTTAGCGATGATTTTAAAATGAGGGTTTGTCGGTATTGTGTGAGTGAAAGTGAAATGAGAAAGAGCTAACTCATAGTATAGGGATGAGGAAACTTTATGTACTTCTAGATATGGTTTATACAAAGGACTAATTTTAGCCCAGTCGCTCGAAGTGGTGGGTTTTTGAGGACTCACTTTAGTGACTTTCTTTAACTAGCTCGAGCGACTTGCGAATTTTTAAGTTTTAATATGAAGGTGACATGTGGCACCTCAAAAAGTCGCGCCCAATCATTAAAGTGGTACTTTTGTCATAGCCCACTATGTGTACTTTCTAAGCGATTTTTTTACAGCGACTTTTCATACCTTAAGCGACCTTCTATTTTGTCATTTTTCACCAAAAAAGTCAAACTTCGAAAAATATTATTTTATTATTTTTGCCCCTTCCCAATGTTGAGCAACCTAAGCGACTTACGGCTTGATACTTTGAGCGACTTTTTTTACTTTTCACATTTTTGTACTTGCGTCAGTACTTTTGTAAAAATTATTATTTTTTAAATACTTTTTAAAATACTTTATAAACACTTTTTTATTTCAAATTCTTGAGCGACGTAATAAAAGATTTGGACGACTATATTTTCTTTAAGCGACTTTTTTTAGTTTACCTATTTGGGCGCCCTATGTGTTTCACAATTTTTATCACAATAACACACACAAAAATCGCTATACCCTCACAAACCTGAAAAGAACCCTAATAATGTTTCGTATTCGGGTATGTATACTCTTATTATCACTATTCTACTACAAATTTTGTAAATTATATTTGTATTTTTACATTAAATATAATAAATGGGTTTTGTGTGATGTTATTAAATATTAATGTTTTGTTTTATATTCTATTCATGTTTGTTTAGCATGAAAGCGTTTCATATGCTATTCATGTTCATTAGCATGTTTGTTTAGCATAGTTTAGTTTGTAACCATATCGTGTTTCATCAATTCCATAAGATTACTCAAACTTTGACTCTTTAAGATAGATCGATTTTTGGTTGGAATTATGATGCTAAATAGATTATTCAGTGTATGTGTGTGATGCGTGCGATGTGTCGTTGCGGTTTAGCAGTATTAATGCCTACTCAAGTTTTAAATTTATATTTAGCCGACTTATCAATAACACACACACTTAACGAGCAGTGTACCCGGTCAGTATAAATATAATGGTAAGTAGAGTGTCGATCACTAAGAGTGGAACGTATTATCTAGTTATTCCAATCAGTATTTTAATATTCTAAGTTAGCTATACAACCTAATCTAGCGCAAGGGGGTTCAGCCTGAGAGACTGTCACGTTTTGGTTGCAATTAAATAATAAACTAAACTAATGAGCACGAATCAGCGATAGGCATGCACGTACACAGATAAATACTCGAGACAATAAGAAGACCTGTCCTGATGATTAAGTAGATTGTCACTTGTTTTATTGATAGTTTTATATGAAGTGTATGTAATTAACCCTTTCTCGTTGGCCCTAATCTTATCGGAGAGAAATCCCTTAATGATTACTTATGTCTAAAAGTTATTCCTAAGTGATCAATTTAGTAACAACCGTGGGAGCCACATTCTCTTCCGTAGTCAAATGCGCAGGCCACTAATAAACACAGAGGTTATCAATGCACTAATAAGTAGTAACCAAAGACATCAACATATAAACTTTAATTGATGGGAAAGCAGTTTTAAGGGAGTGCAATCTTTCTCCTCACATTACACAAGCCACCAATCCTGATGAATTAAAGTTTACTAACACAATAAAACAAAACTACTTAATGAATTAAATACATGCAGGACCTTCTTACAGCTCTTGTATCTTCGTTCGGGTGTGTCTTGTGCTGCCTAATCGTCTGAATTCGGCCTTAGGTTTCTGTGGTCTTCGTACCTCGTATATATTATGTGCTCCGAAATTCGTCTGGTCTTGGGGTATTTATAGTTTCTGTCTGAGGGTAAGATGCGGCGCATTGACTTAACTTCGCGTGGGGTCCAAGATTAATATATTCAGGAATATTCGTACACCGCCAGAAGATGCGGCGTATCTTCATTCTTGGATGCGGCGCATGTCCTTTGCCGTCTTGGATAATATCTTGTGAAATCTTGATAGCGATGCGCCGTATGTAATAAGCGAGATGCGGCGCATCTGGAGCAGAATGTCTTGATCTTGTACATTTCAGTAGACTCTTAACTTCTTGCTTGTTTTGCTCCATAATTAGTCCAAAATCGCCAAGTTTCACCAAATGCTTGTTTTTAACTGAGAATTACAAAAGTAAACGATTAAGTATCAATTCTCATACATAATATAATAAAACAAGTCAAATTAATAGGATAAATGATAGTAATGAAATGTACTTATTTGAGTTCATCAAATATCCCCCCACTTGAACTTTACTTGTCCCCAAGTAAACCTTAGAATTAATCTTATGAAAATGTATCCTAAAAGATATTAGGATTTATTTTTATATTTAAGCATGTATTCATTTTTGTCATAATCACACAACCAAACACTTAACGAATTAGAAGTAAAATAAAATAATTTGATAAAAGCAAATCTAATCGTTTAACTGTCCAGTCGTGACGAATATTCTATCATAAGCTGGGCAAGTATACACATCTCCCCACTAAAGCCAAGGAATAACAAGTCTAAAGCGGTAAAAAGGGTTTTGAGGTTTAAGGGTTAATCATTCTCCTTAATCTCTATCGATCTCAAATTCCAGAAAAGGCGACAAAATCACAAATACATGATCGAATCCACAAACACGATACTTGCAATTGCTCAAATCCTTAACTCGAATAGGCTAAAGATAGGACCAAGTAATCTTTACCAATAATATTATATCAAAAAGGGCGACAAAATCATAAATACATAGCCGAATCCACGACTACGATACTTAAGATTGCTCAAATCCCTAATCTCAATAAATCAAAGGTTTTGATAACGAATAATATAGGGTATGGATAATATTTGGGATATAAATTGTTGTAAAAATGAAAAATAAACAAAACAGATAAATTAAAATCCTAAGTGTGGTTAATCACTATCCCAACCATCCCATGAATAAGACTCATATCATAGAATAACTCACGCTTTAACACTTGAAACACACGCTTTAGGTAGACACGAATTATACTCAACAAGATCTTAATCAAAGAATAAACCTTAGTTGGTGTTCCCATAACTGCCAACTCCCATTCAATCCATAAATATAATATACAACAAATAGTGGTGATATCGACCACTTAATACAAAACTTTACATAAGTTGGTTAAAACAAACATCCAACTTTTCTTTTTCTTTTCTATTTTTTCGATTTTTTTTTTTTTTTTTTTTTTTTTGATAACATAGATATGTAAAATTTCACCACATCACTATAATGATAATTCTGGATAATTTTTCCATACTTTTCATAACTTCAGAAACAACGGTAATAGTGAAAGTAGTAAACACACGAAAAATAAACTCAAAGATATACAATATTTACTTTCACTCCAATTGCATTGTGCAATTTCCCGACCTAACCATAGATAATGAATTACGCACGCGAACACAGGTAATGTAAGGAAACACACTTTGCCTAAAGCAATTAACCAACCACGGATTTTAATCTACAGGGTAGGCTAAGGTGTAAGGGTGTAACGAAACATTTTAACGAAGGTGTAAGAAACGAAAGGAATGGCTCTGAGTGTTTTTCTAGGGGTATCTTACTCTAAAAATGAGAGTAACAAAGGGTTTTTACGGGGGTTAACTAACCAGTGTAGTTAGCTAATAACACAAAACATATAATAGGCTTTTTGGGTGTAATCCTAGAAATTTACCAATTTAGACAAGTCATTCCAATTATAAAAATAATACTTATTATGGTGGTCTCGAATAGTATACAAGCCAAGTTCTAAAGTTTACAAGTCACCGGCACACTCATAGATTTGTGAATTTTGAAAAATCACAATTTTTGAAAATAACGTCATGTGTGCAGCTATGTAACTTAGATCTTAAACAAAAACATGCTAAAAAATTTTAAATTTTGATATATTAAGCACATTTTAAGCATATTTTGAAAAGTTTAGGACAAGTAAGTGTTAAGTGTTCTAATTCTCCAATCCCCCCACTTAAGTTAAACAACGTCCTCGTTGTTTGTATAAAAGGTTAAAAACTGGAAAATAAAAGAATTAGAACAGAAAAACTCCCCTGAGATTTGCTCGGTATGATCCTCCATTTGTATAAGAGCAAAAATCATCTTCTTGTGGATTAGAACGTTTAAGCTTCATATTTGATGTATCCTCAGGAAATGCAGGAATCTAAAATACCACCAAGACTTTAAACACACCTAAGTTAAGAAAGGTTCAAACTTGCATAATACATTAGTAGTTAGGAAAAATAAAACTTAAAAATAAAAATGAAAATCATCAGGTCAGTCGATGCGCCGTATCTTATTGAAGAAGATACGCCGTATCGAGCCTGGAATAATTACGAATCAGAATAGAAGATGCGCCGCATCCTTAACCAGGGATGCGCCGCATTAAAATAAACTGATAAAAAGTTTTAAAGTCGAAAATAAAAAATGCAGAAAAATAAAGTAAGATATGACCAGTGCAGGAGATGCGTCGCATCTTGGGATTGAGATGCGCCGTATCCTCTGCGGGCCTGACTGACTCGACCCAGAACAGAATAATAAAAATTTTCCTGGTTGTCTCCCGGCCAGCACTTGTCTTTATTCCAGAGTCTTCAAGTTAGACTCACGTTCAGCTCATTAATATCGATCATTGAAGGAGTCGGAAACATCGCGCTCCCTCATTGCCAATTCAGTAATATTGAACACTCCTTGCTCGTCCTTGATTTCCACGCCGTTCTTCTTTAATACCTGTATAAACAAAGTTCTGTCCCTTTCGGGCAGAGATGACAAAATGATAGACGGGAAATTCTTATTATCATATAGGCATAAATAAGCAAGGTGGGGTGGTAGTTCAATAAACACATCATTATTCAAATTCGTTTTCTCAACTATTCTCCTACATTTGTTAATTACTACGCAATCATACCACTCATCATCAGAATCATTAACAACATCGCGTCTAAGTTCGGTAGGTACATTAAGGTCAATAAATTCCTCAAAGTTCTCATGATTAGGATTAGTTGAGTTGTTTTGAATAAATGTTTCTCCCATAAGCCTAGCTTCAAGATCGAGGTCCATACGCTCTCTTAATCCTAGCACATAGACACCTCTAATTATGCTTTTAACAGGATCTTGGCACTTATAGACTAGTTTATTATTCCCTACCCTTAACGAGATTTTTCTTTTAAACACATCAATCTTAGCATGGGCAGTAGACAAGAAAGGTCTTCCAAAGATTAAAGGAATCTTAACATCCTCGGGCATATCTAATATAACAAAGTCTACAGGGAAAATAAACTTCTCAATCTTAACTAGCACATTATTAGCAATCCCTTCAGGTCGTTTTACCGTTTTATCAGCCAATTCAATAAGTAACTTAGTTGGTGCTAATTTTCCTAGTCCTAGGGTAGTGAATGTCTTAAGAGGCATAACACTAACACTAGCTCCTAAGTCAGCTAACACATTATTGAAAGATATATTATTAATTGAACAAGGCAAAGTAAAACTTCCTGGGTCCTTTTCTTTATGAGGCAAGGCATTTAAGTCGGTTGCAGAGCTCTCTTCTTTCATTGTAGCCTCGATCTCCGCTTCAATCTTTGTCTTCTCTTTTAGTAGTCTCCTTAAACTGATTGAAGAATTAAAGAAAAATTCGGGTCTTGCACCATCATTACCATTCATCAGTCTTCTAGGAAAAGGAATGTTAGGAGTGACTTCTTCAGTGGTGCTTATGGCCTTGACATGATCTCTTGGGTTGGTTTCGGTTGAGCTAGGTAAACTTCCATATCCCCTTTCTTGAATAACTTTGCTCATTTGACCAATTTGTTGTTCCAATGCTTTGATCGAAGCTCCTTGATTTCTTGTAGTAGTGTCCGTTGAAGCTCGGATTTCTTTGATCATAGCAGTATTCTCTTCATGTCTTTTAGCAGCATCGGCCATAATTTGCTTTAGAGTGTCATCTAAAGTTTGTCTCCTTTCTTGATAAGCGGGATTGAAGTTGTTCTTTTGATAGAATCCCGGGGTGGCTTCCCTAAATCTTCCTGAAGGTCGGAATGGTTGTCCAAATTGGGTGTAATATGCTTCTTCAAACGTCTCACTTTCATTCTTATTCGGGCAATCTTTAGTGTAGTGAGGTCCTTCGCACTTTTCACATCCAACTTGGGCAGCATACACTTTTTCATCACGCTTCTTCATCTCTCTACTAATTTTATCCAATTGAGCTTGAATAGCAGCAAACCCGTCAAAATTAGTGCTGCTCTTAGATCTAGTAGAGGTCCCATCGTGCCATTTTTGAGAATGATCAGCAGCTTCTTGGATAGCTTTCCTAGCATTGGTTGCACTCATTTGAGGCACAGCTCCCTTAGCGTCCAAGATTTGTCTAGTAGGCACGTCCAATCCTTGATAAAACAATATTATCTCCTGCATAGGGGTTAGATAGTGTTGAGGACATTTTACCAGTAAATCTTTAAATCGTTCCCAAGCTTGATAAAGAGTTTCATCAGGCTCTTGCTTGAAACTATTGATAGCCTCTATCTTTTTAGCAGTCTTAGCAGGTGGACAATATCTCTTCAAGAATTTGCTCTTCAAATCTTCCCATGTAGTGATTGAACTAGCAGGTTCATTCCTTAGCCACTTGTTAGCAGCTCCTTTTAGCGAGAGTGGAAAGATTCTTAGCATGATTTGATCGTCAGTGACTCCTTCTGAAGTAAACAAATCCGCAATCTCGAGGACCATTTCAACATGCTCATCAGCATCCTCATGTTCCGATCCACTGAAAGCATTTTCTCTTAGCTCCTTGAGAAACTGACCCTTCAATTCAAACTTTGACTTATCATCAAATTTTGGTCTAGCAACTCCTGAAGTGTAATCAGCACGGGTTTTGTTCATGTATTCCTCCATAGTTGTGTTTTCGCCCATTGTTTCTGTTTCTTCTTCCTCTTTCTCTTCAGAAAAGTAATCGAGCTCGAATGAACTTGAAGTATCAAAGCTTTTTGTGTTGAAAAGCCTTTTAAGCGAATGAAAGACTCGTTCAGGATCTTCGAAAGGTTGAATCAAGTTCTTCGTAGAACTCCTGGTCATGCACTTCCCGAAATCAACACAAAAACATCAGTAGGGTATGCTCAAGAAAGTAATATATCAGAAAATTAACAACGAAAACGGAATACGAAAAATTAAAGTTACTGATATCTGCAGACGATGCGCCGTATCCAAAAAGTTGGATACGCCGTATCTTATAATCGTTAAAATTAAATCAGACTTTTATTCAGAAAATAGATACGCCGCTTAGAAATAAGAATGCGCCGTATCAATTTTAATTATCAAAAATCGATATTTATTTAAAATTAAATGCGTCGTATTAACAAAAGTTAATGCGCCGTATTTTCGTTACGTTTCAAAATATAAGATTTTTGATTCAGAAGATACGCCGTATCGACGAAGATCGATGCGTCGTATCTGTTTAATTATTCGAAAACTGTTTTTAATTAAAATAATAGATACGCCGAATCTGCTAAAGCAGATGCGTCGTATCGCGTTATTGTTTAGAAAAAAATTTCCTTAAAAACAGATACGCCGTATCTTGGGGAAAGATGCGTCGTATCGAATTAATTAAACGCGTTGTATTTTATAAGAATTAAACGCAATACGCCGTATCTATGAAAATAGATGCGCCGTATCGTTTGAATAAGCTCAGTACAACGATAGCAGAACACAGAAAATACGAAAAATAAAAACAAATAAAAACAAACCAAAATAAACACAAATAAAAGCAAACAAATAACACACAAAACAAAAAATATGCAAATAATACAATGAATGCAAATTAACCTAATATACAACACAGTTAGCGGTTAGAATAAAAAATTAAAAAGAAAAACCTAATTAAAATACTAATCAAATTAACAGATAATAGCAATTCACTCCCCGACAGCGGCGCCAAAAACTTGATGCGTGCGATGTGTCGTTGCGGTTTAGCAGTATTAATGCCTACTCAAGTTTTAAATTTATATTTAGCCGACTTATCAATAACACACACACTTAACGAGCAGTGTACCCGGTCAGTATGAATATAATGGTAAGTAGAGTGTCGATCACTAAGAGTGGAACGTATTATCTAGTTATTCCAATCAATATTTTAATATTCTAAGTTAGCTATACAACCTAATCTAACGCAAGGGGGTTCAGCCTGAGAGACTGGCACGTTTTGGTTGCAATTAAATAATAAACTAAACTAATGAGCACGAATCAGCGATAGGCATGCACGTACACAGATAAATACTCGAGACACTAAGAAGACCTGTCCTGATGATTAAGTAGATTGTCACTTGTTTTATTGATAGTTTTATATGAAGTGTATGTAATTAACCCTTTCTCGTTGGCCCTAATCTTATCGGCGAGAAATCCCTTAATGATTACTTATGTCTAAAAGTTATTCCTAAGTGATCAATTTAGTAACAACCGTGGGAGCCACATTCTCTTCCGTAGTCAAATGCGCAGGCCACTAATAAACACAGAGGTTATCAATGCACTAATAAGTAGTAACCAAAGACATCAACATATAAACTTTAATTGATGGGAAAGCAGTTTTAAGGGAGTGCAATCTTTCTCCTCACATTACACAAGCCACCAATCCTGATGAATTAAAGTTTACTAACACAATAAAACAAAACTACTTAATGAATTAAATACATGCAGGACCTTCTTACAGCTCTTGTATCTTCGTTCGGGTGTGTCTTGTGCTGCCTAATCGTCTGAATTCGGCCTTAGGTTTCTGTGGTCTTCGTACCTCGTATATATTATGTGCTCCGAAATTCGTCTGGTCTTGGGGTATTTATAGTTTCTGTCTGAGGGTAAGATGCGGCGCATCTAATAAGTAGATGCGGCGCATTGACTTAACTTCGCGTGGGGTCCAAGATTAATATATTCAGGAATATTCGTACACCGCCAGAAGATGCGGCGTATCTTCATTCTTGGATGCGGCGCATGTCCTTTGCCGTCTTGGATAATATCTTGTGAAATCTTGATAGCGATGCGCCGTATGTAATAGGCGAGATGCGGCGCATCTGGAGCAGAATGTCTTGATCTTGTACATTTCAGTAGACTCTTAACTTCTTGCTTGTTTTGCTCCATAATTAGTCCAAAATCGCCAAGTTTCACCAAATGCTTGTTTTTAACTGAGAATTACAAAAGTAAACGATTAAGTATCAATTCTCATACATAATATAATAAAACAAGTCAAATTAATAGGATAAATGATAGTAATAAAATGTACTTATTTGAGTTCATCAGTGTGCAATAGAGAGACTGAAATGTATGTGTGAATTGTAAGTGATAAATGAAGTTACATGTGGTAGTTATTAGAAAACTGTGCTATGCTCTCAATGTATCATTAAACTCTACGAGACATTGATTGTCAAGTATCTTCATCTTTGCGGTAATAGTAGCCTTCTGTATACTTTTGTGTTTGATTAGCTTTTGTTTTTGTTCTTGTAGCAATATGAAGCCAAAGCCATCATTAGATGTAAACCGAATTACTTTTCTTTAATAAAATCCAAATTGGATAAAAAAACGTACGAAGTTGTTTCGGGCTACTTGTTTTGGTAAATGGTTGAACCTTTCTTATTTTGACCACGAACCACATATGATAGATTATACCTTACAAAAATAATGTTGTCCGAGTAATGCTCATTATGATATGCCCATTGTATATTATGTTGAAGAACGTCCTCTACAATTCGGTCGACCAGAATTTTCTCTTATCACTGGTTTTCGTTTTGGAAATGTAAGTTTTAGCTCATATAAGTCGTGACACCTCAATTTTAGGAACAGGGTTTTTCCACACCATGTAGGTCAAAAAGTCACCAATTTAGATATTCTTTGTCTAATTGAAGATGAGCAGGCATTTGGTATTATATTTGTAACACCCCCAAAATTGGGTCCAGCGGAAGCATACATGTCACTGGGGCGCTACTTAATTGGTATCACAACACAAGGTACAAAGAACGGTTTTGCCTCAGCCGTTTAGAATAAAATTCATTAACAAAAAGTGTTAAATTTATATCATTCAAAAGTAGTGCGAAAATAGGCCCATAAAATAAGTAAAGCGGTCCCAAATATTTATCAGAGTCGTCTATGACCATGCCCCTTGCCAAGCGCCTCCAAAGGTAAGCTATCGCATTAACCTAAAAATACATGCTAAAAGTGTCAACACGAGGTTGGTGAGTTCATAGGTTTTAGTTTAAAACAGTATGGTTGAACCATATGGTTTTCGAGTTCAAATCATCATTCAAAAACAAGTCAAATTCAATACAGGCTCACACTGCCTAAATCACAGTTCCAAAACCAAATCCGCAAATAATATCAAAATCAAACATCTTGAACCATAATCAATCATACAGATACTACACTTATATAGTGTCACGCAAATTTAACTGTTACGCTGGCTAAGTCATGAAATCAACACATTAACAGTGCACAAGGAGCACCATGTGATAATAAATACGCACAAGTTGCGACATAATACAGTAACCATGCACAAAATTGCGTCATATCTAAATCATTACGCACAAGATTGCGACCTATAACAAGGACCTTAGCCAGCTCTCGTAATAGTTTCATAAACCACAATCACAATTTCAGGCCACATCAATAAACAGGTAAACACATAACGCATTCAAATAACCAGGTCAGATATTTCAGCCAAACAGTCAAAACTTGAGTAAACAATTCGCGTATCCAAATAACAATCTTTGAGTTTAGTTAAAAACGAGCATGTATTCTCCCCCAAAACAGTTTAAAAACCAGTAAAAGTAGGGGCCATGAACTCACCTTAGCCACAGCAATGCAAAGATCACAATTGACACGACTGGCATCTAGATCTAATCACAACGGTATCCGAAGACAGGCACAACAGTACACGGAGGTATAAGCACAACGACATCTATGACACACGGCACAACGGACTCGGCACAACCTAATAATATAAAACTGGTCTCAAAATATATTCCACATGGTACTAAAAGCGTAAAAGTCTCCAAAAGTTAACTATTTCCCTTTCCAAAATCAATCATTTCCATTCCCAAAATAATCCGATTCCATTTCCAAAAATAATCTACTTTCAACCTTTAGTATAAGTTGGGTATCATCATTCGTGTGACAGTGCAAGGACGCTGACTCAAGTGAACACGCGTCAAAAAGGAAACAAACAACAGGATTTCCGCGGAGGAGATGACGAGAACTCAAGAAGAGATGACAGGAATAACCCAAGGAAATCACACATGTCAAACACACCAATTAACTTAAAGGGTTGGTAGTTGTCGGTTATGATCCATTAGATTTCATAAAACATATGTGTTTTATTTAACAAAAACTCGTCATGATTTATTCGTTCGTAGGACGTTCCAAGTCAAGTGACTTATTTAGCTTCCATTTCAAATTTTTTATATATATATATATATATATATATATATATATATATATATATATATATATATATATATTATATATATATATATAGTGTAACTTTATTTTCAGAACCCTGTTAAGTGCGGGAACTGCGAGAACTCTCTTTGGACCATTGGATATTTTAATCATCGGATGAGATGATATGTGCCATTATTGTCATTAATGAAAAGAAAAGGAAAATTTTTGTAAATGACTTAAATGGCTGAAGGGTATTATAGTCACATCCAAAAAAAGTGCCAGCATAAATTACGGATCACATCTCTCTCTAACCTCTTCAATAAAATAGGGAATTAATATGTATCTGGTCAAAACCACAAAACACGTTCTCTCATTCTCTTATTTTTCAACCGCCTTCCACCTATTTAGATTCATGATGATCTCAGTTTTTTCCAATTGTTGATCATAATAGATGAATAATAAAAACAGATAATGACGACGAGCCGATCATATTTCCAAATTTCGTTGAATTGAAGTCAAAGGTAAGATTATTGTTATTCGATCATGTTCATTAGTTCCCATCAGAAAAAGGTATTTGTATTAATCAATTTATAAGTGCTTTTGTTCTTTTGCTATCGATAAGATTATTATATTTCGATTGCAAAACTATTCATTATGGTACATCTATTAGGTTATTGATACACATGTACGCAAAATATGGACTAGGTGTTGACTGAACCAGGTTATTCTTGTTTCTTAATGACCAGATACATATTAATGAGGATCAAATAGGTTTTGATTTTGGTTTCGAAATGAAGAACACATAACTTTTTGGCAATATTTTGGTACCTAAAAGCCATCCTTAAGCGTGATAAATATAAGCTATAAGATACAAAGAGTATTATATATAACTTGATTTGGTACGCTTATTGTGGTTATTGAAAAATATTATGTGTTGCATTTGTAAAAATCTGTGTTGCATTTGTTTATCTTTTGTTTCACATTCGAAACATACATGTTTTTCTATGAACATTTATGTTTAGGCAGTATGTTTATTAAGGTGTATGGTAAAAAAACATACATGTTTTCTATGAACACGCATGTTTATCTATTAGATTTATTAAGGTGTATGGAAAAAACATAAATGTTTTATATGAACATGCATCTTTAGCCATTATGTTTATCAAGGAGTATGGTAAAAAAACATACATGTTTTTCTATGAACATGCATGTTTATCTATTAGCTTTATTAATTAAGGTGTATGGTAAAAACATACATGTTTTCTATGAACATGCATCTTTAGCCATTATGTTTATGAAGGTGTATGGTAAAAAAAACATACATGTTTTCTATGAACATGCATGTTTATCTTTTAGCTTTATTAAGGTGTATGGTAAAAATATACATGTTTTCTATGAACATGCATGTGTTATCCTAGTTGTGATTAAATTTCGTTTTCTATTTGTTTGTGGTTTAATTGTTTTTGTGTATTATTCTTTCAGATTATTGAAGATGATGATCATTGAAGACCTAGAAGTTGATGAACATATTTATACATGAAGATAATTTGCAATTTATAAAAAGATGCGATTATTTCATGTGTGTTTTGTTGTATTTGTAATTAAATGAAATGTAACATATAAATTTATGAATCTTGTTTTTTATTTTATAAATGTTTATTTGATTCGTGTATCAAACTTTCAAAAATAATAATGGTTAGGTAAAAATATCAAGAGGTTGATAAAAAAAGTGTAAACAATTACATACTAGAAACATATTTAAAAAACATACATGCACCTCATCTTTTATAAGAAAAAACATATATGCACCTGTAATATCTGGAACCATGCTAGCCTAAAAAAAAAACAAATTGGAATATTTAAAAATCCGGATTTATAAAAAAATTCAAATAGAATATAAAAATTGTATTTTACTATAATACCCTTTTGAATTAATAATAATTTTTAATATTTAAAAAAATTTCATTGGTTTAGAAGAGTTCTCGCAGTTCCCGCACTTAAGAGGGTTCTGAAAATAAAGCCCCTATATATATATAGTGAGACTTTCTTGCGAGAACCATTTTATCTGCGAGAACTGAGAGAACCACCAAAAACATACATGCACGCCTTCAATAACTGTATTTTTGCACATATGTTCTAAAAACAACATATATGTTTTTAAAAAAACATATTTGTTCTAAAGAATTTGATAAGAAATTGGAAATACAACATTTTTCTTTGAAGGTGTGCATGTATGTTCTTATAAGGCGTGCAACGACAATATTGCGGCCTTGTGTAAGGTTTTTGTGAAAAAAGAGGATGAGTTCATGATGATATTGAAGAACATAGGTGGATACTTACGATTATTGATGATTTGCATGTATTTTTATTTTATTTTAAAAGGCGTGCATGTATGTTTTTTGTGGTTCTCTCAGTTCTCGCAGATAAAATGGTTCTCGTAAGAAAGTCCCCCTATATATATATATATATATATATATATATATATATATATATATATATATATATATATATATATATATATATATATATATATATATATACATATCAAGTTTGGTGTTTGCAATTTCCCAATTAATTCGACTACCAACCAATTCATCTCGATTATTACCCACAAATAGCAATAAAATATACTAAGGCAAATGCGCCTCGATACGTTCTCGTAACCTCACGTTTTCCGTTATTTCATAAACTTACATTTCCAAAAATATATAATGTTTATATTTATTAACTAACAATTAAATTGTTATTTATTTACCATTGCCAAACCTTTCCTTTTGTTTTTGTTTTCTAATATGTCACGAGATTCAATAACGTATCAAGTCATATTTCCACGACTCCCAAGGCTATAAGCCGGGTCTAAAAGTCAACATATTAATTATTCGTCCAAATCAATAATAAAGTCCACATGTAGGCGGGTCGAGGCCTCACCAAGACCATGGGGTCTCGGCTTACCCTCGATATAGCTAAAACCTCACAATTATAATATCAAATTCAAGACATAACCACAAAGTCATAACCAACAATTCGGCTACAATATCCACGGCTCAACAATCATCACAGTATTTCAAATCCGAATCCATGTCCAACCTTGTCACAACAACAACCATAAACATTTTCTTACCATGCCGAGACCAAGGGGTCTCGGCTTCGAATCCTTGTCGACAGAAAACAACCAAACGGACCAAGAAAATAGGGTCACGGCTCCACTCAAATCCAATCACCACGACAAGATAACAATTATTAACAACACATTAACCTTACCATGCCGAGACCAAAGGGTCTCGGCTCGAACCTGTTAACAGCCACAACAAAACGGACCAAAAAGAAGAGGAGACACGGCTCCAGCCCAAATCCAACATCACGACACAACAACAATAACCCAGAAACGATATCAATCTCACCATGCCGAGACCATTGGGAGGTCTCGGCTTTGAACCTTTTTCGACAACAGGTGACCCAAACCGAATACAACCCAAATAAAATAATAATAACCAAAGCAAAAATAAGCTTAAATAAGCTTCGAATATGCTACCACAAAAGAAACAAGTTCGGCTAAGCTCGAAATAGCCATGGCCGTGAGTTTTAACTCACGACTTCAAACTCTTGATGCACGAATTTGACTAGATCTAGATGACACCACAACTTTTATTTACATTATCAATATAAAAACTCATTTTTTTCTTCTTATTTTGAACCCACACCGATTCACAACGGGGGGTGTTTCGGTGTGTTTTATAACTTTCCTTAACCCGATCTATACTCACCTTTACTTACCTACGGAAAACAAACCTAAAATGAAGGCGGTGGTGTCACACCCCCAAATATCTGATATGCAGCGGAATGGAACACTTGGGGGCACGACTGCCATAGCATCACAGTTACAGTTATATTGAACGACCTAAAGTGTCGTTTTAAAAATACATCGTTTGATTGATTAAAAACATTCAGAGTTACAAAAGCTAGGTCCCAAAAGATTATTCAAGTTTGCGGAAATAAGTTTGTTACAAATCAAACGATAGTTAAGTGCATAAAATACAAGTGAGACGCGTCGTCACCGCGACTCCATGATATGTTCACATGCAGGCCATGATGCGAATACCTTAATTACCTGAAAATACATTGCTAAAATGGTCAACAATAATGTTGGTGAGAATCATAGGTTTATGTAAATGTTTTGTACGATATCCACAATGTAAAAAGTTAAGTATGACAATGTAGCCATATAAATAATACAATTGCTATAAGCTCATGACCTCGAAGCTAGACTAATAGTGTATGCCCCAACTGAGTGTTTTGCCAGACACTCTAATATAATTCAAATGAAATGCGTCCGTTTGCCTAACCGGTCAAGTTGGAGCGACCAACCCTGACGGAGAAGTCACCCTCAATAGATCTATTCACTCACCCTCGCTTACTGTCAATTAACGGTCCATGATAAATAAAATGGGACTTTAACAAGGCAATGATGGTACCTTAAGCAATGTAAATGAATTTAATATACTTGGACTCGTAATAAAAAAAAATGGTGCAATGTATTCTCCCCCACGAGTTTAGAAATGAAATTATAAATTGAAAACGGGGCTATGAAAACTCACCTTAGCAAAGCAAATCTCGATTGGTAAATGGATAAACTGAAAATATAGGTCCGATATCCTAACCGCGACCTAAACAATGCATATGTCTTAAGATAGTGCGATGTGTATTGAATGCATTTTATAAAATATTTCATCACCCATATATGTTTGTAAGGTAGTTTAGTAGTGAAAATGTAATTTCGTCGAAACGTATTATTTATAGAGAATCATTTTAATACACTATAAGTTCATGAGTATTCAAGTCCTAAATGTAAAACATTTCGTTAATTGTTTTCTTATAAACCTCCTAACGCGCCTAATCAAGTATATATGATACTCTACCATTTTTGTGATTGCCGTTTTAGCTAATTCCGCTTCTAAAGCGTCCAATTTCCAATTTTAAAAGTTCCATCAGCTTTTATTAAATCATCAAAAGCTGTCAATTTTATTTGTTTCGTCCAGATTTTCAAAAGGCCATAACTTGTTCGTTTTAAGTCCGTTTTCCGCGTTCTATCTATCCCCGCGAAGGTATTTAAGTATACTCTAGGCTTTTCATGGTCTCGGCCCGTCTGGACATCACTTAACCTCAGTTTTTATTTCTCAAAATTCTGGACAGCAACTAGTATTTTCAGAAAATTAGTTTTTGCCGCTAATCTTGGATCTATTGTATCTCATTCGTTATAACTTCGTTTTCAACCATTCCAACGCCCACCTTTTCATTATAAGGTCTAGTTTCTATATGTTTAGCCAAATCTTATATTTGTAAAACCCATTTTTCTGTGGAAACGATTTCTGGACAGCTCCTATGTATATGTTACAAAACTCATTTTTTTTACACTTACAACTACTAGATCCTACTCAAAACAACTTCCCAAAGACTATCCTACATATCCACCAATTCTTCCACAATATCTATAGTGTCATAATAATATAACCATCAAATAAATGTTCCAAAACATCAAGAATAAATAATCTAGGTGTAGCAAACATTATAAGTCATAAGTTGTTTATTTTAAATCTTAACTTGTACATGAAAATTAAATATGAGCTAGGACTTGAATATTCACATTTTCCCAAGAAAATACTTATGTCAAGTATGTTTTCTACTTGTTTGAAACATAAAAGTATACAAACATATATAGGGTGATATTGCTATATATTTAGTTTAAATGGAATTTTAAACATATTAGCATGGATCAAAGTATGGATCAAGTATAAAATGCATAAGAAAGTTATAAAAATAGTTTTTAGCTTACTTGATTTTGATGGATTAGTAGAAGTTGCAAGATAATGGAAACCCAAGAATACTCCAAGTTTAGTAAATATGTATTTATTAGCCAAATGGACCTTAATAAGCACTAGATAAGCACCAAGTTTCTTCTCTTTTCTTCCTCTCCTCTTTGGGCCGATCACTAAGGGTGAGTGAGTGAGTGTTTTTATTTTTCTCTTGGTCGTGTATCTTATGTGAAGTATATATGTATAAATATAGAAAGGTCTTGGATATTTTTGGACAAAAAGTACTAACAATTAATGAAGTTAGTAAGGTTTTTCAAAGAGGTGAGGGGGAGGCATGGGGGGGGGGGGCGGCAAAAACTCATTGAGTGGAAGAGTGTGTAAGTAATCTTGGACTTTGGTGTATTTTAGCTAAGATTTGGCTAGAATGTTGTGTTATCGGGTACCGAGTTAGCTAGAAATAAATTTTAACGGAACAAAATAAAGTATGACGAAGTTGTAAAAATTATGAAATCACATTTCTTGCAAGTATCGGGTGTCCAAATAATTATCGTGTTGAAATTTCGTAAACCGTCGTAGTTATAAGCTTTTAACGGTATATATAGTAAATAATTTAAAAACACGGGTAAACTAATAATATAATTTTTATATCATTATAATGAGTGTGAAAATTTATTAGGATCATAGTCGGGAGTGTTGGGTATATTGTTCGTAGTAAATGATTGAGTAATGGCGTTTATTTAATAAATAAATATACGTGAATAGAAAATATGTAAACCCGTGAATGACCTAACATGGTGATGATGTTACTGATGATATGTAGACTACTCTAGTCTATATGATGTGTCCTAGTGATGATCCATGAATACGCAGCTAAACCCTAAAGGTTATGCGAATTTGGAATACTCGTAAACCTAGTTTACGAAATGATGAATGATAACCATGAATAGTGATTTCCCTCCAGGAATGAATAGTGTTTTGTGAATAGTAAAATTTTTGATAACGTCTCAAAGTCGCAAACTGACTTCAAAAATGATGAATAGTGAAATGATGAATAGTAATTCGTGAATAGTAAATTTTCGAAGTTTGGAAAATGACCTGGAATTACGATTGTCACATTCTTCCACCCTAAAAGGAATTCAGTTAGCGTTGGCCTCTGGAGTGTATTCGGTGAAAAGATGTGGATATTTGAGACGCATCTGGTCTTCCCGCTCCCAAGTAAACTCGGGACCTCTTCGAGAATTCCAGCGAACTTTCATGATAGGAATTCGACTCTGCTTCAACTGTTTGACCTCACGATCCATGATTTCTGCTGGTTCCTCCATGAAATTGAGCTTATCGTCGAGTTGGATTTCGTCTAATGGAATTACGAGTGATTCATCTAAAAGACACTTCTTAAGGTTTGAAACGTGAAATGCGTTATGTACGCTGTTGAGCTCTGACGGAAGCTCCAGTCTGTATGCCAGTCGGCCGATTCTAGCTAGAATCTTAAATGGTCCAATGTACCTAGGGTGCAATTTCCCGCGTTTTTTTCCGAATCGTATCACACCTTTCCAAGGCGAGACTTTTAACACAACTCTGTTGCCAACTTGAAATTCTAACGGTTTGCTTACATCGAGGAATCTTCCTCGTAGATGGTATGAAAGGTCATTCCTAGGAAAAAGTCAATAGTGTAGTCTGATTTGTCGATTGAATAAGTGGTGTTTATGTCTATGGTGCCTTAAGAAAGTGATGTTTATGGGTAGTTTATCTATGTACAAAATTTTTGCTCTTCAATGTTTCAAGTAAAATTTGCTTTTAGAAAAGGTTTGAAAGATAATTATTCTTTTCATGACATGATTCTTCCCGAATTATACATAGGTGATCAGGCTATGTATAATTGAGGACAAATGATGTAATGCTTGGTTTTGTCCAAATGATAGTATGTTTCTCAAAAGTTGAATATCATCAATCATACTGTGGTTGAAATAGCGGCCAAAACAATTTATGAGGTAGGAAAATAGTTTGTAAGAAATTTGTGAAACAGTTTATAGAATGGTAACATGATAGCTTGTATGTCACTTGGAAGAGCATTTTGTAGGGTAGTAAGGGTCTACTAATCTGCCATAGAATGTAGGTAACTTAGTTCATAACAGGATAGTGGAATATTGTTGCAAAATGATTGGAAATATGGTAGTGAAACAGGGAGTGTAATAGACGAGGGTTGTGATATCATGGAAATAACAAAGATAGTGGATTCATTAGATAGAAGGGTACAGGATACAACGAGGTTACAAGAAAATACTTAAGATAGACTACTTAAAGAAATACAACTCCAAAAGGGCTCCTCATATGGTTTATTATTAAGGCAGAAGTTTCTTGTTCTTAAACATTGTTGTCATCCTCAACGTTGTTGATGTGCTGACAATCTCCTCCTCCAATGATATAGGCTCTCCCACGAGCTATTCCTCCTTGGTTCCCATTCTCTTGATTTCCTTGTTTTCGACATTCATTCTTGTAGTGTCCTATCTCCCCACAGCCAAAACATGTCACTAGAGGTTTCTGATTTCCGGCAATGATTGGAAACTTGCATTCTCTAGTCGAATGACCAATCTTCGTACAGTTACCACAAGGATTAAGACAATGCCCAGGGTTATGATGACTTTGACACTTGTTGCATTTGGGTAGGGTACCTTTGTAACCTTTCTTTTCAGTTGGACCTGCAGCATAGGCCTTAGCAACTTCTTGTCTCTTTGGTGGTTGTTGAGTAGCATTGCCACCCTGATTGTTGTCCCACCTTCTTTTGTTTTTGTTGTTATAGTTGGTATTGTTTCGGTTGTTGTTGTAGTTGTTGTTGTTACGGTTATTGTTGTTGTTGACAGTAGTTTCCTTCTTCACTACTTGAGCCATAAGCTTTTGAGATATTCTGATAGCTTCGTCCAGTGTGTGTGTATCAAAAGCAGTTACATCCCTACGGATGCTGTGTGGTAGCCCACCAATGAAGTTTTCCAACAACTTCTTGTTATCCGGAACCATAGTTGGACATAGTGCGGCCAACTCTTGAAATCTCCTGATGTAGGCTTCGATATCATTACCTGTGGTTACTAACTCATAAAATTATGTTTCCAACTTCTTTACTTCAGTGTGTGGATAAAACTTCTTACTCAGTAGCTTCTTGAATTCTTCCCACGTGAGCTTGTAAGCGTTTTCCATACCAATAGGCTGTGCATAAGAATTCCACCATGACATAGCTTCATCAATGAGTGTACCAGTAGCGAACTTTACCTTGCAGTCATCTGGACAGTTACATAAAAAATATTGATTCTGTCTTCTCAAACCAACGGATCATAGCAGTGGCTCCTTCAGTGCCTTTGAATTTTATGGGATCGTCGTTCTTAAAGTCCTTGTATGTACATTTGCGGACATTAGTACCATTAGCAGCTAGTCCTGCAGCTTCTGCTGTTTCTGCCCGAGAAGCGGCTTCAGCAGCCCGTGCAGCTACGACCTCTCTTTCAACTACTAGTGCTGCCTCTATACTATCGGCAACAAGTTTTCGGATAGCAGCTTGTGTCATCGCTGGAGTAGTTTTCTTTGGCGGCATAATTCTTCATAATCACAAAAGATAACAATAATGAGAACTTGCAATAGAAACGATCATCACATAGAATTATATAAAATCACAATGAGAAATAACCACGAAATATCATAAGTATAATCACAACACACATGAATATAACACATGAAAATTTCGGCCTACATGGACCGATATCATAGATAGCACAACCATATCCATATAGTAGAGTCAACACTTGGTAAGTTTGTTGTACAACAACCAAAATACTACAAGTTTCTTTGAACTATGCCACACATCCCGTGGCTAGGATAATAGTAAAAGCTAGTAAAGATATATAAGTCTAGTCTAGAGGCTCCCTGGTGCTCCTCTAATTGGATCCTGGTTTGCGGCATCTTGGGGTTGTGATGAGTTCTGATGTGTGGTCTGGAGTTGTGCATCGATCATATCCGAGATGGCATAGATCTCAAACCATTCTTGGGGAATCTGCTGATGTTCCTGCTGAGTCGGTGATCTTGGTACTATCCACAAAGTGTCATCTAATTCCCGATATGTGGGAATGGAAAAGGGGAATGACAATGGTGGTAGTGGGAAGGTAGGGGCAGTCTCCTGACTCTCAAAAGTCTCGGTGTCATATCTGATAGTCTCTTCTAAGTCTGGTTCAGGTGGTGCTAACATCTCAAACAGGTGGGAGTTATCATCTAACAATGGTGAGTGATACGGGAATGTCTAGGTATAGGAAGGTGAGTGTAGTGATGTAGGTGTATTAGTGGATGAAAAAGCATCCTCGATATCCGAGTCTGCTGGAATGATAATAGGGTGGTTGGGTGAAGACATATCGCTGTGAACCAAGTCAATATAAATATATATAAGTATAAGTATAAGTAACTCGCATAATGTATGTATGAAACCGCATGTATAGTGAATATGCACTTATGATGAAATGATGTGATGCTGTGATGATGTGGTTATAGTCTAGGGTCCGTGATACAACCTAGTTCGCTATAACCTTAGCTCTGATGCCAATCTGTCACACCCCCAAATATCTGATTTGCAGCGGAATGGAACACTTGGGGGCATGACTGCCATAGCATCACAGTTACAGTTATATTGAACGACCTAATGTGTCGTTTTAAAAATACATCGTTTGATTGATTAAAAACATTCAGAGTTACAAAAGCTATGTCCTAAAAGATGATTCAAGTTTGCGGAAATAAGTTTGTTACAAATCAAACGATAGTTAAGTGCATAAAATACAAGTGAGACGCGTCGTCACCGCGACTCGATGATATGTCCACATGCAGGCCATGATGCGAATACCTTAATTACCTGAAAATACATTGCTAAAAACGGTCAACAATAATGTTGGTGAGAATCATAGGTTTATGTAAATGTTTTGTACGATATCCACAATGTAAAAAGTTAAGTATGACAATGTAGCCATATAAATAATACAATTGCTATAAGTTCATGACCCCGAAGCTAGACTAATAATGTATGCCCCAACTGAGTGTTTTGCCAGACACTCTAATATAATTCAAATGAAATGTGTCCGTTTGCCTAACGGTCAAGTTGGAGCGACCAACCCGGACGGAGGAGTCACCCTCAATAGATCTATTCACTCACCCTCGCTTACTGTCAATTAACGGTCCATGATAAATAAAAGGGGACTTTAACAAGGCAATTATGGTAACTTAAGCAATGTAAATGAATTTAATGTACTTGGACTCGTAATAAAAAAAAATGGTGCAATGTATTCTCCCCCGCGAGTTTAGAAATGAAATTATAAATTGAAAACGGGGCTATGAAAACTCACCTTTGCAAAGCAAATCTCGATTGGTAAATGGATAAACTGAAAATATAGGTCTGATATCCTAACCGCGACCTAAACAATGCATCTATATACTTTAAAGATTCAATAGCTTAATTTAATGTGCAAGAGGATTTGTGCATAAAAATTTGTATGGTACAACATGCTTAAAGCAACACCTTAAACTCTAAAATAATTGTGCACAAAAAAATGTATTCAAGCCATAATCATCAATTATTGCCCGGAAGATGAAGTGAAGAGGAATATGAATTGTTTGCTATCGTATTTATTGTTTAACCTTTTCAACTCCATTGAAGGTTATGTAGTCCCTTATAAATAGCACAATCGAGAAGGCTCACAACAGATTCTTAAACCGCCACTGCCACCGGAACCACTGCCAACATCAACTGTTTCCGCCGCCGACACCACCACCGAATCTTAATTTAAGAGGTGGTGTTTCGAGCTTGGGTGGTTTCGTTGTTTTAGCAGTTCCGATGGACAACCACCAGTCCAGTAGCCTAATCCCACAATCATATGTGACCTCGGATATGTTAAATCTTCATCGGTCCAACAAAAGTCAAAGGAAAAAAAAAGGAAGATGATTAGAAGAAATCACAACAACAAACAACCAAAACCACTAGCCTAATCCCATTATCATCTCTACAACAACACAAACAACTTTTGAAAATAAAAAGGAAAAGCCAAGATCTCAAATGTGTTCAGCTTTTTCACAAATCTTTTGATTTTTGAAGATTTTTTTAGTTGAACACAAACTCATCACAGATCTTAAATGAAAGATTCGAACATAAACAGAAACATCATCTTACCCGAGTCCTTTGTAAAAATCTTGAAGCCGTGTTTATTCTTGAATGGTTCGAATGAAATTAAAAAAGACAAAAAGGTATAGTGGTTATGAACAAAGATAAGAGATGATCATTGCATTTTCAGTTGGAAAAGATTAGAAGATTGTTTTGATCGGTTTGGTGAGAAAGAGATGGAGGCGTGATGTTTGAGAGAAAAATATTAGGTATTGAATGTGTATTTTATGGGATGGAGCTACGTATATGATAGAGTGGGCCAATGCCAACCCAAAAGCTCCTGCAATGTTCGGTGATATATGCACAATTGAACAACTTAACCTATTTTGATGTATTTGGCCCACCAACAAGGCAACAACTTATTAGTAAAACTTAGTTACATTGTTTAGCGTAATTCCATCATGTTTTTGAACCTTTTTAATCATTTGTTTGTAATATTTTAACTGATGATTGTTGAGATTGTCTTAGAAGTTTTCACTTGATAGAACAAATTATTAAACTTTTCAAGCAATACCCGATGCCACTCTTGAGTCTTTCTCAAAGAATCTAGCGATTCCAAAGCAACACCACGAGGACCTAAAGCTTCCATGTTCGCCATCATTGTATGGTTCTTCGCCACTACCCTCCTCAAATGTTGACAACAAGAAAAAAGTAATTTGGAAAGTGCATAATCTTGACCTGCCTGTTGCACAAACCATAAACGCATACAATCATACAATTTAGAAGAACCGGCAATATTTAAAGTAATTAGTTTAGATAGTGTAAACCTAATGACTACCAACCATTAAGCTATGAACACTTAGACACAATTGGTGCAACGCACGGGCTTGACATTGCCTCGTATGTCTTAAGATAGTGCGATGTGTATTGAATGCATTTTATAAAATATTTCATCACCCATTTATGTTTGTAAGGTAGTTTAGTAGTGAAAATGTAATTTCGTCAAAACGTATTATTTATAGAGAATCATTTTAATACACTATAAGTTCATGAGTATTCAAGTCCTAAATGTAAAACATTTCGTTAATTGTTTTCTTATAAACCTCTTAACGCGCCTAATCAAGTATATATGATACTCTACCATTTTTGTGATTGCCGTTTTAGCTAATTCCGCTTCTAAAGTGTCCAATTTCCAGTTTTAAAAGTTCTATCAGCTTTTATTAAATCATCAAAAGCTGTCAATTTTATTTGTTTCGTCCAGATTTTCAAAAGGCCATAACTTGTTCGTTTTAAGTCCGTTTTCCGCGTTCTATCTATCCCCGCGAAGGTATTTAAGTATACTCTAGGCTTTTCATGGTCTCGGCCCGTCTGGACATCACTTAACCTCAGTTTTTATTTCTCAAAATTCTGGACAGCAACTAGTATTTTCAGAAAATTAGTTTTTGCCGCTAATCTTAGATCTATTGTATCTCATTAGTTATAACTCAGTTTTCAACCATTCCAACGCCCACCTTTTCATTATAAGGTCTAGTTTCTATATGTTTAGCCAAATCTTATATTTGTAAAACCCATTTTTCTGTGGAAACGATTTCTGGACAGCTCCTATGTATATGTTACAAAACTCATTTTTTTTACACTTACAACTACTAGATCCTACTCAAAACAACTTCCCAAAGACTATCCTACATATCCACCAATTCTTCCACAATATCTATAGTGTCATAATAATATAACCATCAAATAAATGTTCCAAAACATCAAGAATAAATAATCTAGGTGTAGCAAACATTATAAGTCATAAGTTGTTTATTTTAAATCTTAACTTGTACATGAAAATTAAATATGAGCTAGGACTTGAATATTCACATTTTTCCCAAGAAAATACTTATGTCAAGTATGTTTTCTACTTGTTTGAAACATAAAAGTATACAAACATATATAGGGTGATCTTGCTATATATTTAGTTTAAATGGAATTTTAAACATATTAGCATGGATCAAAGTATGGATCAAGTATAAAATGCATAAGAAAGTTATAAAAATAGTTTTTAGCTTACTTGATTTTGATGGATTAGTAGAAGTTGCAAGATAATGGAAACCCAAGAATACTCCAAGTTTAGTAAATATGTATTTATTAGCCAAATGGACCTTAATAAGCACTGGATAAGCACCAAGTTTCTTCTCTTTTCTTCCTCTCCTCTTTGGCCCGATCACTAAGGGTGAGTGAGTGAGTGTTTTTATTTTTCTCTTGGTCTTATATCTTATGTGAAGTATATATGTATAAATATAGAAAGGTCTTGGATATTTTTGGACAAAAAGTACTAACAATTAATGAAGTTAGTAAGGTTTTTCAAAGAGGTGAGGGGGAGGCATGGGGGGGGGGGGGGTGGCAAAAACTCATGGAGTGGAAGAGTGTGTAAGTAATCTTGGACTTTGGTGTATTTTAGCTAAGATTTGGCTAGAATGTTGTGTTATCGGGTACCGAGTTAGCTAGAAATAAATTTTAACGGAACAAAATAAAGTATGACGAAGTTGTAAAAATTATGAAATCACATTTCTTGCAAGTATCGGGTGTCCAAATAATTATCGTGTTGAAATTTCGTAAACCGTCGTAGTTATAAGCTTTTAACGGTATATATAGTAAATAATTTTAAAACACCGGGTAAACTTATAATATAATTTTTATATCATTATAATGAGTGTGAAAATTTATTAGGATCATATTCGGGAGTGTTGGGTATATTGTTCGTTATAAATGATTGAGTAATGGCGTTTATTTAATAAATAAATATACGTGAATAGAAAATATTTAAAACCGTGAATGACCTAACATGGTGATGATGTTACTGATGATATGTAGATTACTCTAGTCTATATGATGTGTCCTAGTGATGATCAATGAATACGCAGCTAAACCCTAAAGGTTACGTGAATTTGGAATACCCGTAAACCCAGTTTACAAAAGGATGAATGATAACCATTAATAGTGATTTCCCTCCGAGAATGAATAGTGTTTCGTGAATAGTAAATTTTTTGATAACGTCTCAAAGTCGCAAACTGACTTTAAAAATGATGAATAGTAATTTATAAATAGTAAATTTTCAAAGTTTGGAAAATGACCTGGAATTACGATTTGTCACAGGTGGTGCGTGCAAGTGGTGGTGGCAGCGATGGAGTTGGCTGTGGTGGCAGCCGACGCTAGAGATAGCTAGGAGAGATGGAGGTGGTGGCGTCATGATGGTGGTACAGTTGCGGCAGGTGGAGGCCGGAGGTGGCCGGAACAGTGGTGCGGCTGCCGAAAAAATAGGTGGGACAATAACCCTAGTATGGGTTAATATGAGCTTTATATAGGCAAGGCAAGGATTATGTAAACCCTAGGGCCAAAACTGCTAACAACTAAAGTCTAGGGGCGGTGGTGGAACTTTAGTCCAGGGACCAATATTGTAATTTCTGCTATCTTTCACGAAATGAGACTCGGGGCTCATTTAGGATAGTAAACAGCGGATTCAAAACACGAGAATTACGCCATCATGCTCAGAATAATATTTCCAATAAAAACGACTATTCATACGCCTCGTTTCTCACAAATAATAAAATAATCAAATCAAATCGTTGGTTGTGCCAGTACACGTTGTCAACGGTTTCCACGTTTCGCGAGATAACTTCACGTTTTAGAGTCAAACAAGCTAGGAAAGGTTCGTAAATGAAAAACAGGGATAATCTCGTATAAAAATACGTCTGGAAAATTATGGGTTGTCACAATATTCGATGAAGATGCAGTACGTCTTTTTCTATTGTTAGCATTGGAGGTTATCTTTATGGGCAGATTATTGGTTCAAGAAGTTGATGATACACTCTTCCGATTGATTGAAAACCTTGATGACTGGGATGCTTTTCCATGGGGGGAGCATATTTGGAGACATTTGTATGATCAAATTTTGGACGTGGCGGATAAACACAAGTATAAATTCCTTCAAGGTATTAACAAAGACCGCAAGTTTGTTCCAACATATACGCTTTCAGGCTTTGTTTGGGCTTTCAAGGTTAGTATTTTTTTATCAATATAGACCGCGTATGTTACTTATGTTATGTTTTTTTCACTGAATTTGAAGCATTTGTTAACATTTTATAGATATGGATAATGGAATCATTTGAAAGAAGCATTCTTTGGTGGAATAAAGTGCCAGAAATGATACCAAGAGGAGTATCGTGGTCAAAGAATGCGACATTTAAAAGATCAGATTATAAGTATCTTTTTGGAAAGGTAAAACTCTTCATCAAATTTGTCGTATTAATGCTTGCTGTTATTATAAATTAAATTTTTTTTCTAATTTTTTTTTTTTTTTTTTTGGTTTTTGTAAGGAATCGAATGTTGTTCAAGATCTTAGACCGACATTAGCTGAGAGGAAATCTGATTGGTATATACAGTTTATGGATTGTTTCCATCATTACAGACCTAGAACTCCCCCAGTCAAAACCACACATCTCACTGATGAGTATTTCAAGAAGTTGGCCGCAGCACGCAAACGTGGCAAGATAGAACGGAAAATTTTACCTATTATACGCAAAAGTGAGAGCAGTATAATAGAGATCAACATAGTTCAGGATGGTGTTATTACAGAGTTGAATGCCCGTTTGTTCAAACTCGAGGGAATTATTCAGGTTCTTGCTCGAGAAAGAAATTGGGTAATATATCCTGTTGACTTTTTTACTTACATTGACATTCCTTTTTTCTTATTGATTTTGTTTTTTAACCACTATTGTTCATTCGCAGGAGAAATTGGTGTTTGATGATGATCTTCGGAATCTCAGTGCAGAGTTTTGTGACGAGCTTAATCATGATTTTCTTGAGTTGTTCCATTCAAGTATGGATACCAGTGGCTCACAGCGTGTAGATGCGGATGATGATGACGATGTTGCAAAGGTAAATTACAGATTGAATGTATATGTAAACTCTTTCCGTACCATAAGATATTATAACAATTGTAAACTAAGTTAACTTTGACAGGAATTTATTATTCAAGAAGAATTAAGATTGCGACGTGAAGAATTAGAAAAGGTGCGGTTAAAAGAGCAGAAGTTGAGGCAAGAGGAGAAGAGGTTGAGGATGGAAGAGGATAAGATGATAAGGATGGAAGAGGAAAAGATGTTGCTGGATGAAAGGGATCGAAAGAAAAGGGCAGAAGCGCTTAAGAATTCTAATCACTGGAAAAATGCTATAGCGCGCACAACCCCTACAAAGAGGAGTGAAAGTTCTGGTGAAGCTAATGCATATTATTGGACTAAAGCATATGCAGAAAAGAAAGTACAATGCTTTGGCTTACTGAATCCAGATATGACGGAACAGCTTAAGAATGTTAAGCCATGGGTTGAGGTATGAAAACTATTTCTTTGATTGTTTAAAAGATATCTTATTTTTCATTTATGATCATAAGCGTAATTGTGTCATATACTAGGATCTGAAACGCTGGAACAATGCTGCGAACAAGGTTCATTTAACAGATGAATATGACCGATATCTTGGTCAAATTGGTCCGCTTAATTGTAAGTTCCCATGGTGTGAAGATGTGACTGTGGATAGAAGGTTCTGGGAAAGTTTAGTTTGCTTAGACCCAACTAGGCAAGGTTGGCTAATGGATGAGGCAAGTACTTATACAACTGTAATTCACCCTATATTATTGAATTAATTTCTTTTAAGTTTGTTCAAACTCGTTTATGTTTCGCAATTTACAGCACATAGAGTTGTGGGTTAATTACATGTGGCATGTGAGACCCGATACGGCTGATTGGGCGATGGTTAGTGGCTACTTTGTTTAGCTTCTACTTCAAAACTCGATGCCTTTGTGGTATGCTAATGGGGAAAGGTACTCTATTACATGGTCCGATGTTAAGCAGGTAAGTCCATTGATTTCCATCTGGGTAGCTTAATCCGCTTACTTGCTTGATTTGCTCCACTATTTGCTTGACTTGACCCAATACTTTTTTTTTGGCACACCTGCGTTGTAGGTTTTTATGCCTATTAATGAATCAGAAACTCATTGGTTTCTTGCACGTTTCGAGATAGAGACAGGAGTAGTTATATTTTACAATAGCGGTGAAATTTATGTCGAGGAATTGCCAGATTTTTATATCGCAGTGATGGATTGTTTACAGGTTAGACTATATATCCATATAATTAAGGTTGAAACATTAGATTGTTTTAACACTTTAACATTTTTCCACAGTCTCAACTACCTGAGGTCCTAAGTCAAGCGCAAGTATTTGAGAAGAAAGGCATAAATCCTTCAACTTACAGCATTACCTTTTTTCACGCTGACAAAGTACCGAAGCAGGGCGGGATATTTGGTGATTGTGGTATTTGGGTATGTATTTTTTTATACCGCTTGGCTTATGGTAAGTCGTTGGACGTTAAGGATCCTATTCAGGCTGCACTTGCATACCGTGAACAAATGGCTAAGTTTTTTTTAAAACATCGGGTTTGTGTTTAGTCATGTATCAAGTATGTTGTAGTATCTCAAAACAATTGCTGACCATATGATCCCTTTAATGGGTTCAACCTTTTGTATGTCTACTCTTGTTCCATTTATCGAGTATGTTGTAGTATATTTGATGTATTTTGTGATATACTCGGACAACTTAACTTTCTGTATTTTTTGTAAATTGCAAATTATTAGGAGTAAATTTTTATTGCTGTCTTAATTAGTATACACATAAGAAATAAGACACACTCAAACATATTAATAGGCATAAATTATGTAAAGTTTTATGTGTTAATATCCTCCTGAACACCTAGTTAAAAAGATAAGCAATAAGGCACACACCAACATAAGCATACACAAAAAAAACCCATGCATGCTAGTTTCTATGCATTGTCCTCCAGGTAATAGCACTAGATCTATTTTCCAACATGTAAGTATTTGTACTACATAACAGCTTCCCATACATTTTATCTTGGGAACTATCAACTGGTATCATAAAAATAGAAATAACCACTTTGTTTTCTTTGTATTTTCAGTTTTTACCAAAGGGATGGCATCTACTGATTCAGAATCAACAACCTGTGATGATATTGTGTTTCACCAATGGGTGTAAGTTTGTCTATTATTTTTTCTATTCTTTTTAAAGATTTATTGTTTGTGTAATAATATATGTTTGTTTTAATTCTTTCAATTGTTACACAGGAACTCTCATAACACTGATGAGCTCATGTTTGAGGTACATCATGGTAGTGCTTTTATGTATCTTCCCTTAAGGTACGCTGCTGGAGAACTTATAGACTTGAAGTTATCTAGGTCAAGTAGGTTATCTTATTCTGAAATGTGTGACCTTTTGTTGAAAAACATAAAAGATGATATATGGGCGTCGTTTTATTGTAAACTAAGGTGTAGCTTAGAAGAAGGTTTAACCATTTTCGAAACTGATAATGATGTGAACAAAATGTATGAATTTGCTGAGATTCATGGGCTCATTGAGGTCTTTGTCAGTCAAATTCCGTAAGCAGAATTAGTTAACCAGTATCATAAGAACTTGACTTTTGATGACTCTGACGATGAGGTGACATCTAATGTCAGAATTCATGAAGAAAAAAAATATATATATATTGAAAACATGTCGTTGGAAGAAATAATTGCTTGGGAACAAGTAGAACAAAATTCACCAGATATCCTTAGGACACCTTATGTTAAGCCTTTTGTTGAAGCAAGTCTTTTTAGAGGGAGGGGAGAGATGGAATATAATTATGACTTCTTAAGTTGTCCGGCTTTTTTAAGGTCTGTTAATAGCCCGTACGTGCCAAAGGACTGTGACTGTGGCTGTAGGTCTCCGACTTTTTTAAGGTCTCTTGAGCATGTGGGAGGGTCAACAGAAAGTGGTATTGAATCTAGTCCTTTAAAGGTTAAGAGGCTTGTTATGACTTTGATGATGTTCCTACAGTTGGAGGGTCTACTGTTATCCAAAATGTCTCAAAGGAAATTGGTTTCAAAGCTAGTCCTTTCAAAGGTAAGAATCTTTTGCCTGACTTTGAAGCTGCTGTGGATGATCACCTTCAGGATGTTGCGGCTGTGTCAACTGTGGGAGGGTCTAATTCCATCCCGTATGTGTCAACTGAGAAGAAAGTTTCTGAATCTAGTCCTTTAAATGGTAAGAGGCTTTTTAAGGAGCTTGATGAAGTTCCAACAGTTGGAGGGTGAACTGTTATCCAATATGTGTCAAAGGAAAGTCGTTTTCAAGTTAGAACTTTAAAAGGTAGGAAACTTTTTAATGACTTTGAATCCGTTGGTAATGATGAGTCTGTTGCTGTGTGTGATGATGTTGAGTATGAGGGTGGTGGTAAGGATGCAGTTGCATGTCAGGCTGTTGGAGGTACAATTGTCAAGAATGTGTCTAACAACAATGGTTCCCAGTCTTGAAGCTCTAAAATTCAGTAACTTCTGCAAGTGTATGTGCACTTCCTTTCTTTTGTTGTATTATGGTGGACGGTAACAATGTCTCTAATTAGTTGTTGTACTAGTTATGTTGGGAACAATTTCTCTTAATATGTTAAGTTGTATGAACTGTTTAACTATTGTTGTAATATGTTAAGTTTGATGTGCCCGGTTCGGTGCAAGTTTTAAATTTATAAGGGGTGAATTACCGAATCTAATGACAACACATACGAGCAAGTATACTCGTCCGTTGTAGCAAGATTTTAATGGTAAGTCGGGATCGTTCGCAGGGATTTGTGTAGTGAATCGAATTGTAAGTTAAAAACAACTTTCTCAAACAAGTAGTAATGATATTATGAAAATTCAAATGATTAAAAACTACACTTGCTTAGACTAGTGTACTACAATTGACTAATATGATTGTGATAACTTTGGATAACATGTTGGTTGTGATAATTAGTTTTGGCACTAATCTATTGTTTCTACAAATTAAACCTTCGTCAAGATCTTGGTTTATAAAAACAAGCATTACGTTTAACCAATCAATTCAAGATCAATTCAAGGTTCATGAGTTGGTGTTCCTCAAACACAAAAACAATCTTTTGTTCTAGAAAACAAGCTTAGGAAATGGTCAATACAAAAGGTAACCGATTATAGACAAAAGGTCACAATTGAAAGTAAACTATTAATCTCTCGACCTTTAAATTGGTTTACAATCAATCCGTTTTGATAGACAAAAGCATTTTCATTACAATCACAATTAAGTTCCTTTGTTTAATCAAGAATAGTGGAAGACAACAATCATTCATAGACAAATGATTATAACTAGTGGAATAACAATAGTTCTTTCGACCCTTAAGATTACTAGCACTAGTTAAACTTGATTACCCAAATGTCACTATGAAACTTTATCACAATTGGTTCTTAGAATCGACTTGAAATTGGATTAAAACATGTTATCACAATCATATGCCAATCAATAAATAATACACATCATCTAAGCAAGTGCACAAAGGCACTAGCCGCTCATAGCAAACATAAATGCAAACTCAATACTTTGAACATTAGAAACCATGATTGAAAGTCTTACAATGATTGGAAATAAGATTACAAGTGAAAGACAATGATTCCACAAGCAATGGAAATGGTGTATTCGACTTTCTTCCTTCTCCTGGACCTAAGGACGAATTTTCTGAGTATTTTCTATGAATGGTTCTCTCCTCTAGCATACAAGCACTCTCTCTTTCTAGAGATTGATTGGTATATATAAATACCCAACAAATGGTTCAATAAATTGCTCTAACCAAGGGTCTAAGTGCATAAATGCTTCTCTTGCTCTCCAAGTAGTATTGAATGGTTAGAATACTGAAAAGAAGGACCTAGAACCGGATTTATAAAGTCACAATCCTTAATAAAGAAGTTTTGGGTCAACAGCAACCTCCAACCGATCGGATTAGAATGGTCTACCGATCGGTTGGTCTTCACGGTAATTCCCAATTCTCCTCATCCGATTCGGTTGTGGGCGGCGACTGATCGGATGGCTACTGCTGGTGGACCTTTTTCTTGGACTTTTCCGTATGACTTGTTTCTCGGTCGTAGCTCTTGATTCTTTGATCTTTCCCTTCATCCTTAAGCTTATTAACTCGACTACTTGGACTTTAACTCATTGAAATACCTTACGGTGCAGAACTTGATACAAGACTCACATGCAATCATAAATATTTCCTTCTTCCTTATTTTTGCATCTTTTCCATCCATTTTCCCGTCTTTGGCTACAAATGCTTTGCAAACACACTTTGGTACGATTTAGTAACAAAAGCATATAAATATAACCACAAAACATATATAAAACTACCAATAACGCTACTAAAAACATGTTAGATTTAAGCGTTATCAAATCCCCCACACTTGAACTTTGCTTGCCCTCAAGCAAATCTAGAAATAAAAACAATTACCCACATGGTATACACAAATGATTAGGAAAATGTGATGCGAATCTATCAAGCACGAGTACAAGCTAGATTCATCGTTTTAAGCTTTTATGGTTGAATCATCGAGATGTTTGACAATACCCAAATGATTTTCTTTGCATGATACACATTACTAAACACCTCACGAAAGGAAAATGAAATATAATTCACTCAAACACTCATTTGTATGATTGGAGGAGTATATAAGAGGAATGACACTCATTTGCTCAGTCATGATCTAAATATTACCATAGGCTTGTACAAGAAACAAAACTACACCGAAATGGTGTGAGCGCCAAGTATACATATCAAAGAGGGCTTTTATTCGGGTTTAAGGCTTAAGGGTAATTATGGACTAATGCGCCACTATCTCATGCAAAACATAATAGCTCGCTAACAACGAATTCTTGCATTACCAAATAACGGATGGTCACTAGATTGTACCTTGGTTCGCTAACGACGTTATTTGCATAACGGATGGTCACCAAAATACGCCCTAGATCGCTAACAACGTTAGTCAATTGCTCAAGAAATCGGATGGTCACTACATGTCCATACACTTAATAATTTCACAAAGTCAAAAAGGGTAGGATAAGGCATGGGATATATTTATGAAATTGGTTGAAAATAAATACAAAATTTAGTCAAAGTCTATGAACCAGATGTTACTAGCTATTACAAACCACTATCATGCCATTTTGCGAAAAACTCCATACTTCCTTTATTCATACTTGATTCACTAGCCCATTGGCTTATTCTTGTCACCTTATAGTTGCGATGACTCTTCTTCTTCTTTTTTTTTTTTTTTTTTTTTTTTTTTTTTTTTTTTTTTTTTTTTTAATTGTCATCTTATAGTTGCGATGACCTTACTTGGATAACAACTTTCGGAGCTTACGCTTTCTTTGAACTTTCATGATTTCCACATAACATCCATCTTGCCAAATAGCTAGCAACCAACCAAGACTTGACTATGGATAAGGCTAGGCTAAAAAGGTGTAAAATCTTTTTGAATTTTTCTGGATTGTATCAAAAGAAAAGATAGGCTCGGCGGGTGTAACTAGGGGTATCTAGCATTAAAGACAAATGCTAACAAATGGGTCCATATGAGTGGTTAACTAGCCAATGTAGCTAGCTAATATAGCATTATATGAAAATGGAAGGCCATTTGGGTTAAATCCTAAGGTTTCCTCTTATCACGCATATACACTTATATCACAAATGAAATGTGATCTCACAACGGTCTCGTAATGATTTACAAGTACAAGTTCTAGAATAAATAAAATCACCGGCACACTCATAGCAAAAGATCTAAGCATAAAAGATGTATGCTATATATAGAACAGGCTCAAATCCTCACAATTTAGTAGAAAGGGCTATGATCTGTGCTAGCTAATGTTATCGATTCCAGAATGGATTGCAATATTAATCGGGACACATCTCAAATTTTCAAAATTTACGGAATTCACCAGTGGATAAATCCAGTTATTCTAGTATATGATCTTTAAAATGACAAAAGACTAGATTACAAGGGCAAACAAAATTTAAAATTCAGCTCGAAACTTACAATCTATTCTTATTTTCCTATTCAACCCCCCCCCACACTTAAGTTAAGCATTGTCCTCAATGTGATAAACGACAAAGAATGAAATAGGGAAATAAGAGAATAAACCGTATTTTCTGCTCAAGAGGAGTCTTGATCCTAGCGTCCAAGCTTCGAAATCATTACCTGCAGTAATCTAAAAAAACAAAAGAAACACCACGAGATATTCCTACGATTTATTTAAAGGACAGTGATACACCCCCACACTTAAGTTCAACTAAGCGATTTAGAAAAACTTTGGGGTTTAATCACTAGAAAATAAAAATGAAAATAAAAATAGCAAACACACGGGTTGCCTCCCGAGAAGCGCTTGTTTTATTAACGAGTCATCAGCCGGACTCGAACTTCTCTCTCTTCATGTTGGTGCAATTGCTGACTTCTTCTTTGAGAATTTTGGAACGTACAACACATTTCCAATCACTATTCCTTCTCCAGTTTCATCTATGTATTCCAACTTAACTTTCTCCCACGGTCTTGGAAGAACATCATAGATATAACCGGTGTCTTCGGCCCACGGAGTGTTTTTCTTAAAATCGGCCGGGAAGGGTGTCATAAATGTTATGGCTTCATATTCGGATTCAGGCGGAATCTCTTGAATATAAACTTCATTCAATTGCTCCTTGTCATAGTATAACTTAATTCGGTGCCCATTAACAATGAAACTTCCACCATGTTTGTCATGCAATTCAACATATCCCGATGGAAATCCATGTTTCACTGTATACGGTCCGAACCATTTCGGTTTCAGCTTGGGAGCTTTGAACTTATACTTCATGTTAAAAAGCAGAACTTTGTCTCCAGCTTTGAATTCTTTTCTGATTCTTAGCTTTCTGTCATGATAAGCTTTTGTTCTTGCTTTGTAAAGTTTGGAGTTCTCATAAGCTTGTAGTCTAAGCTCATCGAGTTCATGCAATTGCAAAAATCTCTTTTCTCCAGCTACTTTGAGGTCTTGGTTACAGTTTCTTAGTGCCCAGTAAGCGCGATGTTCGATTTCGAACGGCAAATGACAAGTTTTTCCATACAACAATCTGTATGGTGTTGTACCAATTGGTGTTTTGTAAGCCGTGCGAAATGCCCACAGAGCATCATCTAGTTTTCTCGACCAAACGGCGGGATTGTCTTTAACCGTTTTTTCGAGTATCCTTTTTAAGGCTCTGTTGGTATTTTCGACTTGACCACTGGTCTGTGGGTGATATGCTGTAGCGAAACGATGATGAACTCCGTATCGCTTCATAATTTTCTCCATTTGTTTGTTACAGAAATGGGTTCCACGGTCACTTATTAAAGCTTTAGGAATTCCATAACGAGCGAAAAGCTTTTTGAGAAAATTAACAACTACTCGTGCATCATTGGTGGGTAAGGCTTCGGCTTCAGCCCATTTGGAAACGTAATCAATAGCAACGAGAATGTATTCGTATTTGTGGGATTTAGGAAATGGTCCCATGAAATCAATTCCCCAAATATCGAATAATTCACAGACTTGAATGCTCTTTTGTGGCATTTCATCTCTTCGAGAAAGACTACCGAATTTTTGGCAAGCATCACAATTCTTAACAAGAGTATGGGCTTCTTTAAAAATAGTCGGCCAATAGAATCCAGCATCAAAGACTTTTTTAGCGGTGGTAGAAGGACCATAATGTCCCCCAGTTGGGCCATGATGACATTCATTGATAATTCTTCTCGTTTCAGAACCATAAACACATCTTCTAATCATCCCATCGGGACACATTTTGAAAAGATAGGGTTCTTCCCAATAATAATGTTTAAGATCCGAAAAGAATTTACTTCGTTGGGCATGAGTTAATCCTTTCTTTAGAATTCCTCCAACGAGATTGTAATACCTGAAATTTAAATAACCTATAAAATGACCAAATTACCCCTGAAGCCATAAAACTAAATAAAATCATTTATAACAATTCTGAATTAATTCCAAACTTCTGAAAATGAACTACATATCAAGTAATTAAAATTCTGGGATAACATTACATTATTTTGAATGTACAAAAATTACAAAATCACATATACAATTATGTATGGTCCGAAAATTTAAATTAAATAAACTTTATATATATTTTGCAAAATCATTTTAGTTAGATAATTACAAAACTAATTTAAGGAGTTATACACAAAATCAAATTATGATCTTGTGATAATCTTTGGGCCGAATTTCTGGAATATATTCCCCCCCCCTAGTCGGTTAAACAAAGCACAAAACAAAACCATTCTATTTTATAAACCCTAAAACCGAAAACCCTAAATATCGACACACACATAAATCAACCAAAAATCCATTCGACATTCTGGATGTGATCTAGCAATTTTTTGGAGTTGATCAAGGTGTAAGCAAGCTAGGAAAAATAAGAGTTGGGTCGTGGAAGCTTTCGTTTGATTGTGGTGCTTTTGTTTGTTCGATTTCACTCGCTCGATAGGTATAAAAATCCCATGCCTAAATCTTACATTCTATAATTGATCTAGCATTTTTATAATGATCTATATATTGTATATAACTCAGTAAAAATGTCGAACATGGATCATGCAAGTTAAACAAGGCGTACGAAATTGTAAGAGTTAAAATACACATGAATTCCAAATAATGTCATACGATTTTTCTGAGGTGTAACTATATTTTTTACATGTCCTATACTGATAATATAAGCCTATAAAAATAACCACATGATTTATAGAAGCTTAAAATAATTGATGCGAATTATTGTTCATAATCGGTTTATATGAAAAATAAAGGAAATAAGAAGAAAACCCTAGAATGCATTAGGGTTAGGTTTTATATGAATAGATCTGATGTAATTAATGTAATTAATGATTGTATGATGATGGTTTAATGATTGGTTAAAACTAGGGCTTGTTTTGGTAAAATAAAAGGTATATGATTTGCAATAAAAAGTATAAGGGCTTGTTTTGTCAACTTTGAAACTTATGGGATATTTTTGTAATGTCATATAAGTCAGTAGGAATGTGAGAAAAATATAACTTGAGGGTCTTAAGTGTAAATGTGCAAGAAAATGAATTAACTATATTTATAAGTGTCGATTTGCAATTATTTAAAATAGAAGGACTAAAAGTGTAAATTTGGGAAACTTGAAGTTGTTTTGAGTAAATAATGTCATTCAGGGTGTAATGGGTAAATTTGAGTATTTTTGGGATTGATATGTAATTATAAATAAATTATAATTTAAATTGTAAGTTTTATAAAGTTAAGGGACTAACTGTGTAATTATTAAAATTTGAGGGTCTAATTCGTATTTCATATAATCCTGAGGTGAAGTTCTGTAAATTTGTAAAATAAAGTACTTGTTTCGTAAATACATGTATCATAGGGATTAAATCAGTAATTTAAAGTATTTTCACTTTAAACCTTTGAAGTTGATGAAATTGCAATTAAAACCCTAAATTATGAAAATGGTCATAACTAACCCTGAACTTTTGTAACTTGATAAAAGGGTACTTTAATTCCATAATGATCTTGAAATAGGAACTTAACTTAATCTGGAATATTAACATATTACTAAATCTGGAAAGTTACAAATGGAAAGGTAAAACTAAAAGTAATAATCTGAGTTTGAATAATTTATAATTCTGTCTTCTACTTCTTAGGTGTGAAGAAGGAGAAACCCTAATCTCAGCTTCGTGTTTGTTTCCTTTCTGTTGAGCTAATAAGGTACAGATATTCCGTCCTTTCAGTAAGGGCTTTTCAGTTCTTTTTCTTTCAGAATTCATTTCCTTATTAGGATTCCCTATACCTTTGCTATGTTCCCGTTTGTTTGTGAACTTTCGATGTGATCTTTGATTGGAATCTTTTGCCATGTACCCTTAAGATAATATTTTGATTATTCGATAGTATGCCCGACCTTTGTTCTACAGTTTAATATTACGAGCCAATCACTAGACATGAGGGTTTCATGTCCATGTCATTGACGCACCTCTGACATGACTCTAGGGCAGGAGAGTGATGACCTGTTCCGTCCCTTATTTATTATTTACTATGGCCATTATATTTATGATGATTGATTTGTCTGTGGGGCGTATGGGTGCACTCTAGATTTGACCTGTTATCTGTATATGTTATATGTTATTTATATCTAGTGACTGATTGTGTGTGCGATACACGTCTTTCAGTTTTGTCTGAGAGCTGATCACTCTACACAGGTATGTTTTATTATATTAGTATGCTATGGTATCGTAAGTAGTCTGGGCTCGTGATGAATTGCTGTGTTTCGTTTTCTAAAAGTCTTATATCACTTTGTTCTTTTCTTTCATTCATGATTCATTTCTCATTCCCTTCATTTTGATTTCGTATCGGTATGATTTCGTATTCCTGATTTGCTTTTGTATTTGCTACTTGCTATTTGTTTCCGTTATCTATATATCTGTTCACTGGGCTTTTGAAGCTCAGCCGCATTTCTTTTCCTGCGGCAGGTACTTAAGCTAGGAGCTGGGTTTAGCTTTGGGATGAGAGCGATCTTAAGCCGTTGTCGTTCATTTCTGCTGCTACTCCTCATGCTGCAGAGGACTGGATAACACACATGGAGAAGCTGTTTGAGGTACTAGGTTGTGAAGACGGGTTTAAGACTCGTCTGGCTGCGTTTAAGCTTGAAGGAGATGCGCTTAACTGGTGGAAGGCGCACAAGGAAGCTAAGGGAGGTGATGCTTATGTTCTTGGTTGTACTTGGGCTAATTTTCGTGCTACGTTCTATAATCGGTACTTCCCTGTGTCCGAGCAACAGAGATTTATTCGGGAGTACAACACTATCTCTCAGCTTGAGTCTGAGAATGCAGGAGAATTTCTGGAGCGATTCCAGAGATTGGTTAGCTTTGTAGGCCCGGTTGCTGGGGATGCTGAGCATCAAGCTAAGCATTATAAGTGGGCACTGAAGAGTTGGGTTTTAGATCGTCTTCTTAATCAGGAGTTCCTTGATCCGTCAGCATGTTGCGACGCAGCTCGCAACATTGAGATATTTCATGAGAAGGTGGGTTACAAGAGAAACCGTGATGGCGATAGGATTCAGCCGCAAGGCCAGAATCGGGACAACAAGGGATTTTCTGGTAAGGGCTTTGAACAGCGGGGTCAGTCAGATCGTAGTCGTGATTATCAGGGTCAGTCAGGTAGGAGCTATGATCAGCGGAAACCAGATTCTAGAGGTCAGGATGCTGGTTCGATTTCTAGGCAGGATAATGGTCAGAAGCAGTGGAAGGATCATCCTTCTAAGGGTTTTCAGCAGCAGTCTCGTGGTTCTGGATCGAGTTCTCAGAAGGGTTCATCTGGGAACTTACCTACATCTCCTATCTGTACTACTTGTGGGAAAAGTCATCCAGGAGAGTGTCGTAGAGCATCTGGTGCGTGTTTCCGATGTGGGTCTGCTGAGCATCGGGTAAAGGACTGCCCGAAGCAGAATCCTGCATCTGCTAAGAACTATCTTCTTCCTCCGCCTCCTCCACCTCCGAATACTGGGCGTGTGTTTTCTACTACACGGGATCAGGCAGCTAAGGCTACAGGTACCATTACCGGCTTTTTGTATTTTGGTGATTTTACTGTTTTCGCGTTATTTGACACTGGAGCAACGCATTCTATCATATCTATGAAATTGGCTAAGAAACTGAACATACCTGCAACACCACTAAATAACCCAATTGCTATATCAACCCCCATGAAAAACCACATTCTTATCAACCATGAATATTTGAACTGTCCGTTACGCTTCGATGATCGGATTCGTCCGGCAAATTTACTTCCTCTAGACATGATTGACTTTGATGTCTTCTGGGCATGGATTGGTTGGCTTTCTATCAAGCAACCATTGACTGCCACGCCAGAAATGTGATTTTCGGTGATCTGAATAATCCTGAATTCATTTACCATGAATCTCGCCCTCTTAAAACTGTTAAAATCATTTCCGCCTTGAAAGCTCGAACCTTGATGTCTCATGGTTGCCAAGGTTATCTAGCCTCAGTTAAGGATTTGGCTGTTGAGAGTCCGGATATTTCTAGTGTTCCCATTGTCCGGGACTTTGCTGACGTTTTTCCTGAAGTACTTCCTGGTCTTCCTCCGACTAGAGAAGTGGAGTTTTCGATTGATCTAATTCCCGGTGCCGAACCTATCTCTAAGGCTCCGTACCGGATGGCACCTGTTGAACTGAAAGAGTTGAAGGAGCAACTGGAAGAGTTGCTGGACTGTGGATTTATTCGACCTAGTGTTTCGCCATGGGGTGCTCTTGTGCTTTTCGTGAAGAAGAAGGATGGGTCTATGCGTTTGTGTATTGATTATCGTGAGCTTAATCGCATTACTATTCGAAACCGTTATCCGCTTCCTCGCATTAACGACTTGTTTGATCAATTGCAAGGAGCTAAAGTTTTCTCCAAAATCGACTTGCGATCTGGTTATCACCAATTGCGAGTTAAGGAGCAGGATATACCTAAGACTGCTTTCCGCACCCGTTATGGATACTATGAATTCCTGGTTATGCCTTTTGGCTTAACAAATGCTCCTGCTGTGTTTATGGATTTAATGAATCAGGTTTTCCATGAATTTCCTTGATAAATTCGTCATCGTTTTCATCGACGATATTCTAGTGTATTCTAAATCGTCCGAGGAGCACGAGCAACATTTGCGGATTGTATTAGGTATCCTGAGGCAGCAGAAGTTATTCGCGAAATTTTCTAAGTGTGAGTTTTGGCTGAATCAAGTAGCTTTCCTAGGTCACATTGTGTCTGCAGATGGTATCACAATGGATCCATCTAAAGTTGAGGCTATCACCAAGTGGCCGAGACCTACCACTGTGACGGAAGTCAGGAGTTTTCTAGGATTAGCTGGCTACTATAGGCGTTTTGTGGAAGGATTTTCTAAGTTGGCTTTGCCATTGACTCAATTAATGCGGAAGGGTGAAAAGTTCGTATGGACTGATGAGCGTGAGCAGAGTTTTGAAGAGCTGAAACGGCGTTTGGTGTCCGCACCTATTCTAACTTTACCATCGGGTTCTGGAGGTTTCCAAATCTATAGTGATGCTTCTAAGAAGGGTTTGGGCTGTGTGCTTATGCAACACGGCAAGGTGATTGCCTATGCTTCGAGGCAACTGAAACCCTATGAGGAAAATTATCCAACTCATGATCTAGAATTGGCAGCTGTAGTTTTTGCATTGAAGATCTGGAGGCATTACTTGTATGGTGAATCGTGTGATATCTTCACTGATCACAAGAGCCTCAAATACATCTTTACTCAGAAGGAGCTTAATATGAGGCAGAGGCGATGGCTGGAGCTACTGAAAGATTATGATACAAACATCCAGTATCATCCAGGTAAGGCTAATGTGGTTGCAGATGCACTTAGTCGGAAATCTGGAGTGATTTCTAGTTTGGTGATTGATTCCGCATGTCCTCAAGGAATTGGAGCGTTTGGATGTTGAGTTATGTTTTCGGCGTGATGTTGGTTACTGGGCTAGTTTAAAGATTGAGTCAAATCTGATGTTGCGTATTAAAGAGGCTCAGAAAGATGATGGTGAACTCTGAGCTATAGTTCAGAATATTGAAGAGGGTAAGCAAACTGAGTTTAGAGTTGATGACGATGGAGTTGTCTGGTATGAGGATCGTTTATGCGTGCCTAATGATTCCGATTTGCGTGAGGCTGTGTTGACTGAGGCTCACAGTTCTCCTTTCGCTATCCATCCTGGTTCTACCAAGATGTATCGGGATATTAAGCAACATTTATGGTGGAACGGTATGAAGCAAGATGTGGCGTTATTTGTTGCTAAATGCATGACCTGCCAGCAAGTTAAGATTGAGCATCAGCAAGCTAGTGGTCTATTGCAACCTTTGGAGATTCCTACATGGAAATGGGATGAGATTTCCATGGACTTCGTTTGTGGTCTGCCTGTTACTCGTAAAAGACATGATGCGATTTGGGTGGTCGTTGATCGGCTAACTAAATCTGCTCATTTCTTACCTATCCGTATGACCTTTAGTGTTAGTAAGTTGGCGGAAGTTTTTCAGCAAGAGATTGTTCGATTGCACGGCATGCCTTCGTCTATTGTTTCAGATCGTGATCCTCGTTTCACTTCGCGTTTTTGGAAGGGACTTCATAAAGCTTGGGGCGCTCGCCTTAAGTTTAGTACTGCATTTCATGCCCAAACTGATGGTCAGTCTGAGAGGACCATTCAGACTTTGGAAGACATGTTAAGAGCTTGTGCGTTGGAATGGGCAGGTAGTTGGGATGAGTACTTATGTTTGGTAGAGTTTGCGTATAATAACAGTTGGCATGCGAGTATTCGAATGGCTCCCTTCGAGATGTTGTATGGTAGGAAATGTAGGGCTCCTGTTTGTTGGAACGAAGTAGGTGAACGTTTGATTGAAGGACCTGAGATGATTGAGATCACAAATGAAAAGGTAGCTGTTGCTAGAGAGAAACTGAAAGAGTCGCGTGCTCGCCAGAAAAGCTATGCTGATAAGCACCGTCGGGATCTAGAATTTAATGTAGGTGATCGGGTATTCCTGAAAGTATCTCCTTTCCGTGGCGTCAAGCGTTTTGGAATCAAGGGCAAGTTGAGTCCTCGATTTATTGGACCGTTCGAAATCCTGGAGCGTATTGGGAGGTTTCTTATCGTTTGGCTTTACCTCCTCAGCTATCTCATGTGCATAATGTATTCCATGTATCTCTCCTGAGAGGATACAATTATCACCCACTGCATGTTGTATCTTATCCACTTGATCAGATCCGGCCTGATATGTCTTTGTCTGAAGAACCGGAAGCGGTTCTGGACCGTCAGGAACGAGTCATGAGAAACAAAGTCATCCCGTTCGTAAAGATTCTTTGGAAGAATCACCCGGAGCGTGAAGCTACCTGGGAAACTGAAGAGTCAATACGAGCTAGTTATCCGCAGTTCTCGTTTTAATTCGGTATGTCCTTGTTTTGTTTTCCGTTCTCCTTTGTTTTGTTTTCCCTACTCTCTTTTTCTTTCTACTTCCTGCAAATTTCGAGGACGAAATTTTTTTTGTTAGTGGGGAAGAAGTTGTAATACCTGAAATTTAAATAACCTATAAAATGACCAAATTACCCCTGAAGCCATAAAACTAAATAAAATCATTTATAACAATTCTGAATTAATTCCAAACTTCTGAAAATGAACTACATATCAAGTAATTAAAATTCTGGGATAACATTACATTACTTTGAATGTACAAAAATTACAAAATCACATATACAATTATGTATGGTCCGAAAATTTAAATTAAATAAACTTTATATATATTTTGCAAAATCATTTTAGTTAGATAATTACAAAACTAATTTAAGGAGTTATACACAAAATCAAATTATGATCTTGTGATAATCTTTGGGCTGAATTTCTGGAATATATTCCCCCCCCCCTAGTCGGTTAAACAAAGCACAAAACAAAACCATTCTATTTTATAAACCCTAAAACCGAAAACCCTAAATATCGACACACACATAAATCGACCAAAAATCCATTTGACATTCTGGACGTGATCTAGCAATTTTTTGGAGTTGATCAAGGTGTAAGCAAGCTAGGAAAAATAAGAGTTGGGTCGTGGAAGCTTTCGTTTGATTGTGGTGCTTTTGTTTGTTCGATTTCACTCGCTCGATAGGTATAAAAATCCCACGCCTAAATCTTACGTTCTATAATTGATCTAGCATTTTTCTAATGATCTATATATTGTATATAACTCAGTAAAAATGTCAAACATGGATCATGCAAGTTAAACAAGGCGTACGAAATTGTAAGAGTTAAAATACACATGAATTCCAAATAATGTCATACGATTTTTCTGAGGTGTAACTATATTTTTTATATGTCCTATACTGATAATATAAGCCTAGAAAAATAACCACATGATTTATAGAACCTTAAAATAATTGATGCGAATTATGGTTCATAATCGGTTTATACGAAAAATAAAGGAAATAAGAAGAAAACCCTAGAATGGATTAGGGTTAGGTTTTATATGAATAGATCTGATGTAATTAATGTAATTAATGATTGTATGATGATGGTTTAATGATTGGTTAAAACTAGGGCTTGTTTTGGTAAAATAAAAGGTATACGATTTGCAATAAAAAGTATAAGGGCTTGTTTTGTCAACTTTGAAACTTCTGGGATATTTTTGTAATGTCATATAAGTTAGTAGGAATGTGAGAAAAATATAACTTGAGGGTCTTAAGTGTAAATGTGCAAGAAAATGAATTAACTATATTTATAAGTGTCGATTTGCAATTATTTAAAATAGAAGGACTAAAAGTGTAAATTTGGGAAACTTGAAGTTGTTTTGAGTAAATAATGTCATTCAGGGTGTAATGGGTAAATTTGAGTATTTGTGGGATTGATATGTAATTATAAATAAATTATAATTTAAATTGTAAGTTTTGTAAAGTTAAGGGACTAACTGTGTAATTATTAAAATTTGAGGGTCTAATTCGTATTTCATATAATCCTGAGGTGAAGTTCTGTAAATTTGTAAAATAACGTACTTTTTTGGTAAATACATGTATCATAGGGATTAAATCAGTAATTTAAAGTATTTTCACTTTAAACCTTTGAAGTTGATGAAATTGCAATTAAAACCCTAAATTATGAAAATGGTCATAACTAACCCTAAACTTTTGTAACTTGATAAAAGGGTACTTTAATTCCATAATGATCTTGAAATAGGAACTTAACCAAATCTGGAATATTAACATATTGCTAAACTGGAAAGTTACAAATGGAAAGGTAAAACTAAAATTAATAATCTGAGTTTGAATAATTTATAATTCTGTCTTCTACTTCTTAGGGGTGAAGAAGGAGAAACCCTAATCTCAGCTTCGTGTTTGTTTCCTTTCTGTTGAGCTAATAAGGTACAGATATTCCGTCCTTTCAGTAAGGGCTTTTCAGTTCTTTTTCTTTCAGAATTCATTTCCTTATTAGGATTCCCTATACCTTTGCTATGTTCCCATTTGTTTGTGAACTTTCGATGTGATATTTGATTGGAATCTTTTGCCATGTACCCTTAAGATAATATTTTGATTATTCGATAGTATGACCGACCTTTGTTCTACAGTTTAATATTACGAGCCAATCACTAGACATGAGGGTTTCATGTCCATGTCATTGACGCACCTCTGACATGACTCTAGGGCAGGAGAGTGATGACCTGTTCCGTCCCTTATTTATTATTTACTATGGCCATTATATTTATGATGATTGATTTGTCTGTGGGGCGTATGGGTGCACTCTAGATTTGACCTGTTATCTGTATATGTTATATGTTATTTATATCTGGTGACTGATTGTGTGTGCGATACACGTCTTTCACTTTTGTCTGAGAGCTGATCACTCTACACAGGTATGTTTTATTATATTAGTATGCTATGGTATCGTAAGTAGTCTGGGCTCGTGATGAATTGCTGTGTTTCGTTTTCTAAAAGTCTTATATCACTTTGTTCTTTTCTTTCATTCATGATTCATTTCTCATTCCCTTCATTTTGATTTCGTATCGGTATGATTTCGTATTCCTGATTTGCTTTTGCATTTGCTACTTGCTATTTGTTTCCGTTATCTATATATCTGTTCACTGGGCTTTTGAAGCTCAGCCGCATTTCTTTTCCTGCGGCAGGTACTTAAGCTAGGAGCTGGGTTTAGCTTTGGGATGAGAGCGATCTATTTCGGAGTCGACCTTAGTTATTTAGCTTTACCATTTGAACTTCTATTTATTTTGATATGCCATTGTTTAGGCATTTAAATATTGGATTTTTGTACTTAAGCTATTTTGTCTTGCATTTTGATTTAAGTCATGTTGACTTATTTTGGATTTAATGTTAAGACTTATGAGGTTTTATTTATTGAATGTTCTGTGACTTCTGATATGCAACCATTGTTGTGATATCTTTACCCTTGTCGGGTTGGGGTGTTACAGAGATAATTTGCATAATCGGCAAACCATGGAATTTCGTTTTCATCAATTGTATCAACAGTCATGAGTGTTTCATCCGGAAAATAATCGTCAATCTCATCTTCTTTTAACTCTTCCAGATTTGGATTTTCTAAACGAGATAGATGATCAGCGGCTAGATTTTCTGCTCCTTTCTTATCTCTGATTTCGATATCGAATTCTTGGAGTAGTAAAATCCATTGGATGAGACGTGGTTTGGCATCTTGTTTCGTAAACATATATTTTAACGCTGAATGATCGGTGAACACGATTATTTTCGAAAGTACAAGGTATGATCTGAATTTATCGAAAGCGAAAACAACGACTAACAATTCTTTCTCTGTAACTGTATAATTCTGTTGAGCATTGTTGAGTGTTTTGCTGGCAAAATATATAGGACGAAAATGTTTCTCTTCTCGTTGTCCTAACACAGCTCCAACAGCAAAATCGCTTGCATTACACATAAGTTCAAATGGTAGTGACCAATCAGGGGAAACCATAATGGGTGCACTAGTCAGTTGGGTTTTCAATACTTCGAATGCTTTCATGCAGTCTGCATTAAAATCAAAAACAAAATCTTTTTCAAGAAGTTTCGTCATTGGACGAGATATTTTGGAAAAATCCTTAATGAAACGACTGTAAAAACCTGCATGTCCTAGGAAACTTCTAACGGCTTTAACGTTAGTTGGGGGTGGTAATTTGGTTATGACATCGATCTTTGCTTTGTCAACCTCCATTCCTGCGCTGGAAATTTTGTGTCCTAACACAATTCCTTCAGTTACCATGAAATGACATTTCTCCCAGTTGAGAACAAGATGTGCAGCTTTACATCTTTCAAGCATTTTATCGAGGTTAGAAAGGCAAGCTTCGAATGAGCTTCCGAAAACTGAAAAGTCATCCATGAAAACTTCCATAGATGTTTCAAGCATATCTTGGAATATAGCAATCATACATCTTTGAAAAGTCGCGGGGGCATTACATAATCCAAAAGGCATACGCCTGTAAGCGTAAGTTCCAAAGGGACATGTGAATGTAGTCTTTTCTTGATCAGCCGGATCAATAGGAATTTGAAAATATCCTGAAAAACCATCGAGAAAACAAAAGTATTTGTTTCCTGCTAATCTCTCAATCATTTGATCCATGAAAGGCAAAGGAAAATGATCTTTTCTGGTGGATTTGTTTAATTTTCTGTAATCAATACATACTCGCCATCCGGTGACAGTTCTAGTAGGAACTAATTCATTTCGTTCGTTGGTCACAACAGTCATTCCTCCTTTTTTCGGAACACAGTGAACAGGACTCACCCAAGGACTATCCTCGATGGGGTAAATTATACCGGCATCAAGAAGTTTGATGATTTCTTTTTTAACAACTTCTTTCATGTTGGGGTTGAGTCAACGTTGTCTTTCTACAACTGGTTTGGCATCTTCTTCGAAATTGATTTTGTGTTTGCAAAAATCAGGACTGATTCCTGGGATGTCAGAAGTTTTCCACGCAAAAGCTTCTTTATGCTTCTTAAGAACTGAGATCAGACATTCTTTCTCATAATCATTGAGCAACGAAGATATGACTACTGGAAGGAGTGAGTTGTCTTCCAAGTAAGCATATTCAAGATCTTTGGGAAGTGGTTTCAACTCAAGATCAGTCGGTGGTTCTTGAAGTGATGTTTTGATCCTCATTTGATCATTAAAACTGATTTCCTCAAAATCTTCTTCTATTATCTCTCCTTCTTCAACTTCTTCTTCTTCTTCATCAGTCTTTACTTCCATAAAATCAGCGAATTCTTTATCAAAAGTTGTTTCACTAATCTTCTCTGAAATGGTCATGTATGGATTAGAATCTTCAAGTAATGCATCCAATTCTTCCTCAGTGACTTCATCGATTATATCAATGTTAAAGCAAGTGTCATCACTGGAATGTGGATATTGCATTGCTTTATCGATTAAAAAGGTGATTCTATCTTCTCCAACTCCAAGATTGAGCTCTTTTCCTTTTACTTTGATGATCGCATCAGCGGTGTTTAGAAAAGGTCTTCCTAAAATAAGGGGTACTCTACTATCTTCCTCTATTTCTAAAATCACAAAATCCACCAGAAAAATGAATTTACCTACTTGGACAAGCATATTCTCAGCAATACCAACAGGATATTGGTAAGTATGATTAGCTAGTCGGATACTCATCCTTGTGGGTTTCAAGGTGTTGATGGAAAGTTTTGTATACAGCGAATAGGGCATCAAATTGATACTCGCACCTAATTCGGCTAAAGCATCGCATGTGATGTTGTTTCCTAAGATGCATGGAATCAGAAAACTTCCGGGGTCTCCAAGTTTTTGTGGAATTTTGTTTTGAACAATAGCTGAACATTCTTCATTGAGAAAGGTAGCGGATATTTGCTCCAACTTGTTCTTGTTCTTAAGAAGTTCTTTCAAAAATTTCCCGTAATTGGGCATTCCGGCTAAAACATCAATGAGAGGTACATTGAGTCTAACTTCTTTGATTATTTCAACAAACTTCTTATAACGTTCCTCCATTCTTTCTTTCTTAAGGCTCTGAGGATATGGAATTTTTGGAGTGTATGCTTTAACTGGTGGTTTGGTTTTGGGTTTGGGTGGTGTTTTTGGTGTATTTTCCTTCTTGGATTCTTCATCTTCATCCTCACTATCGTCATTGATAGTTGTGGTGTTGTTTGGGTTGGGTGGTGGATCATAAGACAGGCCACTTCTTGTGAATACAGCATTGATATGCTCATTTCTGGTTTGTGGTGGACGATAAGTCTTATCGTTCGATGATGATGATGGTTTTGGGTTGGTTTGGGTGTTACTAGGCAACGAACCTGATGGTCGGGAAGAAATTTGATCAGCAAGTCTACCGAATTTGTTTTCAAGATCTTGGATAGACGCTTGATGATTTTTCTGACCTTGCTCAACTTTGGTCTTGAGATTGAAGAATTGATTCTTGACGAACTCGTTGGTTGATTTTTGAGCTGTGACGAATTCTCTCATCATTTTTTCAAAATCTGTTTCTTCAGGTTTCTTGTCGGAATTTTGTGAAGTTTGGTTCTCTACTTTTGGTTGGGACTCATGGTTGTTATCCCTTTATCGGCGATCTTGCCAACTAGCAGAGTTTCGTCCGTAATAATTTCCACGATATCCGCCTCCACGGTATCCTCCTTGGATGTAATTAGCTTCTCCTTCTTTGGGTTGGTCCATTGGTTGATCATCGCATTCTGATGACGGGTGATTACCTCCACAGTTGTTACAACCATCTCGCATTTCTTTCATCTCTCCTCTAAGATCTTTGTATTGCGAGTCGATTTTGGAAACCAAGGTTTCCATTTTCTCCATGAGTTTAGATGAATCAGAACTTTCAGCAAAAGCAACGGTTTTTCTTAAGGGTTTTGTCTTGGCATCTTTTGACCAGTCGAGTTTGAGAAGAACTCGGTCTTCAAGCAATTGGTATGCCTGGTTAGGAGTCTAATAAAGAAAAATTCCTCCAGCATCAAGAATTCCTTGAGATGTTTCATCAAGTCCATGGTAAAAGATTTGGATAATGGTTCCTCGTCCTAAACCATGTCCATGACAACTTCGAAGTAGATCTTTCATACGAAGCCAGGCTTCGACGAGTGATTCGTTAGGGTTTTGTGTGAAAGCATGAATTTCTCCCATGAGTCGGTCAAACATTGCAGGTGGAAAGAATCGGCTTACAAAAGCTTGCCTCATCTCCTCCCAAGTAGTGATGATTCCTGGTGTTAATTCGTTATACCACACTTTTGCATCTCCAGCAAGTGATGACGGGAAAAGTTTGAGTTTAATGGCATCCACATTTGTATCACCGTATCGGAACATGCCACAAATTTCAATGAATTCGGCAACGTGTTTGTGAGGATCGGCCCTCGAACGGCCATCGAATTGACGGTCTTTGATCATAGAAAGATGGTGACCTTTCACGGTGAAATTGTCACCTAAGTTGACAGCAACAATAGCAGCTCCAGGAGTGGGTGCTACGGCTCGGTTTGCTTCCCACATGGGTTGATCGTCAGCCATGGGAAAAAGGTTGATCAGTGAATGGGTTATAAACGACTTTGGCTTCAAATAGGTTATCAAAAGTTGGGTTTGGTACTCTTGGCACACGATTGGCTAATGGAACAAAGGGTATTCTTCTTCTTCTTCTAGATCTTGTTCGAATCAAACTTTCGGGATCGAAAAGTGGTGGAATTGGTTCTACTCCAGTTGATCGAGTGTTCATACAATTCCCCAGAGAATCGAGGCAATGTCTAAACAAACGAATGAAGAATGAAAACAATTTGAAAAGATCAGAATCGTCCAACCGATCGGATAGAATGGTCTACCGATCGGATAGATCTCTCGGTAAATTTGGTTTAAAAGATCCGGTCGGATGGAAGTGTCCGCCGATCGGATGGTTCTCTCGGTAAATGAAAATTTTGGAAAACCGATCGGATGGATGAACAACCGATCGGATGGGCAGCTCGGTAAGACTTTTTTTTTTACGAAAACTAACTATGTGAGAAATGGACTAAAACTTACAGAAACACGATCAAAATCCCCGGCAGCGGCGCCAAAAACTTGATGTGCCCGGTTCAGTGCAAGTTTTAAATTTATAAGGGGTGAATTACCGAATCTAATGACAACACATACGAGCAAGTATACTCGTCCGTTGTAGCAAGATTTTAATGGTAAGTCGGGATCGTTCGCAGGGATTTGTGTAGTGAATCGAATTGTAAGTTAAAAACAACTTTCTCAAACAAGTAGTAATGATATTATGAAAATTCAAATGATTAAAAACTACACTTGCTTAGACTAGTGTACTACAATTGACTAATATGATTGTGATAACTTTGGATAACATGTTAGTTGTGATAATTAGTTTTGGCACTAATCTATTGTTTCTACAAATTAAACCTTCGTCAAGATCTTGGTTTATAAAAACAAGCATTACGTTTAACCAATCAATTCAAGATCAATTCAAGGTTCATGAGTTGGTGTTCCTCAAACACAAAAACAATCTTTTGTTCTAGCAAACAAGCTTAGGAAATGGTCAATACAAAAGGTAACCGATTATAGACAAAATGTCACAATTGAAAGTAAACTATTAATCTCTCGACCTTTAAATTGGTTTACAATCAATCCGTTTTGATAGACAAAAGCATTTTCATTACAATCACAATTAAGTTCCTTTGTTTAATCAAGAATAGTGGAAGACAACAATCATTCATAGACAAATGATTATAACTAATGGAATAACAATAGTTCTTTCGACCCTTAAGATTACTAGCACTAGTTAAACTTGATTACCCAAATGTCACTATGAAACTTTATCACAATTGGTTCTTAGAATCGACTTGAAATTGGATTAAAACATGTTATCACAATCATATGCCAATCAATAAATAATACATATCATCTAAGCAAGTGCACAAAGGCACTAGCCGCTCATAGCAAACATAAATGCAAACTCAATACTTTGAACATTAGAAACCATGATTAAAAGTCTTACAATGATTGGAAATAAGATTACAAGTGAAAGACAATGATTCCACAAGCAATGGAAATGGTGTATTCGACTTTCTTCCTTCTCCTGGACCTAAGGACGAATTTTCTGAGTATTTTCTATGAATGGTTCTCTCCTCTAGCATACAAGCACTCTCTCTTTCTAGAGATTGATTGGTATATATAAATACCCAACAAATGGTTCAATAAATTGCTCTAACCAAGGGTCTAAGTGCATAAATGCTTCTCTTGCTCTCCAAGTAGTATTGAATGGTTAGAATACTGAAAAGAAGGACCTAGAACCGGATTTATAAAGTCACAATCCTTAATAAAGAAGTTTTGGGTCAACAGCAACCTCCAACCGATCGGATAGAATGGTCTACCGATCGGTTGGTCTTCACGGTAATTCCCAATTCTCCTCATCCGATTCGGTTGCGGGCGGCGACCGATCGGATGGCTACTGCTGGTGGACCTTTTTCTTGGACTTTTCCGTATGACTTGTTTCTCGGTCGTAGCTCTTGATTCTTTGATCTTTCCCTTCATCCTTAAGCTTATTAACTCGACTACTTGGACTTTAACTCATTGAAATACCTTACGGTGCAGAACTTGACACAAGACTCACATGCAATCATAAATATTTCCTTCTTCCTCATTTTTGCATCTTTTCCATCCATTTTCCTGTCTTTGGCTACAAATGCTTTGCAAACACACTTTGGTACGATTTAGTAACAAAAGCATATAAATATAACCACAAAACGTATATAAAACTACCAATAACGCTACTAAAAACATGTTAGATTTAAGCGTTATCAAACTTGTATGAACTCTTTAAGTATCGTGACTTGTTGTCAGTTTGCAATGCTTTTGTTTAAATTTTCAATGTTGTAACACAAACGGATTGCAATAATATATATCTTCTAAGCCGGGATCATCATTCTCTTGATTCTCCTCCTAATTAACTCCCAAAAGCTCATCATAGTAGAATTCTTTTTCCCTCAGCCAATTGAGAATCTTGAACCTCGTCCGATCATTTACTTGCCTATACGAACCGTATTCAGAAATTGGTTCGGCACCAAAACCTTCGAGGACTAGGTCAAAGAGAAAAGGGTTGTCTAACACTTTCTCATACTCCTCTTTATCAGTCGCAAATGGGTACACAACCATTGTTAGTTGATTTGTTGGTTTGGGATTTGTGTGTATTTCTAAGCAATTTGTTCGAGTATTAAATGGACTTTTTTTTCCACACTTTATACCTTTGGTTGATCATCTTTATTTGATGGGTAAAAGAAATAACGCGGGAAAAAAGTCTCTTAAGCGACTTTTTAGGGGGTATATAAGCGACTTTCTAAAATCCAACTCTTTGTGTTCCCATAGTCAATGGCATTGAATTGATATGACCTGCTAGAGTGCAAGTGGCATTTAATGATGACTTCATTGCTGTCAGGGTAAACAAGTCAATCATAATTGTACTTAGATTCAAGCGACTTTTTTTAAGCGACATTTTATTATTTATTTATTAAAGTGACTTCTTACCCAAACATTAAAATATATTGTAGTGTAATTATTTTCTAAAAGATTGTTGTGTAATTATTTTTTATTTCATAGTTGTTGTTTTGGTAATTGTTTGAAGGTTTTTAAATTTTTTCTGTTTTGTGCTTTTTGTTATGTTAGTTTAATAGGGTCTTGTACTTAATAAAAGATTGTTGTGCTTTTTGGTTACCTATTTTCTAAAAGATTGTTGTGTAATTATTTTTAAAAATACAACGTTTTTCCATTCTATAAACATTAGAATACCAAAAATTGAAAATCACTACAAGTTTTATGTCTATTGATACAAAAAAAAAAAAAAAAAAAAAAAAAAAAAAAAAAAAAAGGAAGAAAATGAAAAATTTTAAATGTTTGATAATACAAAATTCTTTGCATGGGAAAGGGAAGAGGCGCTTGTTCAGTTTTTATGTGTCTCGATGTTACAGATATTTTTTGTTTCATCATTACTTTTCTATATAAACATCTACTCATTCATTTGATCATCCACCACAGTTTCTCTTACCAAATTAGTTCCAAACTAAAATCACAATCTCTATTAAAAAAATGGCTACCTCCCTACCAATTTGCGATCAATTAGCAAAATTTGTCAAATCCAGGCTAGTTAAAGACATGATGCTTGTACATTACTGGGAAGAACTTAAAGACACTGCTCGTGATGAATCAGATCTTAGGTCCAAAGCTTCTGAAATCAGTGCTCGTTTTGATCGTAGGGGTAAAACTATTGAGGAACTTCTCTTTCTTTGTGGGTCAGACTCGTCTCTGAAAAGTATTGACGATATGACACTACAAAAAACAGGCTTTCAGAGACTGAATTTCTAGAGACTGATATAGCAGTCACTGATACATAGCATCGGTAACTGAAACATCAGTTACTGATACTTTTAAGGACTGACCTTTTATTGACTGATTGCGGCGACTAAAAATCAGTCCTCGATTCAGTGACCCCATATCTGAGACTAAATTTCAGTTACTAATATGCCTGTACGGGAAAAAAATTTGGAGGCAAATTTGTTAGTGACTGAATAAGGGTGACAATTCAGTCCCTAGTACATGTACATCATATCTAAGACTAAATTTCAGTTACAAATATATTTGCGCAATAAAAAATTTTGGCGGAAAATTTGTTAGTGACTGAATTATAGTCACAGTTCGGTCCCTAATACATGGAGATCATAGCTAAGACTAAGTTTCAGTTACAAATATGTCTACACAATAAAAAGGTTTGGAGGGAAATTTTTTAGTGACTGAATTTCAGTCACAGCTGCGTCCCTATTACATGGACATCATACCTAAGACTAAAATTCAGTTACAAATATGTTTGCGCAATAAAAAAAGTTTGGAGGGAAATTTGTTAGTGACTGAATTTGAATCACAACTCAGTCCCTAATACATGGACATCATAGCTAAGACTAAAGTTCAATTACAAATACGTATGCAAAATCAAAAAACTTTTGAGAGAAAATTGTTTATGACTGAATTTTAGTCCCACATAAACCTCTTATACATGGGCAACAAATTTAAGACTAAAATTCAGTTACAAATATGTCTACACAATAAAAAGGTTTGTAGGAAAAATTTGTAGTGACTGAATTTCAGTCACAACTGAGTCCCTATTACATGGACATCATACCTAAGACTAAAATTCAGTTACAAATATGTATGGGCAATAAAAAAGGCTTGGAGGGAAATTTGTTAGTGACTGAATTTCAATCACGACTGAGTCCCTAATACATGGACATCATAGCTATGACTAAATTTTAGTTACAAATACGTATGCAAAATAAAAAGGTTTGGAGAGACAATTATTTGTGACTGAATTTCAGTCCCACATAAACGTCTTATACATGGGCAACATATTTAAGACTAAAATTCAGTTATTCATTGGAAACGTGAACTTATATTGTGACTGGTATATATTTAACTCCGTTCATTAGCAAGGTTATTGACTTTTACCTATTATCACGAGTAACTAATTCACAAATTTCAATGCTTTTGGCCCAATCCATTTCCGTTATTGACTTTTACCTATTGACTTTTACCTATTTTGAACGGCGACACAATAACTTATTTGTGTGACTAAATGTACCAGAATAAAATAAACAGCCACACTTGATCCGACTTGTGTGACCATTTCGGAATTACATCTGAGGCTACAACTACACATTTGAATATTTTCGTGACTATCCGTATCTGGTAAAAAAAATTTTGATTTTTTAGTCACTTATAATTTGGGACGTGTGACGGATACAAATAAGTTTGAAATATTAGTCACACTATATATGTATATATATATATATATATATATATATATATATATATATATATATATATATATATATATATATATATATATATATGTATATATATATATATGTGTATTATATATATATATATATATATATTATATATATATATATATATGTGTATATATATATATATATATATATATTATATTATATATATATATATATATATATATATATATATATATATATATATATATATATATATATATATATATATATATGTATAATATATTATGTGCAATATATGTAAACATTGTGTGACTAAAATTTATATATGGTCACACGAAGTAATTGTGTATGTGGCTAAATCATATACTCAAGTTTGTCATACTATTTAAACGGATGCAGTTTTTGTTGAAATTTAGCCACATATAAATTTGAAATGTGTGACAAACTGAAAGTAAGTTTGAAAATTAGTCACGATATGAATTTAAAAGTGAACAAAATTTTGTCAACACACCTTGAACAGTGTGACCAAATGTCATATATGGTCACACTTTTGCTTTTATAGTTCAAATATTTTATAAACTAATTTTACAATATTTCTCCAATTTTGATATCTCCCTCACATATTTTCACTTCTCCCGCTCACTTTTTTTTCCCAGAAATCAAAATTTACTTTTCATTGTCCCCTCCAGTTATAGTCACATATTTTCACTACTCCCTCCCACTTATCTCATCCTCTTTCTCTCTTCTCTGCCGCCAACCCAACCACAAACCATCATGGGTTTTCTTTGCTAGTAACCTCTCACCACAAATTTATCCACCACAGACCCTCGTTGGGGCGTAGTATCAACAAAGACAATGAATTTACGAGATCTTGATGCCTTCACCCTGATGAACTCATGCGGTTCCAACGTGCCCAGAGACCAGAGGCGAATCCGTACAGGGCAAGCAGCGATTCGTTTTCCATCATCTCAGGTATTATATGATTAAATGTTGTTTAATACTGTAATGATGAATTGACTTTGTGTATTTTATTATAGCGTTAGTGATAATGTGTTATTGGAAGTGTGAGAATGGAAATTGAATATTGTTTTATTGTTGTGTCTGTTTATAATAGTTGATGATATTGGTTGATGATGCTGGAGGAGTGTTTCCTTCGATAAATCATTCTCCGTGGTTTGGTGTTACGCTTGCGGATTTTGTGATGCCGTTTTTTTCTGTTTAGTGTTGGTATTTCTGTCAGTCTTGTGTTTAAGGTATGTAAATTAGGCGTTATTGTTAATACATTGTTTACCTTGGGTAGTTGGGGGTGTTTGGCAATGCGTTTTCAGAGTGATTACATGATTAGCATATAGTAAATTGTTGTTTTTAGTGTTATTAATATTTTGATGTAGAGTGTTTCTAGCAAACCTGTAGCCACCAAGAAAGTTTTACTAAGAAGCTTAAAGCTCTTTCTCTTGGGTTTGATTCTCCAAGGTACTTTTTCTTTCTCTTTATTCATCAGTATTAGGCTGTTCCGCGATGAAAAAATCATGAGGTTGATTTGGATCCTGCTAGGTAGAAAGCTAGAGCGCACGAAATTAATGGAGCCCACAGTTTGAGTTGAACTACTTACAGGTGATTGGGATTGCTTATTAAAAGTGCTTATTGCCCATTAAAACAAGATATTTCGAATAAGCAGTTTAAAGTTGCTTATTTCACTCACATATTATCAGATAACCAGTTTTGATAAGTAACCCACCTTAAAACTGCTTGTCTGCTATATTGAAAAGCTACAATGAGAGTTGATAAGCAATCCCAAAACCCCCCTTAGCATGTTGAGTTATGTGAGTTGCTTTTTGATATATTTTAACATGGTTAATGTTGTATACACTTTTACTGTAAAGAGCTCCTCGTACTGTACTCAATATCTACTATCTAGCTATATACATATCTAAAGCCCAAGCTCATTGCTTAAATGTCCCTCTAGGTGGATACTTTCATGGACGCGGCGATCTTTCTTATGGTGTTGATGTCAACCAGATACGGTGGATGGGTGTGTTACAGGTAATTAGTCCAAGCTTTGCCTAAAGTTGCTTCTATGGTTCTACCGAGTATGATATCATGAATAAGAGATATCAATAGTCATCTGAAAGTGCATTAATTAATTTCATGGGATCTCATAGGCGCGTTACTAGTTAATTTTGATTTGAATTTGCTCTTAAGCTAGTAAACATTTAAGATGTTAAAAGGATAATTGAGTTAAAGGGAAATGACATTGATATCATGGCGTGAATGTGGAAAATATGTTTCATCTAAGTAAAATTATTCCACACATGTGACACGAGTCTGTTCTACATTGTTCAAAATGGTTATTCTGTTTTATGGGACCTTTTATTTGTCTTGGGAGTATTTTGGGATGCTGACTTGGTGGTTTGTGAAAATGCAGAAAGTGGTTCCAAGTGAAGTTGTGGTGAATAACAACGACGAGACGATTGTGTTGGTTTTTGATGAGGCTCTTGGTGTTGGAGATGGTGCATTGGAGATTAAGTTTAGTGGAGTGCTTAATGATATGAAGGGCTTCTATAAAGGGTATAATCTTTACTTAGAGCTGTGTATATACAAGTTCCTGGATGTCCATTTTGTCGTTTACTTGAATGTTTATTGGCAGGACTTACGTTGCTACAAGGGTTATTGTCGAATTTGACTACAAGTTATGCTATAATCTGTCTTAATATATATAATCTTGCGCACTGTAGGTATAAGAAATTGCAGAGAAAACAGTTTTCCATTGCTGACGCTGACTATTTTGTATTTCATTCTCCTTATAACAAGGTAATTTTGCTAACATGGTCTTTGATCATTATAGTGTTTACAGTAGTAATATTTTTCTTGTGAATGTGTGCAGCTTGTACAGAAGACCTTTGCTCGGTTAGTGTTTAGTGATGTCGCTAGAAGCCTAGAAGTGCAAGGTGATTATGAAATTTGATACGTCTTGTTATTTTCTGGATTTTAATTACCTTGTTACCTTTCCATTAAATTTGCAAATAATTCCTTACTGTTTTCAGCTCTATTGATCGAGTCTGCCAAAGAGAAACTAGGACAGTTCACGTCTTTAACTGGTGACGAGAGCTACAACAACCGTGATCTTGAAAAGGTTTATTTATGGCCATTACGCGTCTTCTTTAATATTCTTGTAGTTCCCGGATCTATGAACTTTAATTATAATTGTTGATGATTCTTATTGGCAGGCATCCCAGCAAGTCGCTAAACCGCATTATGATGTGAAGGTTCAGCCTGGAACTTTGATTTGCAAGCAAATGTACACTGCTTATGTCCTCCTCCTTACCCAAACACCGATCCTAGCCCACAACTACAGATTGAAGATATCTCTACTAAAGGTAGTAACTGTGTATGACTTGTATGTTTCAGCATGCTGCTAGACTGGACAGTGAGATTATCTATGATCGGGACTTTGACTATGATTATTTTGGATTTAAAACCCTTGAGAGATCTTATCTCTTGAACATTGAAGGGAAGGTTGTTGAAAGGCCTCAGCATATGCTAATGAGGGTTGCTGTTGGGATTCACAAGGATGATATTGCTCCTCTTCATGACGATGTTGTTCACATAGTTGTAATGTATAACATTTTTATCTATGTTGTTTTGTATAAACGCGCAATTTTCTTCCGGATTGTTGTGCTTGTTGGCGTCTATATAAAATGTTAAGGTTTTTAAACATTGTTTGGGTTTGGTGTAAATAAAATTGTTTCGGTTCATTGGTGTATTTTTTAATTTTGTTTGTACATAGTGTGTTTGGTTACCAAAGCCTTTTAACAGAGAATGATTTGGTGATGATTTGAAACTAATTTTCAGTCACCAAAAGTAGCAAATCATAGACTGAAATCGTTTGTATTCTGTGACTAACAATCAGTCTTTAAAGCCTTTCATCGGAGACTAATAAGTTTTTAAATCCTATTATTAGAGACTGATTTGGTACGGTAATCTACAAAACAACGAAACGTATTATGGACTATAAACAATGTTTATGGACTAATTTTCAGTCCCTAAATCCGTGTGTTAGTAACTGATCTAACATAGTATTGGTGACTGACTTTTCAGTCGCCGATAATATGCATTGGGGACTGAAATAACATGATACCAACCCATAGAAATAAGGACTGACTTTTTTATTTTGGAGACTGATCTCTGGTCCTCGTTGGTTCGATACAACAAGGACTAAATTTCAGTTGATAACGTCACTTTCCGTAACTAAGCTGTTGTAACTGATTAGTGACTAGCAAAATCAGTCCTTGATAGACCATTCGTAACTGATCATGGTATATCGGAGACTGATTTTTCAGTCTCTGAAAGCCTGTTTTTTTGTAGTGTGATGGAAATAAGCAATTTATCTAACTACAACTATTTTTGGAAACAACAAATAAGCCCAGAAATAAGCCAAAGAAGGCTGATGTTATGTTAGGGTTGTCTATGTGAATAAATGTGGGTATTTGTCGCGAATTTAGTCCTCACATTCCCATGTGTACTCTAGTCCTCGCTTAGAGTTCCATCGAACTTTGATAATGGGAATACGATTTTGCTTTAGTTGTTTTCACTTATCTGTCCATAATTTCTACTGGTTCTTCTGTGAATACGAGTTTACCTCAAGTCGGAAAAAGGTGTAGATATCTATAGAGTGTTGTCAAGAGGGATGTTTATGAACAGTTTGTCTTGTCACAAAGCTTTGATTTTGAATGAAGAATGTTTTAGGAAATTTGAAAATATGAATGTTTCCTTCATGACATGATTCTTCCCGAATTAGACATAGGTGATCAGGCTATGTATAATTGAGGACAAATCATGTGATGCTTGGCTCAATCAAAGTAGTATTATGTTTCTCAACAGTTTTAGATGGTATTCAACGTGTTGTTTTTGTAAAATGGCAACCTAAATAACTTTTCAAGGTAACTAGAAAAATCGGTTTGCACGACGGTGATAGATTAGAAATTTCTGGGGTGGTAACAGGATAGCTTGAAATGGATCCTAGTGTTTGTGTGTGAACCTTATAGGATGGTAATAGTCTATTGTTCAGTCAGAAATGAAATTAACCAGATCCCTAACAGGATAGCAGTCTATTGTTACGAAATGGTTATGAATAGGGTAAATGAGATAGAAAACGTAATAAATGTAGGTTGTGATTATCGTGGAAATAGTAAAAGATAGAGATCTCATAAGATAGAAAGGTATTTGTTACACCCAGGTTACGCCATCGTACCCAAGGTAAAGTACAAAAGGAAATATAACCCTAGAGGGCTTGAACTATGGTTTATTATTACAGCAGAAAACTTCTTCTTCTGTTTAAACATTGTTGTTGCCCTTTGACGTTGTTGAGGTTCTAACGGGCTTCCATTCTTTTCCACTGGCCTTGTTGTTCTAATTGGTATTCTGAGTTGGGCACTGATTCCTGTAGTGTCCTTTCCAACCACATCCGTGGCATACTACAGCTAATGGTTGTGCCTTATCATCTGTGACCTTGCAGTCTCCTATTTTGTGGCCTGTTTCCTGGCATTTTCCACACTTAGCATAACAAGGCCCAGTGTGATACATCCTGCATTGGTTGCACAAAGGTTGTTTCCCGCGGTAACCATTTCCTTCAGCAGGTGTGGCAATGTAGCCTCTGCCAGCTTCCCGCCTGCAATTCTGTTGATGCTGGTGGTTGTTGCGGTTTTGCTGATAGTTGTTGTGGTGGTGGTTGTTGTTGTTGTTGTTGTTGTTGTTGTTGTTGTTGTTGTTGTTGTTCCTGTTGTTGTTGTTGTTATGTGTGGTGGTTCCATGATCATCTAGCTTTCGCTTATGATCATTGTTTCCGGAGGTAGAACTCCGTTTGATTTCCCGTTCTAGTAATCGTTGCGCAATTGTAATGGCTTCTTCCAGGGTTGATGGTTTCGATGAGGTGACATTTCCCTCGATGCTTTGAGGCAGCCCCTCGACGTACTTCTCCAATGTCCTTTCGAGATCCGGCACCATGGTTGGGCAAAGTGTGGACAGTTCTTGGAACCTTCTATTTTAGGTTCTTACATCGTTCCCCTTCACAACCAACTAGTGGAATTCCTCCTCCAGTTTCCTAATTTCTATACGCGGGCAGTACTTCTTTAGCATCTTTGTTTTTAGTTCGGTCCAGGTAATCTGATACACTCCCTCCACACCCATGGTCTGGGCGGTAGCGTTCCACCATGATAATGCATCTTCCAGAAGAGTCCCCGTCGCAAAGGTGACCTTGTTGTTATCTGGACAGTTGCTTCTCATGAATACCGTTTCCGTACGTTCAAACCACTGAGCTAGTTCGGTCACTCCTTCTGAACCTTTGAAGTAAGTTGGTTGGCAATTCATGAAATCTTTATAGGTACACTTGCGAGACGCAGATGCCTCGCTTTCAGCTGTTGCCCTGTTGTTGCTACTTGAGTAGGCTATGGTAGCCGCTTGAGTTTCAAGAGCTACAGCAACGCTATCGGCTACCAGTTTCTGGATAGCTGCAGGAGTCATTGCTTGTGCGGGTGTGGCAGTTTCCTTCCTTGTGCGAGGCATAGTTCTATTAATACCACAAGAAAACATAGATTTAGAATCCACATAATGACCATGTTAGAGTAATTTGAGTAATAGGGTAGTTTCATGCAAGTCCTAATAATATTGTCACAATGTGAAATCACAACCAACTGAGAATCATAAAATCACGACATGTTTGGGTACTATCGTAAATAAATGATCAACTCTTGGTATAGGATTGTTAAGGATTAAGCGATTCATCATCTACAAAAGATGAAGTTCATCAACTTTCTCTTCATTCATCAAGTTTCTTCTGAAAGTTTCTAGTAGTGATGAGGGAGATGGATCACTGGGACCTGTTATGCGGGCCCGGCCATTGGGCTTTAAAGCCCAATAGTTAATAATAAAGGGTTTTAAGTTTGTCCGAGTAGCGTTTGGTTTGTGGTTCAAAAAGGGCTTTTACAAGCTTATCAGGAGGGCTTATCTCAACAACTTATTAGTTGAGTATATTGAGAATCAAGTCGAGTAATAAAAATAAGATGTTGTGTGTATGTATTAGATTATACAAGGCCATATCTTATCGACAAAATCCATGGTCCAAAGTAGAAATAAAACTTATAATGTGTGATATAAATTATACGTTGCAATATGTAAGTGAAATGGGTCTCGATATGAAATAAAATGGACATGTGTGTGTCGAATAAATGCAAGACTCAATTATTAGCCATCCTTTGAAGGAGGTCATGTGCATACAACGTAAAAATAAATACGATATAGCGTATAAATGCATCAAAAGTTTATATATGATCGAGTAAAATATAGAATGATGCATGGTGTATTAAAAATCATAGGAAAGAATGGAAAATGGTTCGAGTGGACTTACCACACCTTTAAGGTGGTGAGTACTCGTTGAAAAGGATTAGAACGCGAGTAGAATTCACGTAGCACACTAGAACTATCACCAAAGGATCGAATGGGACTTGGAAATGCTTCGACCAAAGGGAGAAATGGTTCCTTGCTTCTTGAGGACTCTCGGAAGTGAACAAACACTTAGAGAAAAATGAGATAAAGGTCTAGTGTTAATGGGAGAAAATGTATGTTTTGTATACATATACATATACACGTATACTGATGAGTATGTACATAATGTATTATATTGTTTCAACTTGATTGGATAAGATTTGCAGCAGAGATTTGAGAATATTTGGAGATATCACTCGAGTTTGAAGATATTTGAGGAGGGCTTGAGTGTTGGTGTGGTTATAAGTCGAGTGGTATATATATGTATGTGTGTCGACATACCAAAGGTCCAAAACATATATTTAACGTGTCATATTGTATAAGAAAGTGAGAAATAGTCTCAGGAACTCAATATCAACTAGAGAAAAATAAATGAGCTAGGTGAAAACAAGTTTAGATCGACTTTGGTTAAAGTGGATAAATATGTGTGAACTTGTACATGTATCGAGGGAGGTTCACTTTGAGTCTCGTTTAGTGTTCAAACGTTCAAATGAGGGAGTGAGACTCGACATCATGATTCTTTGGTGTATGGAGATTCGAGTAGTGTAAAGAGTTGAATGTGTTGTGTGTCGAATTTAAAAGAAATCGAGGCCAAGTATTGTGTGTTAGTTGAGTGAGACTAAGAAATAAATAAACTTATAAAATGTTGGGTTGGGCTTGTGAATAGTACCAGGCTTAAATATTGGGCCAGGAATAGTAAATATGATCCGTTTGGTTTATAATTAGTGTGTTGGATTCGTTGTGGTCCGTGTGTGTGCTCGTTCCAATGTGTTGGTGAATCCCGTATCAATGTGATGAAGCGAAAAGTGTACCGCTTTTAGGGGGTCATTTAAGCCCTAAATCGTATTTATTTGATCAAATATTGCCCTAAATCGTTCCTTTTGTCATTTTAGGTACTTTGGAGAAGAAATCTGGAAAAGGAAGCATTTTGGACGTTTTTGGAGCATAAAAGTGAAGAAAACGACAAAGTCTCAAAATCGGCTGGAAAAGTACCTTGACGGCGTCAAGTATTGCTCTTGACGGCGTCATGTCTTGGCAAAAGAGGTGGATATGAAAAATACACGTGACACGCCAGAGAGTTTTGCAAAAGGAAATCTGACGGCGTCACCCTTTGAAGTGATCAAGGTCGTCACGGTTTAAGCTAAAGAGAGACGGCGTCAAGCTTTATTCTGACGGCGTCAAGCCTTGATAAGCCAGGGAGGATTTTGGAGGACTAAAGAGGGACGGCGTCAGGAAGACCATCCGGGAACCCTAGACACAGCGAGGTGACGGCGTCAAGATCTATAACGTGACGCCGTCAGCCACTAAGTTCTATATATAGTTTTGCAATTTTTTGTCATTAGTGTGCAACTTTGTGAGGAGAAACCCTAAGACGAATTTCTGCCATTTTTAAGGGTTTTCATACCCTTGGATCTCCCATGTTTAATTGAAGATAAGTAATCACTTAATCAATCAATATGTCTATGTGTTGTTTGATTATATCTTGTTCTTGTCTTTTAATTAACATGCTAGGCTAGATTTATCTTGTGTTTGCTTAGATCTAATGAAACCTAACTATTGATTATTAGTTGTTAGTGTGTTATTAATTGTATTGGATGATTGTTTATCGATGTTAGGCTTAAGAAAACTGGCTAACCTCCTATACGGTAACTTGCTTGAACGTCTTAAGAAACATGAACCAATGCGTACTAAGGTTTTTATGGTTGTATTTAATGCATGAGCGAATTCTAATGATCCCATGTTAGGAGCTTCCTAGCCGGCTCGACATAGGAGTGAAGTAGGAGCTTGTAGAGTTGGGGAAGTACGTACGCCACCCCACGATTGGTATTAAGGAATACACCCGTCATCCACGCAATTAATACACACTAATCAACCGGTAAAAGATAGTTAGGGAGTAAGGAAATCTAAGTAAACACATTTCTCTCCACATAAGTTTCACAACCTTTTCATTTTCAGTTATTTTATTTTATTTGCATTTGTAGTTATTTGGGTTAGTTGACTAGCAACTAATTCCGCCCACTCCTTCAAACCCGAGATTTTACTTGCTTTCATAAAATATAAAAAAATACAAAAAAAGAATCTTCCCTCACCCTTAGACCTATTAGAATAGTTTTTCAATCCTAACGACACTATTCCCCTAGAGAACGATCAATCCTCCGGTACTTGCCACTTCACTATACTACATCGGTCAGGTACACTGCCTGGTGGGGATTGCAAGCCTCTTGAGATCCCTCGAGAGGTAAAACCTGTTGTAAGGTCGCAAAACCACGCAACGTGTTGGTGAATCCCGTATCAATGTGTTTGAATTAATGTAATGTAATAAACAAAATTTTCAAATTTTGCCCATACAAATGGTTAACTAATCAATAATGGTAATTAATACTTGATTAGCATGTACAAATTACTGGGAAATTTTACAGATTGCTACACAAGTGATGTTATGTTATGTTATATTTTGTGTAGAAACCCAAGTACCAATCACTTAAAATTGTACGATCTAGTCGCTCAATTGAGAAGTCGCTTAAAAATTTCCCTCCAAACTTTCATTTCCCTCTCATTTGCACTCTATATTTCCCTCCAAACTTTATTTTCCCTCTCATTTACTATCTATATATGCTTGTCAAAAAATTGGGCAAATCACTCAAAGAATGGCTTCCTCTTCTTCCACTTCCAAATCAAATCAAAAGACCATGGAATACTACATCAATGCTACACATTGCGTATGTCCAAAACCATTACCAGTCGTACTACAAACTGCTTGGACCCCGACAAATCCTGGTAGAAGATTCAAGGCTTGTCCCATTTAAGTAAGATTATTATCCCAAAATTTTATTATACTTGTTTAGGACAAGGACAAGAAATGTAAATTTTATGGGTTCATAGACCCGGAGCTACCAAGTGAATACTACAAAGATTTGTTTTACAAAGAACATGAGGAAAAGAAGATATACAAGAAGATGGGAAAGAGTACAGTTCCCAATGAAGCTGTTGCAGTTTCACAAAATGAACTGATGATGAAAATGTCTGAGGAGTTGACTTTTATCAAGTCAAAAGTGAAAGTTCATGACAAAGTTGTATTTGTTTTCTCTTTGGTTGTTCTCTTCATTGCTTTTGTTTTAGCAACAAGTGTTATGTACTAAGTGTTATGTACTGGGCTGTAATAAACTGGTAATGGTTGTTTACAAGTTAATGTCTTGTTTTTAGTGCACATCACATGCATTCACAGTTGGGGTGCACTACATAGTTAAACAGTCAAGTGCTTACAGAAACGTACAATCAATATACAGAAAACCTACAATAGTTAAACCTACAATAGTCAGACCAAGTTACATGTTGTAGTTACATTAGTTCAAACTACCAAAAAATTACAACCAACATAGAAATCATAATCTATTCACCCTTTTTATTAACAAACACCTTATGCTTCCAAAAGTATCTGACCATGTGCTCTCGATACGCTAACGCTACCTGAAGAGGATCATCAACTATCATACTCAAGTTGTTACCCAACCTGTGCAAAAAAATGCATACCCAAACTCCACAGTCACCATATTGATTAGCTTGTCTAGGGACATTATCAGCCACTCGAAAAGTGATCTTATAATTTGAAGCAGATATGGATTTGGCTTCGAAAACTTTACACGACTCTAGATACTTTGGGAGCATTATCTCGAAAGTGGCCCTCATCTTTAAATTGTCCTTTCTGGTCTCTGGGTCTGGCGTACCAAGTGAATCATAAATAGTTACGACTCCGGTACTAATTTCTAACTGTGCGAGAAACCAGTGGTCCGATGGAACGTTAACAGGAAAGTAGACCTACATTTGAAAACAAAACTACTATGATTACAAAAAAAAATGACAAATATTTACAAGAACAAATGGCGTTTATATACCCACCTTGTCAACACTAGACCATGGCAAAGGATACCGTTCTCCGGTGGCGTAGGAGGGACGCATAGTTCCCTGGAGAAGAGTATTAAAATATAAAGCCATTGTATTATGTAAATTAATTAAATATTTAATAAAACACAGACACCAACTGATTAATTTAGTACCTCATCCCCAAACCATCCTCTTTTGTTACCTCTGCCATGTCCCACCAATGCTAACCAAAATTGGCGACGAACAACAATGTCGAATTTACCCCAAGGAAACGTATGCGCTGACTTTAAACCTTTTTTCAGATAAATCTCCATACATTCTGGCTTAATTACCTTGTTAGTTACCTTCTTGTTGGTAAGGAAACCAGCCGGACGTGACAGATTCTGAAAAAAAAAATTAAAATAAAACATATTAATGCATCGTCTAGTACCTTTAATTACCAGGATCCTATATGACCAATTGAGTTAAGTTGTGGTATACCTCTACCCAAGGTTCCAACTGACTTTCTACGCCCTCGTTTTTGAAGATATGGGGGAAAGTAATTACTTCATTGACTCTTTTGGTAGGTTTACATAGGGGTCATTCAAAGACTTACCAACCTGTTTCGTCCTCTTTGGTTCAACATCTTGTTTCAACTGAGTAGTCTTCTTTTTGGTGACATTCGGCTTACAACGTTTCTTTTTTTGTTCGCCATCATAGGGTGTTAGTAGAGCCTTACCCAAGTTCCTCTTCCTTTTAAGACGCGTGAAAATTTCCTGTACGCACAGTTCAGCATTCATATTAACATCGTTATTGACCTTTGATATTTATAATAAAAAAATAATGTAGTCATGTATTAAAGTACCTCAGGAACTTGAGTCAAAGGCTTATTGACTTGTCCTTCTTTCACAACCTCCTGACGAGTGTTTTTTTTTTTAATTTAAGAAAAACGGCGTTTCTTGCTTTCTCAGCATCCTGGTCGATTTTATCAAAAACCGCCTTGCTTATTGTCTCATTTGCATTATCAGATACATTTTCTTTTAACTTTTGACCAATATAATCACCTTTCTCATCAGCCCTCGTCTCTTCCATATCTAACACAGCCTCCATTACTTTCTCACCAGCAGCAATGTTCTCTTCATTGTCCAACGGCGCATCTCGTAATTTCTCACAATCATTATCATTGGTCTCAACAACATGCCCATCAGCCTTGTTCTCTTCGACATCCATGTCCTGATCAGCCCTCGTCTCTTCCATATCTAACACAGCCTTCATTACTTTCTCACCAGCAGCAATGTTCTCTTGATTATCTAACGACACCTCTCCTAAGTTTTCAGAATCATTATCGTTTGTCTCACCAACATGCCCATCAGCCTTGTTCTCTTCAACATCCTTGTATTCATCAGCCTTCGTCTCTTCCATATCTAACACAGGCTCGCTTACTTTCTCACCATCGTGACCATATGTATCAGTAACATGCCCATCCGCAATGTACTCTTCATTTTCCAACACATGGTCGCTTACTTTCTCACAATCATGAGCTTCTCTATCAGTAACATGCCCATCCTTAATGTTCTCCACCACATCTAACACAGTCTCGCTTACTTGATCACAATTATTATCATATTTGTCACAAGCATGCCCATCAGCCTTGTTCTCTTCAACAGAAGACAACGACTCTCCTAATTCATTTGGAACTTTTGATTTATCTTCTAAATCCATTGATTAAGCAGCCGCTTCTATCGTATTTGCAGAATGAAAATCCAGTTTCACTCTAGGTAGAGAATGATCAGCAACTTCTATCGTATCATTGAAATCATCATCATACTGATGGGACTATAAGTTTAAATGAAAACACAAATATAATAAGAAACTGAATGTAGCAAACAACTCTAAAGTGTGGATTTCTTATAAATTGTATACGTACATCAACAGCCGATTGAGAAAAATGGTCATTTAAATTAGGTAAATGGATATCACTGGGATTATCAACTTGCATGTGATCAACTACCGGGAAATCTCCAATTGAAAGATAATAATTGTCAAGTTGTGACATGGAGGATGGATACGCGGCAGAGTCAATATAATTAAGCTTCCCATGTTCGCCATTATCAGAGGCAGCATATATTGATGTCTCACATGATACATTAGCCGTTGGGCTTACGGTCTGTAATTAACAACATATGAATAGGTGGGTTAAAAACGAAACATAAACAAATTTAAGATTACGGAGAATGTTACCTTTTTATCATTACTGTCAAACAGCTTCCCATCTTCGGCGTCAATATGACTACGAATAGGGCTTTCATTCTCGATGGGGCTTGAAGTCTGAATTTGAAAATATATAAATAAAGTAATTATAATAAAAGATGGATACATAAAGGATTAAAAATATTAAAGGATATTACCATGGCATCTTTGGAAGCTAAATCTTCATCGACAAATTGTTGTACCTCTGAATTGTCATGAATAGAACTTGAAGTCTGAAATTCAAAATATAATATGAATTTACTATCAAAAAAGAAATATACATATATGTCACAAATTCAAAATATCATCTTACATTTGCAACTTTGGAAACAAAGTGATCACCAACATTTGGCCTTACTTCAGATGTTTCATGAATAGAGGTTGAAGCCTGTTTCATTAAATATATATATATTTTCTTCATTTTTTTGTGACAAAAAAAAAATGATATCCTCAAAGTAATTGTGTTGATTAAAAAATAAAATTACACAACTCACCCCTTTGATGTTGTATGTTCAGAGCTTTCTCAACAATCGCAAGTCTTTTTTTAACATCAGTAAGCACGTTCACATTTGCTCCTGGTGTATCGATCAAAAAAACTATTGCCTTCAAGGCCTCAACCTCAGCAGCTAAGTTAGGTTGTTTGGAGTTTTCTTCTGGTCCAGCTAATTGTACCTCTCGCTCTTGTGCATCTACATGTATCTCTCCATCTTTGCACCTGCATGTACCTACAAAACAATGTAAATTGCTATCAATGTTGTGGGAAAAGTTAATAAAATAGACAAAATAAGTTTGAAGTATGGTCATAGACCCCCAGTGGTACAAAACCTTCTAGTTATACACTATATAGTTAAACCTTTTATCAACTACCTGCATTTATTAGGACTTTAATGCTTAAAAGGGTTTATAGTTAAGGCCCTAATCTTATGTTTTGAAGTATATATACGCAAATGGCATATATAGTTGTCTATATAGGTTAACCATTTTTAAGTATAGTTGTCTATTTATGTATCAAGTACAGATTTCTTCAAATGGCATATTTCTACCTGCATTTATTATGATTTCTGCAAATGTACAAGAATATTTTATGTCTCAATGTTTAAAGGGTTTAGGTTCAAATAAAGTTTTTTCAAAATTTACAATTTACCTCAATGGCATCATCTACAATGTCTGCTACTTGGCTTTGAATAAGATCCAGCTCCATAAAATAATCATTACTACATACAAACCATGATTGCAACCTTTATTCACTAGTTGGAACAAGTTCCAATACTGGATTCGAACCCTGGGTAAAAAATTATTGTAATGTCAAAAACAAATATAGAGAAGTCGTAACTTATTTGACAAATAACAAAAAATAATGGAAATGCTTACCGGACCAAACAGTAGATTATAATCACGTTTTCGGAACGTTTTACCCTTTGACCATGAAAGACCACGTGGGATCTTACTCGGGTATTTGTTCCACCATGACTTGTTGTTGGGATAAATCTCAAGAATCCATATCTAACATGAAAACAATATAACTAATGTTATTCTTAGTACACAAAACACGACAAAAATTACTAATAGTTTTTTTTTTTTTTTTTTCCAAAATCAAACCTTAAAAGCCCAAATAAAACCACATAGATTATATGTGGCAGTTTTAGTTGGGGTTAAGTCCTACTTCTTCTTGTAGTACGCTTCATAATGCCTAGGAACTACATTTGCTAAATTGACTTAGAAACGTCTCCACAAGAATTCCCCCCATGGATAGGCATTCCAAGCCGAAAAATCCTCAACCAGTTGCAAAAAATGATTAGGAACATTGTACCATGGTCCACGACCATTGAATATGATCTTAGCCACTATCAACAGGCAAACTCTAATCGCATCCTCATTTGATAATGCATCAAATTGTTTATCGTTTTCCAAAATAGCTAAAAGCTCAGTACATTTCACAGTAACCTTTCTCTAAAACTTTTTTTCAGGAAAGAGTCGCAAACCAAACGGGCTATTATCAACTTCTACATGGTCAAGCAAAGGACCAAAAACAAAACCAGTAATCAATAGAAACTCCCCACGACCAAATTGCAAAACATTATCCCCAATTCTGTAGAAAATTGGGGGGAGGGGGGGACGATCAAGCAATTTTGGAATATATACCTGGTGCTGTAAAACAAAGTTTACCAAATGGTTATCATTTGCATGACAAGGGGGTATATCTAACCATGGACCGAAAACACTTTCTCGGAACAGGCTAATTCGAGATTGATTCTTTCCCAACTTACCTTTAATCGTTTCTAGATAATGTACCTTGGAACGAACAATTATCTTTGCATCAAAGTATCTTTTTAGATTTTTCATGTAGGTCTTCACTAATTAATAATGGCAGCGTCTAGGGTTTGAGTAGATTGACCCCTTTATTGAAATTGGAATACATAATTTATTAGGATTTAAACTTTGATTTTGATTTTAATTTTGGGTTTGATTTAGAGTAGGTGTAAAGGTAAGTGAAGAGGAAAGAGATTGAGTATATGTGTTTTGGGGAAATTTGATCGTGTGTGTGTGTGTTACGGGTTAATGTGGGGGTGTTTTTAAAAAAAATCGCTTAAAGAAAATATAGTCGCCCAAATCTTTTATTACGTCGCTCAAAAATTTGAAATATAAAAGTGTTTATAAAGTATTTTAAAAAGTATTTAAAAAATAATACTTTTACAAAAGTACTGACGCAAGTACAAAAAGGTGAAAAGTAAAAAAATTCGCTCAAAGTATCAAGTTGTAAGTCGCTTAGGTTGCTCAACATTGGGAAGGGGAAAAAAGAATAAAATAATATTTTTTGAAGTTTGACTTTTTTGGTGGAAAAAGACAAAATAGAAGGTCGTTTAAGGTATGAAAAAGTAGCTTTAAAAAAATCGCTTAGAAAGTACACATAGTGGGCTATGACAAAAGTACCACTTTAATGATTGGGCGCGACTTTTTGACGTGCCACATGTCACATTTATATTAAAACTTAAAAACTAGCAAGTCGCTCGTGCTAGTTAAAGAAACTCACTAAAGTGATCCAACGTGGCAAACAAGCTGAGTGGAATCCCACATGGATTTTTTTATTTTAAAGTTAAATTACCAAGGGTAACCGATTAATGGTTGGGCCAGTCACAAGCTACACATATAAATCGAAATTTGAAAATTTTGTGATATATAGCTATATTTGGCGCGGAGCTTTCTGAGGCAATGAGCGGTGAGAATGAGCTTTTTTATTTTTGATGTTCGTTTGGTAAGGGAGCAATGAGTTGTAGCAATTTTTTAGGAAAACTTTTTTCCCAATGCTTCCTTTTGAAGCTGTGGATATTTACAAGAGCTGTGGATATTTACAGCTATGTTACCAAACGTTTTTATTTAAAAAAAAGCTACTGCTCACGGCTACTGCTCACTGCTACTGCTCACTGCTACTTTTACCAAACACATCCTATTGCAAAGAAAAAAGATAACTACGCGGTAGAAAAATGAATAAGTTAAATACATTTTAGGTGATTATCCTTTTATAATATGCAGGATATCAAAGAGTTTTGGGTTGCATACCTTGCATTTGACTTGGCCCAGAATTGAAGAATGTTTTTGGAGAACACCAAGAAGCAAGGACTGTTTCAATTAACAAAAGGAAACTACCGTTTTGGGTAGTGGATAAACGGCTTTTAGGTAAAAAGAACACGTCAACCCTTTAAACTCATTTACCCAATTACTCAAACAAAAAAGAAAAATAAATCTCAACTTTGATGAGTCGGCAAGATAAAAAAAAATAGTACATCTCCCATTTTTAATAGAATGAAAGAACGCGGGTACGCGAGAAGCTAGAAATGTAATGAGCCACCTTGATGAACAAGAATCAAAACCACACCAAAAAGAAATACACCACAAATTATGAACAACGCCAAAGCAAAATAGATAGACACCTTGAAAAGACACAAAAGACCTCAAATCTCTTTTCTTTCTAACCATGTGGGATGGGTTATTGCATAATTTCTTTAGGAACTTTCTTTAGGAACTTGAATTTCTGAACTAGAATCGGGATGAGGCTCAAGTCGGAATAATCAATATCGTCCTTGAATCTCGAACCATGACTCCGTTTATGTTGATTGCATGTTAGCAACAAAAAAATAAAAATTAAAAAAAAATAGTCATATTCTTGATGAACATTGTTAGGCTATTACCTTCTCCATTACTATGTTCTTATACGCAGGAATACCCCCGTTAGTACAAAGTACAAACAAATACTACGTTTTAATAATGAAGCTTACCTTGACAGGTTACTACGTATCTACAGTTTTATTTGTTACACGTTCTATTCAAATTTATAATCGAACCATAAAATTCTGAATTCTTATGATTTATGTACAAACAAAAAATTTTAAAAACTGCGAGAATTTTGAAATATGAAAATTATATTCTCATTTTAAGTGAACACATTTTTATTCATTTTCGAATTTCAATTATTTCATACACGGATATAACCACATGCATTATTCGATATATGATTAATGTATCCATATATGTATGTAAACATCTTAACACACCTTGACCAACGAAGATTTCTAACACTGAAACTACAGTTCTTTCAAAAATTATCGAGTGTAAGAACAGACATGGAAAAAGGTTACATATTGGAATCGACATGCATTGATGCATATCCGATGTCGAAGGGTTTTTTTTTTTTCTTTTTCTTTTTTTACCCATAATGTTGCATAAGCACTTAACTTGATGGACAACATTTTTCCGTCTTGAAATCGAACACATACGAATTGTGATTCTTCATTAAACAAACAAGCAATGTGCTTGAAGAGACAAAAATATTGAAATCTTTCTCATGAAACACAAACAAAATAAAATGAAATAAAACATAATAAAAATTGTATTCAATGTCAACCGCAGCTTAAAATCGTATTCAATGTCAACCGCAACTTAAGCCTATTTATCTAAAGTCACGTAACTCAAATATAAACCCGTAACATCTGTAGAATAAGTCATTCTACCATAACACTCTCAAAATTGAACAAAACATGAATTATAAATCTATAAAAAATATAATTTAATTGCTTTATATCTATTCTTTTGTTTGTTTCCACCTTATTCGACCCTACTACAATCATGCCCCCCTATTAGATCGTCATCAAATTGGTCTACAACTTGCTCATATCCTCTATCTATCCATGTGCACTAGATTAATCACGGGTAGTGTCACAAGATCTCTAAATCAAAAGTTCACGGGTAACCTTTCACTATGTTTGACTTGTTCTAGTCAATTAACTAATTTGAACCCAAATGCCTTCACTTGGAACTTGTTGATACACCACAAATAAAAGGTAATACTTAGCTGGAGCAACGTTCGCGGAAGGCGGCGCGGTCACAACCACTTGGTATTTCGAGTTTCCAATAGGCGTAGTGGTGTTCACTCCGTCAAGTATCAATAACCTTTGATTCATTGAAAACGAGTGTGTGTTAAAAGAAGGTGACACCATTGTTACTAATAATGAATTCGGGTCAATGTGGCCCGAAAGCATGAATCGGACTTTCACCTGGTCCCCGTACTTGAAGTGGGTCTGGGAATCAGGTGATATCTTTGGTCTTGAACCACATAAACTTGGATCTAAATAACTTGGCAAAAATGCCTCGAACTTCAATTCAGTAGGATAAAGTACATTTGTAAAATTATAATATACGTGAGGGTTACTTCCACCAACAAGTACCCTACCATCGCGAACCAAAATGGCAGTCGAATGATACATTCTAGGTATGGTGCTCGGGGTCTGAACCTCAAACCGATGGCCTAACATGTTATCAGGTTTGTACAACACCGGATGAAAAACCGGGTCTCTCCCGTTTTCCCATCCAGCAGTACCAGCAGATGCACCATTTATAATCAGAACTTCGCCATTTGGTAGCAACAACATATCACCCATAACACGAGCCAAAGGCATAGTCTCCATGACCCATTTAGGATTCGGGTCAGAAACCCGAATCCGCCCACAACTTCTCAAAGCTCTAACAAATGTCCCATTTAATGCCTTACTAAATGCACGTTTAGGTGCACCCCCACAAACCAAAACGTCAACAACACTAACATTCCCTTTCAGGATCCGCATTGGTAACAACACTGCGGACCCCGTACTCGGATAATTCCTGGGGTCACCTCCAGGAATTTCCGGGAACGTTCTAAGCACTTTATTCTTAGAATAATCAAACAAAATCGCTCTATTATTCGCAAAAATAAACAACTTACCATCCGGATTAAGAAACACAAATGGATATAAATTATTCTCAATCTTCGGATCATTAGTCATAACTAAAAAAAGAAAACTATAAGCCTTTTCCGAAACCGACATTTTAGGGTAAAACTCATAGTTATATTGCCTTCTACCACCAATAATAATTTGTCGTCCACCGGGCAATATATGATTAGTAGCATACCATCTTCTCTTAATCAAACCCGACTTAATCTCCTTCCAATCACATTTATCACAAGAATCATAAACCCTAACAACATGATCACCATCATTAAATCCTCCCGTCTGAACAACTGTTCCATCGGGCACTAAAGCGCCCGAGGAACACCATACGTCCGTCTGAACCATCAGCGGACGTATAGATTTTGTCAAAACGTCAAACTCTATAGAGTGAGCAGTACAATCTTTTTTCAAAACTAGATCATCGTTATCTTCACGACATTTTCCATCAGCAAGTGAGATATTAGATAGCCCGAAATCGGTACGATCAAAAATGAGAATTCGATCATTTGGGAGAAGTTGCATGTGCATGGCTGTGATGCCAATGTTTGCATGCAAAAGGGTCCAGTTTCCTGTGGCTAAGACTGTGGTTGTGATAGTTGCTTTGATGGTTATGAGTATGAATAGGGTTAATGTTAGAGCCATAATAAGGATGGTTTATGATGTTGTGTTGTGATGGTGTTTTTATGTGCACATTTATAGAGAGTTAGTTGGTTGGCGGCAGAAAACTGCGGTGGAATGAAGGGGTCAATTACTCACATATTACTTGATTTGGTAATAAGTATGTAAAGTGCACATGTTATGATTATTATATAGACATTTTGTCTTTAATGTAAAATTATAGTTATAGGTTAAGAATAAAATGATTCTAGTTGTTTGGTATATAAATGTTTGGATTTGTGTTATAAAAATAGTTGTTGCAAGTCGTTTCCAATGTTTTGGTGAGCATGTGGTGCCCTTTTTCCAATTATCACTTAGAATCGATCATAATAGATTTTTTACTTTGAACGGTTTAATTTTTGTTGGAGGACACTAACAAAACGTTAGAAACAACATAAAAGATTACAATGTATTATCACAAGCACGTACATTTTGGATCTGAGACCCACTTAAACCAAACATGACGAAAAGAAAAAAACTCTATAAAATGTTTTAACCTCATTGACTAAAGGTGTCTCTTACCATCAAAACATAAACATATATATATTGATACTAATTTGCCAAAAGATATCATTATTACTATAAATTAGGTATTTGAACATTTGCTAGAGTATGACAAGAAAACAACCTACGTACTGACCACAATCATGTGAATTACCACAACCACGGTGGTCCAATAGTATGTTTTGGGATTGTTCAACTTATTTGTCGTGTTTTTCTTCTTACTTTTCGGCGTATATAGCTAAAAATGACCAAAATATAAAAATAATATATTACTAGTAGATGCTTTACATGATAAAATCGCTTATCATAATCATAAATTTAGATATTTGTTAAATGTACATAAGTTAATTGCTAAGTTAACTTCACAAATAACCATCATTATCGGATCCCATATTTTGTAAAGCAAATATGCAAATATTTTTGTTATATCTTCTATGTGGCTATCGGATTAATGATCAAACAAAATAAAATTTCAGTTCATAAATAGGATTTGTTTCATAGAAAGTTTTCAAAAAGAAAAGAAAAGTAACAGTTTAGGATATGAAATAGTGTGTTTTTAATTAAGAGATAGAGAAAGACAAAAAAGAAGATGTCGATGGCTCACGGGTTATGAACACATGTGAGGCGTTTTGCATTTTATTTTCATGGACCACCGTGTTTGAATTTAACCAGCGGGGTAGGCTGCACGTTGCTGCGGGGACGCTATGATTAAGACATCTTGTGAAGCCCGTTTGTATGAAACAAATGATTTATAAAGACATTATCGTAAGTTGATCTCTTATAAACATTGGTAATTTCTACACATTAAAAACTATAATGCATTATAAGATAAAGGCTAAGATTTTTGTATTACCAAAACAACTTCAATATTATTCTGCCTAACTGTGTAAAAAAATTGATTACGCATACAGCTTGAGAGCACCAGTGACAACCCAAATTTTTTGGTATGTAAACCAAAACCGACTGACAACACCAATTGATTATGCATACCCCAAAGCAACTATAATTTATACAACAACTAAATAAGTTAAACCAAACAACCCGGTTAATTTATAAGTTACTTGTACAAATGCAATTGCTTTCTTGGCACTTTTTTGGACAGTTGTTTGACCGTGAGTCTACACCATATACATTTATTCTAGTATGACTGGTAAATATCACCTGAACGGAAACAGCAGCTAGAGCATTGAACCAACCAAAGTTATTTTATTATTAGCAGTCTAAAAAAAAGGTTAACGACAAACATATTCCTGAATTTAATGAAACATAGGATGATCACTGGTATATGATCTTTTACGGATTTCTTTCACAATATGAAAATTTCATATGACAAAGATATCTGGAAATAACTACTAAACCATAGTTAAAGGTAATTGATGGGTGGTCACTCTGTTTATATTCAGCAACTTCTCAAACCACATTGTAAAATCCTTTAAGGCCACCTGTAAAATAAGAAAACAAAAAAGAGCAAAGCAACTTAATACATATGTAAGATAGTAATTTATGGCCTTGTGCATCCTCTAATAGTGCATATCTATAGTCTTATCGACTACTAACTTAAATTAGACTTCATGTAATAAATTAATTTTTCACATACATGAACTACTATATAAGCTTTTTAGAGTAACTGATCATTGCGGTTTCTTTATTATGTGTTTATTAATGGTTTGGAGGTTTTAGTAAAAGTATAACGAAAGCGTTCCAACCTTACTCGACAATTATATGCATAAGACCGTTATTACCTATCGTGGAGACTGTTTGGACCATTGTTAAGTAGGAGAGTATAATCGGTGCCATTGAGTGAGAACATCCCCTCTTTAATTTTGTTTGCGACTCTTCCAACAATGCAACCAAAGTAGCGTGTCCTGCAATTCTGTTACTACTAAAGTTTTAACTTAAAGCAACTTTAGGGGGCGTTTGGAATACTCTTACTACTAAAGTTTAACTTAAAGCAACCTATAGATGTTTACTTCATACTGCAATACTATGAAGGTAAGCCGTAAAGGATTGCAATTCTACCTATATAATGAATCGTACGCATCACATGTATATGGTAAACATTATACAACAATCAAGGTTATTAGTGAAGTAAGTAACAAAAAACAGAGGTACTTAACTATTTAGTTAACATATGGCCTTACCTGTAATGACTGACCAGCCTCAAAAAGATAAACAAATTCCATAGCAAGACAACCCTCCACTGAGCTAAGAGCATAATCTGAAAGTCGTCATTTCTTTCTAATTACTATAAATAAACACAAACATGATAAAAGTAAACACTGAAAACTGGAGAAATTCAAAGAAGTTTATGAATGTGCTATTAGTTTGTCACGACACTTTTAGTAACTATTTTCATCCCACTTTACGTGTTATGAGCGACGTCATTTATAGAAATTTATAAAATCATTTTATACACTTACAACAACAGGTTATACACGGCTTATGAGCACGGCTTATACACAGCTTATACGCAGCTTATGGCCACAACTTAACTTACTTTTTTTTTCTTATTTAGTGGCTTATAATCTTATGTAACTCGGCCTATATACCATAAGCCTTTTTTAAGGCTTATTTCTCAGTTTATGAGCTCATTTTCCATTTCAAGTTATAATAAGCTCATAAGTCGAAAGAGCTTATTATTACTTGTGACAGAGCTATTTGCATGATCCAGTAATACTGATCCTGAACCCTGAAACATTTTGCACATTTAAGCCAAAACAATCCTATTAAACCTGACTGCTTAAGACAACAAAGCGTGCAGTAAGGGTACTCTTAGACTTTTAAGCAACTATCTTACAATTTCTTTAAGGACGATTGCAAATAAAAGGGTGTAAAAGCTCCTCAAACCTCATATTATTGAAGCAGTGCTGATACTCGTCGGAGATTCCAAAAGTGTGTTTTACTCCTTGAAGAACTGCACTTAAGTAGTAAAGTTAAGAATAGGGTTTTACTAACAAAATAGAGATATCAACGTTAGTTGTCAATTTATAAGCCAAATTACTTTCCGAAGAATAAAATATCACACCATCTTCTTCATCACCATCACTACTTAATCCTGAATTTTCTAGCTTGTCAGACCAATCAAAATTCCAAATTTATGGTTGAATGTGATCGTTCAACCTTATTATTACCTTTCAATAATAATCTAATCTACATTTGATCCAAGATTGTACTAATAATAGATTTTAATACCATATTGAATCCACCAACATATCAAAACAACTTAAGCCTTACCAATTGCATCTCGTAAAATATGCACCACACCAATTGCAGAATGCTAGCTACCAATCCGCGGACGCAACCGCCACTTTACCAACAGTCGACGCCATATCCGGTCTCCAAAATTCAGGCACCTGCAAGTTGCACCAAAAAAAGTACATTGTTAATACAAATTTGGGGTAAGCTTCTTTTGTGCAGTGTGTACTTCTTACCACTCCAAAAGGTTTATCATTCTGTTCAATAAGAATTTAATGGTTTTCATTCATTTTTAAGAATTTTTTAAACAATTCATTTTGACCTTTTTAAGTCAAACTAAGTCTATTAAAGTATTCATAGTTTCATACCACAGGGTATCCTCTGTCAAATAGACCAAAACCGGCCAATGCAATAACTGGAACCATTCCAACAGGGCTAAAGAATCAGAAATCGACAAAATAAAAGTTATAAGAGTGGGATAAAGAATATGAAATCAACAAAATAAAGTTATAAGAGTTTGATTACAGAAATATTGGCACAACTAAAACATTATTGGTATATGAAACTATTATTTACCTTGACCAAATAGTTCACAGCAGATAAATATAAGGATATTGAGCAAAACCATACTTTCAAATCAACACGAGACATGACTAAAAAATAATCATTCATATTCAATCTCGACGTCAATCAATTTCAGATGTTGAATATTTGTACCATGAGCCAACCAATCGCTTTGAAGAACCTGTGTGATGCCTGCATTAATGATGGCATCGAAAAGGACATGATAGTCAAGCATAAGAACAAACTCCAAAAGTGTACTTTAGAGTAAAACTACCTTCTTATCATGACGATCATTGCTACTCAATGAATTTCGATGTTGTAAAATTTCATTAACAACTTGTGGCCCCACTACAGCACCCTTTACAGTATATATCGGCCAAGTTTTTATATCTTGCATTTTAGACATAAGGCGGCCTCTGAAATCGCAAAAATAAGACAGCCAGGTGCACCTATATCCAATAGTTTTGAAAAACAAAGGCAACGGATAAGTATAATGATTAGTCACAAAACCATATTTTCAAAACCAACACTTTGCAGACTTGCAGAATGGTGTAAAAACTTATTTACCTTCAAATTCAACATCAATCAGTCCCACATGGTCAGATTCTGTATCGTGTGTTAGCTGAGGAGTATAAGAATACCGTCGACCCTGATCGCTCTGAAAAACTTGCGGTACATCTGCACCCGCAAAGCAGCACTTAATCCATAAAACAAATATCATTATTCGATATGACTATCATCTATAAGCAGACGATAAGAGATATGCATTCATAATTGTGGGATTGTAGGAAAACACTGAATTAGACAAATAAATCATACAAAGTATTTACCTTGAACATAATCCAAGCAGAAAAGAGTATTACGAAGTGTAAAAAGTTCAACTACTTACCACCGGGAGGAAATTTTCCTGCTGCGATTGCTGAGATGGGCTCGGTCGTCTCAGGTTCATTTGGTCTTTTACCCTGCATAATCAAGTTCAATAGTTAATATTATTTTTTGTTACAAACCAACCATCGCTGCCAGCGACATCGTCAAACTACTAAATCACCATCACTGATGGACTTATGAAAGAAAAGTAAAAATAAAATCAGACTCACTCGTAATATAAAAGGTTGGTAAAAACCGGAAATGGCAGAGGCTACTAACAGTTAGAGATGACGGTTTTGTATGGTTTATGTGTATATCAGCCATTTCAATTTCAAATAAGCTCATAAGCTAATAATCCAAACACCCCTAAAATATTCAACCATCAATCCTACTTACTTCAACTCAAGAACGCTAATAATCTTACACCTGCAGTTGCAAATTAGGCGGCGCCGTTTTGCTACAGCAACTACAGTGCAAGATAACTCACCACCACTACACGCTCAACCACCACTAAATGGCAACAGTCAACTGTAGCAATATTTATTTTATTTATTTTTTAGCCTTAAACTACGGCGTTTTTTGTACCCGGTTAAATAAATTTATTAATGTGTGTTTTAACAAAGAGATTCCAAGTTAACAGCATAGTAGGTGTAAGATTACTCACAACCACCACACACTCAAGCAGTTCATCAATTAACTTTATGTGACCACCTTTGGCAGCAAGATAGAGAAGAGAGAGTGCACATAATTTTGGGTCCAGTTCAGCTACTACCTGCCACCATAAAACCAAAACTTTTAACTAATCACCTATAGAAAACGACGTACAAATCCATTATGAAAAACCATTTCCAAAAACAAAAGTAGAACACTTCCTTGATGAAATCGTTTATATTTTAACCATTTTCCAGAAATCCTATTGTTTCCAGCAATAACAAAAAGGAAATTATCAAAATTAACAACGGAAAACACATGTTCATCAATTAATCAACACAAATTTCTCACTTGACACTACAATTTCAAAAACCCCCAAATATTTTTTTATAAAAAACTAAAAAACGAAACTTCATAAATTCTACTTGAAAACCATTGTTTAGGGTTTATAAACTTACAATTTGAATTAAGGATATCAGTATCCTTCTCAAGAAGCACAACCTATTTATTCGCTTTTTTTTTTATAACTTCGTACCTGGGATTCTAAAAACTTGTCTACATATGGATCTTCAATTTGTAATTTTTTTATATAATTGAAGATTGAAGAAAAATTTACAGATTTTAGTTTTGTGTGTGTATGTGTGTTTTTTGTTAAAGCAAAATTAGTGTGTGTTCTTGGTGTATGTAGTTTCTGGAAGGCTGTGGAAAGGGGAAGGGAGGGAAAAAATCTGCAACTAATTATCCATGAGTGAATTTAATTATGGGAGAACGAAGCATGAATAGCGGAAACCCAACCACACATGAACCAATATGAATTGGCCGGGTGCTCCACTAACCACTGTTTGCGGTTACTGTTTATCTGCTAATTAAAAATCCAACCAATGAAGATCCAAATTAAGTGAAAACGGGGTCCCTAAAAAAACACTTTGAACCCCGTTTTATTTTGGCTATTAGTATATATTATAATTAACTTTAATATGATATAAGAGCCTGCAAAATTATGAGTTATTAAAATGTATGGAATCTGGTATAGGTTCATTTTACAAAGGGATAATTAATTGAAAATGTATTTAATTTGTCACATTTTAATATGTTGCATAGCATTTTTTTTCCTAATAAATGTAATGTCATTGCTAAACCTCCTATGTTGTGTACTAAACAGGTAATTACGGATTTCCTCTAATGTAATAGTAGTACTAGTTAATTACTTAAGTTTCGTTATGTTGATTACCACACTGTAAACCGAATATAAAATTAATTAAACAAATTATATTAAATAAAAACACAATAATTTATCTCTATTTCATCCTTTTTACACGTACTTCATCTTTTTTCATCCATTCTTCATCCCCACTTTATCTTCATCTTCACCCATACTTCATCTTCATCCAAATTATTTAAAACCCGATTATCCACTAACTTCTTCCACATCGCTACAATATGAAAATATAACCTCGTATTGCAAGATCCAGTTGATTCCACGACTCCCATACGTTGAACTGTTGCAACGTTAGTCTCCGGTCATTGTTTCCCGTTTTGCACCGTCTAACTAGCACCAGTCGCTAGCCTTATCTTTACACCACATTTTCTTTATATTCTTCTCAATTTTATTTCTTTTCTCATTCTTTGATTTTGAAAATTAGATTAGATCTAGTTTTAGTTCTTCTAGATCTACAATAAGACTAACTATAATCCATCCGTTATAGTGTTGGTGTTGATGACATCATACGATTTATGGATTTGGCATGTATTTTATGGGGTAGCTGGTGCGAATAACGATCTTACCGTTTAAATAATTCTCTGTTATTCGACAACCTTCTTGATGACATCACCCCGGTGGCTCCATTTGAAGTAAATGGAGTTTAGAAACTAAAAGGGGGGGGGGTTGAATAGTTTCACTGTTTTAATTACGTTTTCAAAATCCTTTTCAAGTTTCTTTTGAAAGACTTTTAGATTCGAAGTTAATGTGATATCAACACAACAATATATAAACACAAATAATATTAACAACAATAATAGAGTAGGAAATATGTAAGAGTAAAGAGAAGAAATGATAAAATCGAGGCACAGAGATTTATAGTGGTTTGGCTACGAAGCTCACTCTTCGCCCTACTCCGCTCCTCGAGTATCACACTCGATAGTTTCACAAACACTATATCAACAAGCTCCCTTATGGAGGAGAAAATCGTACACCTACGCTTACACCAATTTACAACACTAAGCGGAATGTCGAGTCCTAATCCTAGCTAGAAGCAACCTACACAATACTAAACACACTAGCAACCGCTACACACAACACAATGAGGACCAACACCAAGTCCGAATCAACACAATCACCTAACGGACCAACATCAAGTTTGAATCAACAATCAACACAAATCGGAGCTTACACACAAGTCGGGTCTTACACAAGAATTGAGATATAGAGAATTTAGATTGAGGAGAGAAATGTAACAAAGGTTATGAGGTGAATGCCTATTCTTCTACACTTCGTTTCTTGACGAATACGAGCATTCTTCTCTTGCACTTTGAGTTAGGATGGATGTGATCATTTGTAAACAACTTACAACACGTTAATGTGACCAAAGAAGAGAGTTTAGAATGATTTAGGAAGACAGAAAGTTTTAGTGCTCAAGAGGTAAGGTTTTTCTGTTGGAATAGTACTGTATTTATAGGCACCAGGAAGAGCGTGGGACGGTCCTTTAAACATTGGACGGTCCCATATATATAAGGGACCGTCCAACTTTACGGGACCGTCCCATGAGACGCTCCTATTTTTGTCCTGATGTGGTGAAATGTTTATCTACTGAAAATTTATCTGATTTGGGCGGGAAAAATAGTTGTTGGAGAATTTCAAATTCAAAATAATTTTTCTTATTAAAACATTTTTTTATAAATACAAAAATATTTTGTAAAAATATTTTGTAGCATAAAAATGTGAGGTTTAAGGAAAAATGGCTTCTTAGTTCACTTAACTAAGTTGGTAGATTGTTTGTTCATACCTTAAGTGATGTTGTAGTCGAAACGAACTTTCTCGATTAAAAAAACTTATTAAGTGTAGTTTTACGTAATATGTGTTTATATTTTGTGATTATCAAAACTTATAGAGATCGAAAAATGCAAATGACGTTTTTGACATTATTTGTATTAACATGGGGTTACATTTCAAAATGGGTAGTACCTAGCTGGCGAGATTTACCCACGATGAGCAAGTTTTGTCAAGTCATTTTCGGTTGCACGAGACGAGAAAAATGCCTTATTTAATCGACGACAAGAAGGTGCTTGAAATGATGTTGAAATAGCTTTTGGTGTTCACCAAAGACATTGGAGAATTATACAACAACCGGTGCGAGCTTACACTACCAACACCCTATGAAGAATCATGTATACGTGCATCATATTGCATAACAGGATTTTGAAAGATCAAAATTTTACGATAAGTGAATTCAATGAGTTTTATGTTAGTCAATTCCGTTAAGTACTAACATCCGTTAAGTATTTATTTATTTGTGATTAATAGTTAAATATAACATTTTATATATTAATTATTTAAACATCGATTCTCATACATAAAGTATGCAATCCCATAGGCTCGTGTTTGAATCTGGTCACACGTATATTAATTTATTTCCATAACTTAACAGCTCCCACTTGGATATACCTTAATATAGTAATGGCATTGGTTAGTCTAGCATAACACCCCAATGCCCCCAGAACGACCATGAGTGTGGTTTCCTAGAAAACCTTTTAATGATTAATCATTATACTTATCCTTTTGTTTCTAATACCATGTTAACTATGGATATGGATCAAAGTCATTCCACAAGTTAACTATTCTGTTTCTCATTATATCTGATCGAACAAGATTACCAAATCATCTGAACGTATTCCAGACAGATCTTCGGTAAGGCCTTACAAACATCTTGTCAACCCTACGAGGGGCCCAGTAGTATTATACTTCAAAACAAATTCGAAGGAACAAATTCTCTCTTGACTACGAGCAAAACCCATGAGTTTTGCAACACTTCTAAAAATAGCCCTTATAACGACCAGTTACGGATAGCGTTAGACTATTTCACAAAAATGTGCTACATCCATAACAGTTTCCTGGTATCTCAAGTCTGAGGATAAATAATCATGATTTACTTAATGACAAATATCCATAAAGTACAATCATGCGGTTGGGATCAGTCATATATTCAATTCTGTTAGGTCCTAGATTTGATATAACACAAGTATATAACTCACGTAAAACAATAAATAAAGAGAGAATAAGAGAAAGAGATGAAGAGAATGATTGATCTTATATCATACGAATAATGGACAAAGGTTTGGTACAATATGACATAAACCAACAACTAAAATGACTACATGACCTTGGTATTTATAGGCAAGTGTTTAGGGCAACACTTGCCTCATTGTTTATAGAAGCTATCACAATACCATACGGCCCATGGACTCCTAATAGAGCCGTGAGGTTAAATACAAACATAAAGCCCATAAATTGAGCAACCTTGTTTACATGAATGACCAATACTTGAATTAATACAAGACGTGTTCCCAACAATCTCCCCCTAAGGATTGGTCATCAAGGTTGCTTGACGTCTTCTTTGCTTCTTCGGCTTCGACGTCTTAGAATCTTTGTTCTTTGTTCTTTGTTCTTTGTTCTTGTTGTGATGTGATATGGTAATGTCTTGATCTTCCTTCCACCGACGTTCTTTAAGCACGATGTCTTTACGTCTTTTCCACCATGCTCATGTGTCTTTTGACTTTTGATCTTCATACTTCAAGTAGTTCTCACTTTATAAGCCACAATCTTTGACTTGTGAAATTTTGTTTTGCCTTGTTCTTTGACTTCTTTGAACTTTTGTTATTCCTTAGTCTTTGTGAGAACTTTTCTTATTGATATTTATATGAGCATGATGGAAATGGTGATGGTGGATATCCTAGTCTCCATAAGTACATGCAATTAAACAGTTAGCAATAAATCATCCGGCATTTATAGGTTCGGACTTCGAGATCGTCAACAGCATAGTGTGAAGACTTTCTCTAATCCTTGCCAAGGCCGTTCCTGAACCGGATGCTCCCGAGAGAGCTAACTCAGATACACCGAAGTGTATCAACGATTCAGGTGAGCCGCTGAAGTATACTGAAGTATCACTCTACGACTGTAGACCATTTGGAGCCACCATGAACACTAAGCGTAATCCACAAGGGATTACCGAAGTGACCTGCTGTCAGGGCTGTTTGATGTTGAACCTGGCAGGAATTTCCACTCAATCACTGAGAATCACAATTTGTGAGTTCCCTCATGAATTTTCTCGGCAGATTACTAAGATCTGCGTAGGACCCTCATTATTTACAACTGGTGTTCTTTTTGTTGAACAACCAGTGTAGAAATGTTAAGTGTTCCTATGAGATCTTTTTATGTATCTCGCGGCTCTAGACTCGATTAATTGCTTATTGGTTTTTAGTCGTCGAAGGCATGGAGCAGAGTGCCTCCTTTTCAATATCAACACATCTCGGAATGAGAGGTCGATAGATAATGAAAGGTTCTCCGTGAGAAATGAAACAAGTGTCTTTTGAGAGACACCTGAGTGGCTAGAAGGTTTAGTGCAGTGCGTCACTGGGTCCATGACGGCTTAATCTTCAATACCGGTGTTACCTTAGTAACAACCAGTAGCATATGAATTGAACCCGGTTTCTGCCCTAAGGTTGAGCATATGGAGGGCTAGTTCTTTTCACCCTTTTCTTTACTTTTCTTTTTAATTCTTCAACCCCTTCTTTCTCCTTTCATTTCTTTACTCCTTTTTTCATCATACCTAGGACTTTCTAGTTCTAAACCATTGGTATTGTCCTTGGGTAGATCCTTCCGGGTCTGGCGGATCATAGGACGGTTTCCTAACCTTAGTCACCTTATATCTCCATGACTATCCTATGTTTTCCATAAAACCAATCATTTGAAAATCTCTCAAAGTGTTTATGAGTGTAAAACTTATATTATTTACACTTTGAGAGTTTTTCATTTTACAGAAATACTCCCCCTTCACATGTGCTCATAAGTTTTAAGATAAATCTGCACATGTCGGGTGGAGTCAGCACTTTAGAATTGATTGATTTTCAGTGAATATGACCTTTGCGAAACACGCTTACATCACTAGTTAGACTAGCTTGAAATTATTACCCGTCCAGGTCATATTCAAAGAAGAATCTCTCGAAATCGGTACACTCTACTCAGACAAGTCCTTTGCGAGACACGTTTACATCACTCGATAAACCAACTTGAAATTATTACCCGTCCATGACATATCTTTTCGATTACTGACTTTTGATATTCGTCAATTCGAGGGTACAATCTGAGTCGAGCTCATGCGAGATTCCATATTTTTATTACCATATTTTAATCATATACTTATTCTCCCCCTCAAAAATAGCATATTCATGTTGTTTTTGAAAAACTTTTTGATTAGAATATGCTTTTTGAGGTTTATGGGAAGAATTTCAACAAGAACTTTTGTGTTTTGAACAAAGATATATGTTTCAAGTACTCCCCCTTAACAAGGGCGTACTTGTTCTTTTGAGCAGAATTTTGAAAAACTTGGAAAATTCTGATTAATTCTACTTAAAAGTAAGAAGCTTTCGCTCCTTATCTTAGGATTGAGGCACTGAAGCGTACCTCAGGGTCCTTTCTTTACAAGTACGGGTTGTGCACTGTTATCTGTGCACAGGCCATAACATACAATCACACAAGCATATATAATCAATAAAGAATATTCCAACTCTTACATCATTCCGTTATTCTGAATGCAGTGTAAACTGGATCAGGTCTCTGGAAATTCCTGATCGGGAATGATGGCCTTGCTCCAACATAACTCTTAAGCCGTCTCATTTGATCTTTGTGAAACAGCCTTCTCTCGATCTTTAGAATAAACTAACGAACTTCTCTTAACTGAGAAGCTGTCCACCTGCTTGTCTTGTATAACTCCCGATCTCGTACTCTTATCACTAACCCATCATGAACTTTCTTGAGCGTGTGGTTGCAGAACTTATGAACTTCCTTGTACCCCATGAAGCAGTTGATCGTAAGATCACTCTTGTAAACAAACCCGAAAGTTGGTTCTTTCTTCATGGTGTACTGGGGTTCATTGTTAATTCCAGGAAGAGATAGAACTGGTGCGGTTAGATTTATCTTCCTTTGGTAGCTCTTGACCCCAAGCTGCAAGTCTTCTATACGTTTTTGTATAATCTTCCTTCTGATGAAGTGGAGAATTGAAGTGTTGAACGCGTAATTCAGATTGTTGATATAAATAATGCCTAAACACGTTATTAATATTTTTCGATATCTCTACGTTTTGATAATCACAAAATGTAAAATCATTAAACGAAAGATTATGACGTAAACAAGTATTTAGTTGTAAATATCTATTTTAACAACTTAATCACTTAAGGTATGAATAAACAAATGCCTAATGCATTATATGATCAAAGGAACTTTTTCTTAATCACTAGATTTTTTATAAAATGACACAAACATTTTATATCTTTTACAAAATCATTTTTGAAAATTAAAGGAAAATGTTTAATCCATAATAAATTTATGAATTCAAATTTTCAACCAAAAATGGCAAAAATGTTTCAGAAAAACCTTCCCCACAAAAACACAAAGCTGGGCAACGGATATAAGGGGCGGCCCCCTTAATTATCTAGGCGGCCCCCTTAATTATTAAGGGGAACGGCCCCCTATTTAAGGAGACCGCCCACGCTCCTCTAGCCCTCAGCTTTGCCTATATATACTGGTTCATTCCTGGACTTTTTCCTCACCTTTTGCACCCCAAACCTTCTGTTCTAAATCTCTTCTTATTTCTTTCTAAATCCTTTGATCATTGATGAACTCAAATAAGTATATTTTATTACCATCATTTATCCTATTTATTTGACTTGTTTTATTATATTATCTGTGAGAATTGATACGTTAATGTTAACTTTTGTAATTCCCAGGTAAAAACAAGTATTATGTGAAACTTGGCGATTTTGGACTAATATTATGGAGCAAAACAAGCAAGAAGTTAAGAGTCTATTGAAATGTACAAGATCAAGATCATTCTGCTCCAGATACGCCGCATCCTACTTCGTACATACGGCGCATCACTATCAAGATTTCACAAGCTACGATCCAAGACAGCAAAGGACATGCGCCGCATAGATAAATGGAGTTACGCCGCATCTTAAGGCGGTGTACGAATATTCCTGAATATATTAATCTTGCACCCCACGCGAAGTTAAGTCAATGCGCCGCATCTACTTATTCAATGCGCCGCATCTAACCCTCAGACAGAAACTATAAATACCCCTAAGTCAGACGAATTTCGAGAGCTGACAGTGAAATATACGGAGTACGAGACTTAGCAGAAGACAGCCGAATTCAGACGTATTAGCAGCACAAGACACACCTTGAACGAAGATACAAGAGCTGTAAGAAGGTCCTGCATGTATTCAATTCATTAAGTAGTTTGTTTTATTGTATTAGTACACTTTAATTCATCAGGATTGATGGGCCGATTCCATGTGACTACGGAAAACCATGGGCACCCCTTAAAATTGCTTTCCCATTAATTAAAGTTTATATGTTGATGTCTTTGGTGACTTTTATTAGTGCATTGATAACCTCTGTGTCTAGCTGAGCATTGCTTGGGTCGCCATGCCCCTTCCTCACCTATTTGTTTTAGCGTGTCTTTAATAAAAAGGATAGACATAAGTAATCATTAAGGGTTTACTCGCCGATAAGATTAGAGCCAACGAGAAAGGTTTACATCTTGGTGCGTCGCATCGAACTATACACTTCATATAAAACTAGCAATAAAACAAGTGACAAGCTACTTAATTATCAGGACATGTCTTCTTATTGTCTCAAGTATTTATCTGTGTACGTGTGTGCTAATCGCTGATTCGTGCTAATTAGTTTAGTTTATTATTTAATTATAACCAAACCGTGCCAGTCTCTCAGGCTGAACCCCCTTGCGTTAGATTAGGTTGTATAGCTAACTTAAGATATTAAAATACTGATTAGAATAACTAGATAATACGTTCCACTCTTAGTGATCGACACTCTACTTACCATTATATTCATACTGACCGGGTACACTGCTCGTTAAAGTGTGTGTTTAATTGATAAGTCGGCTAAATATAAATTTAAAACTTGAATACTGCTAAAACCACAACGACATACCGTGGATATAAATTAGAGCATATACACGCACACACATCAAGTTTTTGGCGCCGTTGCCGGGGAGTGAATTGTTATTATCTGTTAATTTGATTAGTATTTTAATTAGGTTTTTCTTTTTGATTTTTTTTTTTAAATTCTAACCACTAACCCTGTTCTATATTAGTTAAATTGCATTCATTGTATTATTTGCATATTTTCTGTTTTTGTGTGTTTTTAATTTTTGTTTCTTTTCGTTTGTTTTTATTTTTGTTTTTCTTTTTATTTTCTGTATTCTGCTATCGTTGTACTGAGCTGATATAAACGATACGGCGCATCTATTTTCATAGATACGGCGTATTGCGTTTAATTTTTATAAAATACAACGCGTTTAATAAATTCGATACGACGCATCTTTCCCCAAGATACGGCGTATTGTGTTTTTAATAAGAAATTTTTCTAAACGATAACGCCATACGACGCATCTGTTTTAACAGATACGGCGTATTATCTATTTTAATTAAAAACAGTTTTCGAATTATTAAACAGATACGACGCATCTTCTGAATAAAAAATCTTGTATTTTAAAACGTAACGAAAATACGGCGCATTAACTTTAGTTAATACGACGAATCTAATTTAATAAATATAGTTGATTTTTGATATTCACTTTGATCGTTCCACTACTCTCGTGCGCAAGTTGTTTACTTTCAGGATAAAAGATGGCTTAAGCATCACTTTGGAAGATTACATTCTGAACTAAACCAAAAGACGCTAGCTGGAGTGATTAAACCTTTGACAACTAGAAGGCTGTAATAAGAGTAAAGAGAAACTCAGTACTGGTAACACTAAGCATCTTAAAATTCTTGAATTACAATTCCAGGTATTCTTTACAGTCGTTCATCTAATCTTAAGAAGAGTTATCTCCTAAACCTCTTCCGAATATTTGACGATAAAAGTAAATTTCCTTTGCTTTAATCTAGCCATTACATGTTCATTTCTGAAAAGAAAATTTCTGAGAAACAAGTTACTAAAAAGCAAAAATTGCATGCTAAACACTGATATAGACTGTTTTCTTATAAATTACTTAAATGCAAAAACACAGAATTCTACAACGAAAGTTGTGATTTCCGTAAGTGTTCTTCAGAAATGGATCTATGTAATTTATCTGGTTGAATTTATAATCTCAATTTTGTAAGCTTAAAATGATATTTGCTCCTAACCTTGGAGCAAATCATTATCCACTAAACAATGAGATTATAATCATTAACAAAACGTATATGCCTATTATCCTAACTTTGAATTTATATATATCATATGGTATACCATTTTACCTTATTTGATGCATAAGGAAATGCGTTGCGGAGGCCAAGGTACGTTCCCTATTTAAATTTTGTTTACTGGAACAACAATACGGCGGATCTAGTACTCTAAGCGCCGTATCTCAGACTTATTAACGCTTATTAACCAGTCAACGAATTTAGAAGGATACGGCGCATTACAATTATTCAATACGGCGCATCTATTTGCCCTATAAATACGAAAGGGATGCACCGGATCTCAATTTCTTACCCAAATTTACACACAGTCATTACGAAAACCACACACCAGAATCAAAACCTTTGATCCGAAGTGCTTTTCTCGAATCAAACCTCCTTATCCGAACTAAATCCTAATCGTAATATAAGGTGATTATTTTATCTAATTTTGTTTAATTTAATAATTAGGGTTTATGCGATAATATGATTAGAACTTGGACCGAATTTCAATGGAAGATTAGGAGAATTGATTAGAATTTGCGTTAGATGATTTCCCCCGTATTTAATTTGCATAAATCATTGAATTTCTGGCCTAATTTGATTTGAATGTAAATTAAGGTTTTGAATTTGATTTTGAATTTTAGTGGGAAAATGGATTGGTGGTGGTATAATAAACTTTTAGAACTCTTATAATGGGTAAAAGGGACTGTGATGTTAAAGTGGGAGTTTACGTCACGGGTCCGGATTTCTTGGAATGCGTGCCTGACCCTTTTCTTTCATACTGATATATCAATAGATGCGGCGCATCTAAGTTAATTGATGCGGCGTAACGACCTATTTCCAATTTAATAAAATTCCATATACGCCGTATTACTTAATTTAGATACGACGCATCTCCATATGCCGTATTCTATTGTGCTTGCTCCGCATCTCTTATATTTTGTGCAGATACGCCGCACTGATTTATCAGATGCGCCGTATCAACCTTATTACAGACTGTTTACTAACCTTAAAGAATTATTGCAGATGGCACTACCTGAAGTTGCACACAGACATCCGTGGCTCCGTTTCGAGACCATGGGACTGACAGCAGATACTGAGGCTGAATACGTACGAAGACTGAGAGCGATCTTCTTTAGGAAGATCTTTAGGGTCTCGGTTTTGGGATTTGCGGATGTTGGTTTGATTGATGGGGGGAATGCAGCTGATGGTCTACATGACAGGTTAGAGATGGTAGTTAGTGATGATGATGATGAGGTGGTATTCAGGTCTTATGCTTGGGAGAGGATGTTTAGGATTGACGAGCCTCTGATTAGGGAGCTTATGTTGGAGTTCTATAGCACAGTTTCCTATAGGGAGACTGATTTGGAGTTGGATACTGCAGACACTCTTGTGTTTAGATTGGGTGGAGAGTTTAGGCAGATGTCGATGAGGCAGTTTATTTTGGCTATGGGCCTGCATAATGAGGAGGAGATTGAGTCTGACGGGTTTGCCAGGTACTGGAGTGAGAGCTTGAGGGTGGTTCCTGATAGGGGGTTGCTAGGAGATTACTGGGAAAGGATATCATCAGGAGGTGATTCCACCATTAGCACCCCATCTTATACATTGATCAGGGAGCCTATAAGGAGGCTGTGCCATAGGATGATAGCATTGACCATAGCTGGGAGGGGTCAGTCACCTGAGAAGGTGACCACTCTTGACCTCTTCCTTCTGAGGAGCATGGACGAGGGGTTGTTGGTGAACATCCCTCACTTTCTGGCACATTTCCTCCACAGAGGAGCATTGGGGAGAGATCGGAGGAGCCAGATGACTGGAGGACACTTTTGTATCTAGACTAGCCCGTCATTTTGGCGTGATTGGTAATGAGATCCCTGCCGGCCTGGAGATTGAGGTGAGTAGCCTGCCGGTTATTGGGCAGGATTATTTGGTTAGGTTAGGGATCTGTGAGATGATTATCGGAGGTTACTTTTGGGTGGCGTTGGGGCCCGCGAGACCAGCAGAGGTAGAGGTGGAGCAGGGAGATCCTCAGGGAGCTTCGGCTGCTGCTCCAGCCCAGGAGGAGGCACCAGCACCACAGCCGCCAGTTGTACGCACTGTGGGGGAGAGAGTTGAGCTAGTTGAGGGGGAGGTTAGAGCTCTGAGGGGCGTTGTTGACGATATGAGGGCCGACCTCACTATGGTTAGGAGAGACCTAGGTTGGCTAGTGGAGAGTATGAGTCGGATTATGGATCATCAGGGGATGAGCCATACTCTCCCGGACGGTACTCACGTCAGAGCCATGGCCACATACTCCCGCAGAGTCAGACAGAGGATCGATGGTGCCAGTACCTCCGAGGCTCAACCGACTACTGGAGATGACCCTCCAGCTACTTGATTTGATATGTTTATTGACATTGTTCCTTGTATATTATCATTATTTTGGATTGTACTCATTATCATGTATTTATTTGATGTTTCAGTTTATATTTCTTATTATGCTTGATAAAGACTGGCACTAAGTTCAGCATGAGAGTACAAGAGAACGTGAGAGATAAACCGTGGAATGAGCCATTTTACAACAGACTGTTAACAGTCTGTTTGGTAAATACATGCGCCGCATCTAGTGAAACAGATGCGACGCATCCTATCTTTTATTTTATTCTATTTCGTATTTTATTCGAGGCTCGATACGGCGTATCTTCTTCCATAAGATACGGCGTATCGACTGACCTGATGATTTTCAGTTTAATTTTTCAGTTTTATTTTTACTAACTACTAATGTATTATGCAAGTTTGAACCTTCTTAACTCAGGTGTGTTAAAGTCTGAATGGTATTATAGATTCCTGCATTTCTTGTGGATACATCATCTATGAAGCTTAAACGTTCTCATCCACAAGAAAGTTGATTTTTGCTCTTATACAAATAATGGAGGATCATACCGAGCAAATCTCAGGGGAGTTTTTATGTTCTAATTCTTTTATTTTCCAGTTTTTAACCTTTGATACAAACAACGAGGACGTTGTTTAACTTAAGTGGGGGGATTGGAGAATTAGAACACTTACTTGTCCTAAACTTTTTCAAAATATGCTTAAAATGCGCTTAATATATCAAAATTTAAAATTTTTAGCATGTTTTTGTTTAAAGTCTAAATTACATAGCTGCACACATAACATTATTTTCAAAAATTGTGAACTTTTCAAAATTCACAAATCTATGAGTGTGCCGGTGACTTGTAAACTTTAGAACTTGGCTTGTATACTATTCGAGACCACCATAATAAGTATTATCTTTATAATTGGAATGACTTGTCTAAATTGGTAAATTTCTAGGATTACACCCAAATAGCCTTTATATGTTATGTGATATTAACTAACTACACTGGTTAGTTAACCCCCGTATAAACCCTTTTGTTACTCTCACTTTTAGAGTAAGATACCCCTAGAAAAACACTCAGAGCCATTCATTTCGTTTCTTACACCTTTGTTATAATGTTTCGTTACACCCTTACACCTTAGCCTACCCTGTAGTTTAAAATCCGTGGTTGGTTAATTGCTTTAGGCAAAGTGTGTTTCCTTACATTACCTGTGTTCGCGTGCGTAATTCATTATCTTTGGTTAAGTCAGGAAATTGCACAATGCAATTGGTATGAAAGTAAATATTGTATATCTTTGAGTTTATTTTTCGTGTGTTTACTACTTTCACTATTACCGTTATTTCTGAAGTCATGAAAAGTATGGAAAAATTATCCAGAGTTATCATTATAGTGATGTGGTGAAATTTTACACATCTATGTATAGGTTGATGTAAAAAAAAAAAAAAAAAAAAAAAAAAAAAAAAAAAAAAAAAAAAATCGAAAAAATGAGAAAAGAAAAAGGAAAAGTTGGAAGTTTGTTTTAACCAACTTATGTAAAATTTTGTAATAAGTGGTCGATATCACCACTACTTGTTATATATTATATTTATGGATTGAATGGGAGTTGGCCGTTATGGGAACGCCAACTAAGGTTTTATTTTTGATTGAGATCTTGTTGAGTATAATTCGTGTCTACCTAAAGCGTGTGTTTCAAGTGTTAAAGCGTGAGTTATTCAATGATATGAGTTTTATTCATGGGATGGTTGGGAAAGCAATTTACCACACTTAGGATTTTAATTTATCTGTTTTGTTTATTTTTCATTTTACACCAATTTGTATCCCAAATATTATCCATACCCTATATTATTCTTTATCCAAACCTTTGATGTATTGAGATTAGGGATTTGAGCAATCTTAAGTATCGTAGTCGTGGATTCGGCTATGTATTTATGATTTTGTCGCCCTTTTTGATATAATATTATTGGTAAAGATTACTTGGTCCTATCTTTAGCCTATTCGAGTTAAGGATTTGAGCAATTGCAAGTATCGTGTTCGTGGATTCGATCATGTATTTGTGATTTTGTCGCCTTTTCTGGAATTTGAGATCGATAGAGATTAAGAAGAATGATTAACCCTTAACCTACAAACCCTTTTTACTGCTTTAGACTTGTTATTCCTTGGCTTTAGTGGGGGAGATGCGTATACTTGCCAAGCTTATGATAAAATATTCGTCACGACTGGACAGTTAAACGATTAGATTTGCTTTTATCAAAATATTTTATTTTATTTCTAATTCGTTAAGTGTTTGGTTGTGCAATTATGACAAAAAAAAACGAATACATGCTTAAATATAAAAATAAATCCTAATATCTTTTAGGATACATTTTCATAAGATTAATTCTAAGGTTTACTTGGGGACAAGTAAAGTTCAAGTGGGGGGATATTTGATGAACTCAAATAAGTACATTTTATTACCATCATTTATCCTATTTATTTGACTTGTTTTATTATATTATCTGTGAGAATTGATACGTTAATGTTAACTTTTGTAATTCCCAGGTAAAAACAAGTATTATGTGAAACTTGGCGATTTTGGACTGATATTATGGAGCAAAACAAGCAAGAAGTTAAGAGTCTATTGAAATGTACAAGATCAAGATCATTCTGCTCCAGATACGTCGCATCCTACTTCGTACATACGGCGCATCACTATCAAGATTTCACAAGCTACGATCAAAGACAGCAAAGGACATGCGCCGCATAGATAAATGGAGTTACGCCGCATCTTAAGGCGGTGTACGAATATTCCTGAATATATTAATCTTGGACCACGCGAAGTTAAGTCAATGCCCCGCATCTACTTATTCAATGCGCCGCATCTAACCCTCAGACAGAAACTATAAATACCCCTAAGTCAGATGAATTTCGAGAGCTGACAGTGAAATATACGGAGTACGAGACTTAGCAGAAGACAGCCGAATTCAGACGTATTAGTAGCACAAGACACACCTTGAACAAAGATACAAGAGCTGTAAGAAGGTCCTGCATGTATTCAATTCATTAAGTAGTTTTGTTTTATTGTATTAGTACACTTTAATTCATCAGGATTGATGGGCCGATTCCATGTGACTACGGAAAACCATGGGCACCCCTTAAAATTGCTTTCCCATTAATTAAAGTTTATATGTTGATGTCTTTGGTGACTTTTATTAGTGCATTGATAACCTCTGTGTCTAGCTGAGCATTGCTTGGGTCGCCATGCCCCTTCCTCGCCTATTTGTTTTAGCGTGTCTTTAATAAAAAGGATAGACATAAGTAATCATTAAGGGTTTACTCGCCGATAAGATTAGAGCCAACGAGAAAGGTTTACATCTCGGTGCGTCGCATCGAACTATACACTTCATATAAAACTAGCAATAAAACAAGTGACAAGCTACTTAATTATCAGGACAGGTCTTCTTATTGTCTCAAGTATTTATCTGTGTACGTGTGTGCTAATCGCTGATTCGTGCTAATTAGTTTAGTTTATTATCTAATTATAACCAAACCGTGCCAGTCTCTCAGGCTGAAACCCCTTGCGTTTGATTAGGTTGTATAGCTAACTTAAGATATTAAAATACTGATTAGAATAACTAGATAATACGTTCCACTCTTAGTGATCGACACTCTACTTACCATTATATTCATACTGACCGGGTACACTGCTCGTTAAAGTGTGTGTTTAATTGATAAGTCGGCTAAATATAAATTTAAAACTTGAATACTGCTAAAACCACAACGACATACCGTGGATATAAATTAGAGCATATACACGCACACACATCAATCATATATTCTTAAGCATTGGTTTCTAAGTGATCCAAGCTTCTATCATCCAAGTGCAAAAGAAGAATACTCCTTCAACTATTAGAGAAGAAGTATTGTAGTTTCATTCATATTATTTTGTAGTTGTGTAAAATATTTGATAAGGTGTTGTGTAGTTGTAATAAGTAGATCAAGGTGTAAGTAAGTAGTGGTGTTGTAAAGAAGTAGTGTAGAAGTTGTGAAGCCGTAGTGAAGAAGTTGTGAAGCCATCGTGAAGAAGTTGTGAAGCCGTCGTGAAGAAGTTGTGTAAAAGTTGTGAGATTGGTTCTAGCTACGATTAGGACTCGACATCTAGCTTTGTGTCGTTAAATTGGTGTAAGCAAAAGTGTGTAAGGTTTCTCCGCCACAAGGGAGTTTGTTGACATAGTCAAGTGAACTCTCGAGTAGGTGACTCGAGGAGTGGAGTAGGGCAAGGAAGGTGTCCTTGTAGTCGAACCACTATAAATCCGCGTGTTGTGGTTTGATCTTTCCATCTCTATCTTTCATTTCATTTCATTTACTTTACTTGCATTGTTTATTTACATTTACTTATATTTGTTCATACTGTTCAAGAGTTGAGCTCACATAAGATCGATTCAAAGTTTTAAAAAGTAAACAAGGGTTTTCATAATAAAATTAAAAAGACGTAAAACTATTCAACCCCCCTTTCTAGTTTTCCACAATTGGTATCAAGAGCCACGTCAAACAAGATTTTTAAAATAAATTGTATTTTAAAACTTGAAACGGTCTATGGAATCCGAAAAATATTTAGAAGGGCAATCTATGCAAAGACCACCACTATTTGAAAGTGATGGATTTCTTTATTGGAAAAATCGATTCGAAACTTATGTGAAATCAAAAGATCTAGATCTTTGGCATGTTATTACTAATGGTGATTTTTTACCTATTCAAAATAATCCAGAAACTAAAAAAGATGAAATAGTACCTTTTGAAAAATAAAATGATGATTTAAAAAGAAAACTTGCTAAAAATAATGAAGCAAAAATGGTTATTTATAATGCGTTACCACGTAAAGAATACGAAAGAATCTTTATGTGTGAAACCGCAAAAGAAATTTGGAACTCTTTACTAATAACTCACCAAGGTAATAGTCAAGTCAAAGATAATAAAATAGATCTTCTTGTTCAACAATATGAACAATTTACGATTCCGGAAGAGGAATCAATTGATAATGCTTTTGCTAGGTTTAACACTATCATCACAAGTTTAAAAGCACTTGATGAGAGTTTTTCTAGTAAGAATTTTGTCAGGAAATTTCTTAGGGCTCTTCATCCAAAATGGCGAGCTAAAGTTACGGCAATTGAGGAATCAAAGAATTTGTCAACACTTCAACTTGACGAATTGATTGGGAACTTGAAAGTCTATGAAGTAATGATAAAGAAAGACTTCGAAATGGTCAAAGGGAAAAGAGAGCAAAGCAAGTCAATCGCCTTGAAAGCTAGGAAGGAATCTAGTGACGAAGATAGTTCAACCTCCGAAAGCGATGACGAAGAATATGCCATGACCGTAAGAGACTTCAAGAAATTCTTCAAGAGACGAGGAAGATTTGTCAGACAACCACATGACGAAAGAAAGACATTCCAAAGAAATAAAGATGACAAAACTAGCAAGAGCGAGAGGAAGTGCTTTAAATGCGGTGATCCAAATCATCTCATCGGAAGATGTCCAATGATTTCAAAGGACCAAAATCAAAAGGCGTTCGTTGGAGGAGCATGGAGTGATAGTGATGAAGATGAGAAAGAAACCACAAAGGAAGAAAAATGTCTCATGGCAAAGACATCAAATGAGGTATTTTCCGAAACCGAATACTTTAGTGATGAAAATTTATCATTAGACGAAAAAGACCTAGATAGCGAATATAATAGGTTGTGCAAATTAGGTCAAAAAGTTATGATTAAAAATAAATCACTAAAACGGATAAATAATCAATTAGAAATCGAAATACTCGAACTAAAAACTAAACTACACAACTTAGAAAAAGGCAAAGAAGTTTTTGTAGAATGTAAAACATGTCAAGAGATTAAAAATGAAAACGAAAAACTTAAGGAAGAAATTTGCAAACTTGACAAATTCGAAAATAGTAGTAATTCACTTAAGAAAATAATAAGTGTTCAAAGAGTATCAGGAGATAAAACCGGCTTAGGATTTAATTCAACTGAGGCTTCAACTAGTGAAACTAAAAATGTAAAGTTTGAATGTGAATCTAGTAAGAAAAAATCTTTAGAGTCAAAACCTAAATACATACTTATGAAAGATAGAAAAATACCCATTGCTAGTAATGAGAAAGTAAAGATTTTCTACAAACCATCTTTAAAAACCAAAGTAGGACATTCTAAACCAAAATTAAGGTAAAAAAATACCTCCTTCTAGAAGACCACTTAGTCCTCACCCTCGGCCTAAAACTTCTCAACCTAGAAGAAACCAAAATAGACAAAACCTCCATAATAATAGTCACCCAATGTGGAATTATTCAAATCCACCAAGTTTCAATCCTTGGGGAATACTTCCACCATATATACATCCTGGTCAATTGCAAACCATGTTTGGTTCAAACAACTATGGACCAATTAGACAATGGGGACCAAGTGGCTAAATTGTCAACTCATCGGGAAATTCGGTATCTCATCTATGATTGGCTTCTATAAGTCAATATAAACGCTTTGAAGTGCTTGAAGACTATTTATTGAAGACTAAAAGGTACGTCTCTCTTTCATGCTCACTACTATATTATATGCTTAGATTGATGAACTAGCCAATTGCATGCCCCCGTTAGTCTAAAATGCTTAGTTTAGTTAATACTTATGTGTCTGTTAGTGTGTAATCCTTTTATACATATATCTAAATATTTATATATATACCTATATTACTATACATATGTATATACGTAAAGAATAGTCTATATATATATATATATATATATATATATATATATATATATATATATATATATATATATATATATATATATATATATATATCCTCTCACAACCTAGATACGTCATTAGTTGAGTATCTAGAACTAAAAGAAATTGTTCGTTCTCGAACCTTTTCTTCCCCCTTGGCTCTCTTGGACTCTAACGTTCAACATGAAAATTTTCTATGTCCACTATCACAAAACTCATGGTGATGAAGAGAAGTGAGTTGAGTGGATCAACATAGAAGTAGAATTCGAACCTTCGCGCAAAAAAAATATGGAAGAAACAAACTCCCATCTCCGTTAGCATTCATCTCCGTCATTACCTCATCATCTCTCGACACCATTCAAAAGTCCACATTAACACATAATATATATATATATATATATATATATATATATATATATATATATATATATATATATATATATATATATATATACACACACACACACACACGCACACACACACACACACATTCCCTCTCATTCCTCAAACTCTTTGTCGACTTGACGTCTTGATCATTTTATCCAAAATTGTCAAGATAATTTTTTAATTAACGAAATGTTAATAAAATATGTCAAGTATTCCCTCCTCGTGCCAATACATTCTAACGTATTTTTTATATATGATAAATCTATCTATATACATATAAATATTTTACTGTCAGAAACAAACTCGCAAAATTCCAAGTTTTTGGCAGGCGGCCCCCTTAATATTTAAGGGGACCGACTTGTTAACGAGGGCGGTCCCCTTAATGTTTAAGGGGACCGGCCATCTGATTCTCCCATATACGTTTTTCTCCTTGAATCTTTTGCCAAACACTCCATTTTCCAAACCATCCTTCCCTCAACTTGCTGTGAACAAGAAACATCATCCCAAAACCACCAAAATCAATTACCAAATCACCAATTCGGGCTTAATTCACAAAGGGCAAACGCTTACAACATGATTAACAACATATATTGTAAGTTTTCCAACTCACATTTTGTCTAATTTCATCCAATTTTGAGTCTAATAATTATTAAGTATTTTATTCAAATTTTTCAAATTTGAATTTTATTGAAATTAAGTTTAGGATTTTCATAACCAAATGCTCCCCATAGGATTAGAATGCTTAATCAACACTAAAAACTAAGTAATCAAAAACCCTCATGTCAAAATTTTGAAAAACCATACACTCTCATTCAATTTTTTTTTCATTGTCGAATCATGCCATAAACACTTGTTAAAACTAACCACATTTTATTATCACAACTCTTTAAACCTAAAAATATATTTTTCGAATCATGAAAAATGGTTTTATTAAACATAAGAGGGTGTTTGGATTAGGTCATAAAATCGTTGAAATTAAATCAAAATAAATTTCACAACTAATTGTCAAGTTTATAAACACGCAACTAGTGATTTTGAGTCATCAAGATACATAATTCATATGTATATTGAGATATTAGGTGTTATTTTTCTAGTAAAGGGAGCGTTTAGCACAACATATTAAAAGGTATTTTTGAGTCAAAATCTACGTTTTCATCTTTTCAAAAAGTTACTTAACATAAATACTCGTAAGAAATAGCTAGACATACAATCTAATGTTCGTCTAGCCACATTTCAAAGTGGCTTATGATGTATAAGGGAGCGTTTGGATGCTTTTGGTTCTTTATCATAATATCTCTATAACTACTCCTTAACATCATGAAATACATTTTAAGCGAGTTAAAAATTAAAACCAAGGAACATTGTAAACTACTTCTTAGGATTAAATTTTTAGAGTCGAAGTATGTTTGCGTTCCACATGAGTAGCATATACGACATATGCATGTTATTTTTTTTAATCTTATTTTCTTGTTGTTATCTTGTTTAGGTGAAAATGCCTAAAGCCACGGTTGGTGATGTTTCCAAAACCAAACAATATATTCCAAAAGTCTCCGCTACTCTCGGCATATCTCCCGTCATTGCATGTTTCTATCATCCCATTGAAAATAGAAACATTCATGAGGGAAGAGTTGTCGATCAATCCTTTTATCAATCCGATAATATCGAACGAATGTTCACCAATGTTCGCCTCGATTGTCTTTTCAAAATAAATGAACCCATCATTCCTCGTTTCATTCTTGACTTCTATAGCCAAGTTACGGTGCAAACCGATAACTATGGTTATATTCTCATCTCTTTCATGATCCAAAACGAATTCATCACTCTTACTCTTGCTCAGTTTGGTCAAATCCTTCAAATTCCCTACAATGGTCAAGCCATTTTTTCCAATGAATGGGATCTTTCGTCTGTTGAGAAAAATCGACCTCAGGATGGTCCATACTATTATGAGATTCCAACTCCTGACGACATTCGTCGACTACTTGAGCTAGAACGTGGTACGACTAGCAGAAGAATCAAGTCGAGAGATGTCTACATTCATGCAAATCAAATCCTTCTCAAAGAACTAAGCCCCGACATGAAGCGTTGGGAAGAACTCATTCGCGAGAATGCGTTTGGTACCGGCGGTCACCGTGATCACCTCACGGCTAGCATCGCTCATATGTTGTATTGTGTTGTTGTGGAAGAACAATACAATTTGGCTTATCTCTTTGTCCATCGTATCATCTCCGCCAAAAATACTCCAAATGCCAACCTTCCCTATGGTATGTTCCTCACTCGACTTTATCGTCATGTCATGGAACATTACCCACATCTTGAGAGTGATATCTATCAGTTCGTTCATCCCGTCTTGCGTCCTCTTACTCTTAACCAACCTCGCCGATCTCGAAGTGACAAGGGCAAATCTCGTGGCCCTTTGCTCTTCGCACCTCATGGTTCTACATCTCATCGGGAAGATGATGATGAGGAGGAAGGCACCTCACGTGTTAGTACTCCATCTCCCACGACCTTCATTGATAATCTTCCGGAACTCAATTATACCGACTATCAAGTTCCTCTTCCTTCCCAACAAACCGATTAACTCCTGTTTGAACGACAAACCTCATTGCTCAACACTACTCAACAAATGCATCAGGAGGTTCGAGGTGGATTCAAGTCTATCGGAAAAGCTTTCAGGAAGATACTCGAGAAGAAGAAATAAATGTTGGTGTGGGCTTATTTGAACAATGATGTTATTTTATTAGAAAATTATGTGTGGTGCTATTGATCCGATATATTCGGATATACTTGACATTTTTCATATTATTTTCTTGTATCTTGGATTATGTTAGGATTTTAACTATTATCATGTTAGGACCTTGCTACTAGATTCATGTTATTAGTATGCTTGCTTAATTATATGCTTATGATAGTTTACATGTATGCATGATTATTTAATATGTTTATGTTACTATTTGATCATTCTTAGTGTATATGTTCCAAATAGAGCTTGCTGCAAATACACACTTAAAAATTGACCCTTTTCTGGAAATTTTTGATTTTTGGTCGCCTGGGAAAACACCAGATGGGCGGCCCCCTTAATTTTACTAGGCGGTCCCCTTAATATTTAAGGGGGCCGGCCTACAATTAAGGGGACCGGCCATCTGGACAGTAAATTTTACTGTTTCCTTTTTCATCTTGTGACCCCTTTTCTCTAGTCTCAGCTACCATTTCTCTTAATAACTCCTCATTCCATCACTCTTCACCTCCATCAAACACCATCCTAATCCACCATGTTATCACCAAAAACCTCCATCTCTAAGACTTCAAAGAAACAAAAGATTGTCATCATACCCCCTAAACAACTCTTCATTGATCTAACTCAAGAAGAAAACACCACTCCATCACCACCACCTCAATGCTCATCTCCTAGTGCACCCAATGCACCATCCAAAACACCTTCCACTCATGGCACATCCTCTTCTTCCATACCTTCATCCTCATCCATCAATGATTACATAAACTCACACTTATCATCACCACAAATGGCATCACCATCAAGAGCATCACCACCACCTACCACTCTAGAACCTCCATCCACCGAACTTGCTATTTCCCTTTCACCAATCACACCTCTTAATGCTCATTTCTCATCCTCACCAATCACACCACCATTCTTTGTCAATCCCGTACCTTGGGGTTTACTTGAAGCCCATGGGGATACTTGCCTTTGTTGTATCCACAACCGAACCATAATCTTTGGTCTTAGAGATGAAATGCAATACATGTTTTCATGTATTGAACACATGATAACAAATCCAACTCCACCACCACCTCCACCATCTTCACCTATTTCACCACCACCGCCTTCATTTTATCCAAATTAAGCATATGCAATGCTTAACCAATAATGATTTTTCCACCATTTTGTTTGCAAGCTCTATGAAAGCTCATTACTCTTTGTATGATCATGTAGTATGCTTGGTTGCATTACTTCCTAGTTGTTGTATGCTTTTATCCTGATGTACTCTTGTATAGTTGTGTATTTATACACAACATTTCTACTTAATGAATGTTTATCTTCAATATGCTTGCTCATTTTTTTTCCTTTTGCTATATATATATATGCTTGTGCTTCTAACATTTTTTTTGCAAGTATTCCATATATCGATTCCTTGATGCCCTCAAACGAGGGGGAGCACACATCAAGGGGGAGTTCTCGTTCCGACAAATTTCGTATCTAAAACTTGTCGGCATAACCTTTTTGATTCTACAAAAAGGGGGAGAAGTAGATATAAACTCACTAAATACTTGTCTAAAAATTAATTTTTAATTTAATGAGTTTGGATTTTGTAATCATCAAAAAGGGGGAGATTGTTGATATAAATAATGCCTAAACACGTTATTAATATTTTTCGATATCTCTACGTTTTGATAATCACAAAATGTAAAATCATTAAACAAAAGATTATGACGTAAACAAGTATTTAGTTGTAAATATCTATTTTAACAACTTAATCACTTAAGGTATGAATAAACAAATGCCTAATGCATTATATGATCAAAGGAACTTTTTCTTAATCACTAGATTTTTTATAAAATGACACAAACATTTTATATCTTTTACAAAATCATTTTTGGAAATTAAAGGAAAATGTTTAATCCATAATAAATTTATGAATTCAAATTTTCAACCAAAAATGGCAAAAAATGTTTCAGAAAAACCTTCCCCACAAAAAAACAAAGTTGGGCAACGGATATAAGGGGCGGCCCCCTTAATTATCTAGGGGACCGGCCCCCTTAATTATTAAGGGGACCGCCCACGCTCCTCTAGCCCCCAGCTTTGCCTATAAATACCGGTTCATTCCTGGACTTTTTCCTCACCTTTTGCACCCCAAACCTTCTGTTCTAAATCTCTTCTTATTTCTTTCTAAATCCTTTGATCATATATTCTTAAGTATTGGTTTCTAAGTGATCCAAGCTTCTACCATCCAAGTGCAAAAGAAGAATACTCCTTCAACTATTAGAGAAGAAGTATTGTAGTTTCATTCATATTATTTTGTAGTTGTGTAAAATATTTGATAAGGTGTTGTGTAGTTGTAATAAGTAGATCAAGGTGTAAGTAGATGATGTAGCTTTGGTCTTGGGAGGTGAATCTGGTTGATCGTAGTGTTGTTGAAATTCAAAATCCTCAGTTGCAGTGTGCTCATACTGATGCTCCATTGCTTTAGGTCCTGAGCCTGAAGCATCGGGTGGTTGAGTGGCTGTTGTAGTTGCTGAGGGACCGACTAGTTTTTTAAATTGTGAACCAGATCCGCCGACACCCTTTTGTTTCTTGGCTTGGGTGTTTGGATCTGGGTCTTCGTCTTGTCGGCCTCTGTTTTTCACGACTCCTTTTCAATATTAACCTTTATAGCCTTAGTGATGGCTATTTCTTCTGGAGTTGGTGAGGTGAGACTATTCAACCTTTCAAAGAGCTTGAGTTGGAGTTCTTCAAGAGTTGGTTCTCTAGGCTGCGTTGGTTGGGATTGGAAGTCAAGTGGAACTGTAGCCACAATATTCTTGTCTATTTCTTCGATGTTAGGATTAAGATACTCTTCTACCTTCTTAGATGTAATCTTGGGCAAGTACTTCTTCACGTATGCTTTAGTGTTTCCCTTTACTGCAGTGAGCATCCTATCTTGAACATCGTCGGTAAGAAACTCATCAATACGAGCTTTGGTCTCTTATAGCTCGTTCACTTGTCCGACAAGGCCGATGACCATATTGGTTAAGGTTTCGACTTGGTCACGTAGCTGGTCATCTTTCTTGGCACGTGCCAGCTTTGCGGCCTGTTTCACCCTTTTAGATTCTTGGGAGATTAGATCATCCCTTTTAAGCCTAATTATCTTCCTTGATTTCTTGCTGATCTTGCTTATGGTTGCCTTTGTTGCTTTTGTTGGTGGTGGTGAAATGTGTGTGGATGATTCTGGAGGTGGTTGAACTGTGGGTGGAGAAGCTTGCTGAGACACTGGGGGTGTTACATGAGCAACTGATGGAGAATGTGGAGGAGTGGTGGGTGGTGTTTGAATATATCGGTCGACTTCCCTTTCCTCAGCCAACCTTTCTTCTTCCTTCCTTTTCATTTCCAATTCCAGCTCTGCAGCAGCTTTATTGACCTCTTCCTCATCACTAAATACCTTTTCAGTTTCTTCATCCTCTTCCATGTTTACGTCTTTGTCTTGTTCATCTTCATTCTTTTCCTCTTCATTACCGGGTTGATTAACCGGATCATGATGCGGTGGAGTAACTTCCTTCACAACCCTAGACCTACCGGGTTGATTAACCAGATCAAGATAAGGTGGGGTAGCTTCTTTAACAACTCCAGACCTACCGGGTTGATTAACCGGATCATCATAGGTCTGGTCTTCTTCAAAGTCTCTGGCCAATTCTACTTCTATCCTCATTTGTTCTTCAAGCCTCATCTGCTTCAGCCTTTTCTGATGAGCTTTGTAAGACTCGTGGCTTTCTTCTAACGCAACCTGTGTAGCCATTTCTTTTTTATAGATCGTCGGTTCTTCATCGATCTCCATTTCAGAACCGGATCCCTCTTCCTCAACAATCGTTTCTTCTTCTGGTTCAGGCTTAGCTATCTTAACCGGAACTCTCCTTTTAATGATTTTAGGAGCAAATGGTTTGATTTTCTTGGATATGCTAGAAGCGCTGACTGACTTGCTACTTTCTTTCGATCGAGTCCCAGCTGGAGCAGGCTCATCATCATACTTGCAAAAGCCAACATGTCCCTCTTTGACAGCTCTATCATATTCATTGTAAGCTTTCGTTTTCTTAACCTTCTCTGTCAGAAGTGCTTCAGGTAGTCTCATCCCTTGTTTACGTGTGCTGCCTTTTGGGATGTAGACTGACCTGATGGTCTTGTCTATTTTAAATAGATGATTATCTTAGTCTTCAAGACGCTGAGGGATGTCAGTGTTGTCATCAAGTAGATGAGCGATGATAAGCTTGGTCTAACGAACAAATGGGATTTTGTTTAAAGGTTTCTGGTAGTGACTTTGAATTTAGTATACAAGATCATCCCAGATAAGTTGTGCATAGTCAATCTGTTTCTGGTTAACTATACCCTAGAAGATTTGAAGATGAGACAGACGGGGGTTCTCATGACCACTTTCCCTTCCAGAGACAGATCGGGCCAAGATGTAGTATATCGTTCTTCAAGGTTTTGGGATGAGCTTGGCTTCAACCCTTGAGAATCTTGTCAATGGTTTGTCTCGTTGTACATCGTAGCCAATCTCTATAAGAAAGTTGAGAACTTCTTCTTCAGTAGGCATTGGATAGAATTCTTTGGCAGGTTCAGGAGCTTCTGGTAGTAGCAAAGCCTTGCGGAGGTAGTTTGCATCAACCGTTACTTCCTTTCGGTCCAGCTTGCATGTGAAATATTCTTTTCTCAAGTCTAGCTTTATAGTGTTCCACATTTGATGAATGTAGAGTTTGGGAACACTAGTTGACTTATCCAACATACTCCTGCACTTGTGTAGCTTGAGAACCTCTATAGCTATCTGACAAGTAGGTTCTACACACTTAACCTTGTGAAATTCCACCCTTGCATTGTTCTTGCCAATTTCCACATCGTAGTCTTGTGGAAGAATATCATCCTTTGTGATCATTGGGAGTGGTTGTTGTGCAACCATTTGAGATATGTGAAACATCAATCAAAAAAAGATTTGCAGGATACATGAAAGTTAGCAAATGGTAAATCTTGTTATCATTCATGTGACCTTTTAGTTGCTTAATTTGATATTACATGTTTAAGTATAGCAATTAACATCTTTGGACATCATGTTGATTTTTTAGTTAAAGTTGATTTCCTGTTATTGTCCATTGACCAATTTCGACAACTTGTGACTAATATGAATTTTGACAGTTAAATTGCGACAGATGACAATTTTGACCAATTCCGACACTTTTACAAATTCCGACAGATTTATGGTCTAATTTCGATATTTTTTGAATTTCGATGACTTTTGACCAATTCCGATGGAAAAAAACTTGAATTGCGATAAGTCATGTCCAATTGCGATGGAAATCTGGAATTGCGATAAATTTGCCCAATTGCGATGAAAATTTTGAATTTTGACAAGTTTTATGCAATTGCGACAACTTTATGCAATTTCGATTTCGATAGATTTTGCAATTCCGACAAAACTTATCCAATTTCGACGGATTTTGTAATTTCGACAATTTCTTATACAAGAAATTGCAATAAACACTGTAGACGTACATTTTCTCGGTTCTTTGTCGAATTTTGGTTTTCCTGTCCAATTAAATCAATTCACAAGTTATTTTCTGCTTATCTAAACCCTATTTATCAAATTAAAATGCAACAGTTCATAATTTCGACAGACCCTATTCTACGAATTATCGGAATTCACAAAAACTTGTTAGAAGTTTGTTTGATTGATTCCAATAGATTCTTATGATTTTCCTGAGTTCTTTGGTCCATATCTTAACACCTTTTAACCATAAAATCGAAAGATTGAACTTGTTCGAGTTCATCTTAAACCATAAGCATCTAAATTCCTTTAAATGTGTTTCTGGGTTCGATTCAATGGTTAAACCATGTTATATAACACATATAGACATTATCCCAACTGTTTAAATAGCCAACAACACACTTATATGAATTTCCCCAATTTTGAACGCATAACCCTAATTCATGAACAATCATTAATTCGTGTTTCTGGGTACAATTAAGGACTCATATCATGATTAGGACTCAATTTTGACCAAAACCCACCATTCAATATCGTCCCAAACACACAGAATCATAAAAATCCGAATCGACATAAACCATGTCTTAAAATAGTATAATCATTGTATAAGTACTCACAGTTTTGATGATTCTTGACCGGATTTGATGTTTGAATTTGAGTCGTGGATAGGGTTTGGTGAAAAGTAATTATGATAGGTGAAAAAGGGTAAATGTGATTTGTTGACTTGCAATAACTGCGGTAGATATGCAGTTATTGCAATTTTTATTTTACTTTTAGTTTTAACCTTTTAACTTTGACACATTTAGTCCCTTGACCACATGATATTTCAATTAAAAGTCTTTACTCACAACTTGTTAATTAGACTTGACATGATTTTGACTAGAACAATTTAATACTCCCCCTTGACTTATGAGTAATTGAAAAATATTTTTAAGATCAAGTAGGTCATCACACATATAGTATTACCACCACTTTTCTAAAGCAACATTTTTAAGAAAAATATGCAAGTACAAATCTTAATGAAAATTTTAAAATTTGAATATCATTCTCCCCCTCAACACTTGTTCAGAAATAATTGGAAATGGTTTGAAATGAACATAGTGTTGATGGAAATTTTGTACTTGCATTTTTTTTATATAAAAATAGAAAATGTTTTTGTGTTTTTGATAAAATATTTACAAAGATAGTTTTGGTGTTTGACTTTCTTAATTGTTTGTAAGAAAGTTATTTAAATCCTCTGGAGTCAAACACCTCATACCAATCTGGTGAACTAATTCCACAAATCTTGCATGGGGCAAGGCTTTGGTGAATAAGTCTGCCAGTTGGTATTCTGTACCCACAAAATAAAGTTCAATAGTACCCTGTTCCACATGCTCCTTGATGAAATGGTAACGAAGTGCAATATGTTTTAACTTCGAGTGTTGAACGGTGTTGCATGAAATGGCAATGGCACTCTTGGAGTCGCAGTACATAGGAATCTTGTTGAAAATGTAACCATAGTCCATCAGTTGTGATCTCATCCAAATGACTTGAGCACAACATGCTGACATGGCTACATATTCAGATTCTGTTGACGATAATGATGTACAATCTTGCTTCTTTGACTGCCAGGACACAAGTTTATCTCCAAGGAACTGCACTCCTCCAGACGTACTTTTACGTGTATCTAAGCAACCTGCATGATCAGCATCTGAAAAAGCAATTAGTTCAAAGCCAGAATCCTTCGGATACCAGATCCCCAAATGAATGGTTCCCTTTATGTATCGAAGGATTCTTTTAGCCTCAGAGAGGTGTCTTTCAGTAGGTCAAGACTGATAGCGGGAGCAAAGATATGTTGCAAATACAATATCTGGTCGGCTGGCTGTTAGATACATGAGTGACCCAATCATACTTCTGTATTTGGTAGGGTCAATTGGTGTCCCATGTAAATCAGCATCCAGCTTTGGAGATGATGCAGACATAGGAGTATTATATGTGTCACAACTTGTCATGCCATGCTTCTTTAAAAATTTTAGAGCATATTTGGACTGGTTTAGAAAAATTCCACGGGGGGGATTGATGAACTTGCAGTCCTAAGAAGAACGTAAGTTTACCCATCATAGACATCTCAAAATTTTGTTTCATTAGTTTAGCAAAAGCATTTGAGTAATTTTTATGTGTTGAACCAAAAATGACATCATCAACATAAATTTGAACAATTAAGATGTCCTCCCCGTATTTTTGTATAAACAGTGTAGGATCAACAGATCCTTTGGTGAAATGATTAGCTATTAGGAATGCAGACGGTTTATCGTACCATGCCCTCGGGGCTTGTTTAAGGCCATAGAGGGCTTTTTTTAGCCTGTACACATGGTTTGGATGTTCTGGATCGATGAAGCCCTCTAGTTGTGTGATGTACACTTCTTCACGGAGTTGTCCATTCAAGAATGCAGTCTTCACGTCCATTTGATATACGGTAATATTCTTGTGGGCAGCATACGCCAAAAACATGCGAACAGCTTCAAGTCTAGCCACTGGTGCAAAGGATTCTTCAAAGTCGATACCTTCTTCTTGACTGAAACCTTTTGCAACCAGACGAGATTTGTTACGAATAACTGTTCCATCAACATCCAATTTGTTCTTCCAGATCCATTTTAATCCGACAACGTAGACTTTATCAGGTCTTTCTACTAGTTCCCAAACTTCAAGACGTTTGAATTGATCAAGTTCTTCTTGCATTGACTCAATCCAATTATCGTAAGTTATGGCTTCTTTAATATTCTTAGGTTCTGCTTGACAGATGGTAAGTGCATAAATGCATGTTTCACCATCTGTGTGAAGTCTTTTCTGTGTCATCACTGGATTGTCTGGATTACCATTCACATTCACTAAAGGGTGATCTCGTGTCCATTTGTGGGTAGAAGGGTAATGTTGAAAATTGTTTTGCATATTTGACGGATCCAAGTTGCTCGTTGACGACTCAACAATATCGGGAACGGTTAAAGCCGGAGCAAATGGATTGAAGAATGCATTTCCGTCATAATTTGCGGGTGTGGGTACTTCTTGAGGTAGGAGGGGATCTTCAGCTGCATTCTCAGTATTAGAAGATGTTTGTTCTACTGTTGATGGTGTTTCTGTTAGAGGTGCGTCTGCAGCAACTGTTGTTGTTGTAGTTAGGGCTGTAAACGAGCCGAGCTGAGCCGAGCCAGGGTAGGCTTGGGCTCGGCTCGTTTAAAAATCGAGCCGAGCCAGCTCGGCTCGTTTATTTATACGAGCCGAAAAGTTGAGCTCGGGCTCGGCTCGTCAAATACTCGAGCCAGCTTGTGGCTTGTTGAGCCCGCTCGTTTACATTGAATGGGATATACTTTAACATAAAAAAACAAAAAATAAGCTACACGATTTTAATCCAGGTCAAAATGTCAAATACTAATTCAATTCTAATAAAAATTAGTTCTGCAGTTCTGCAATATGGCCATCAAAGTAATTAACAAAATAACAGACTTGAGTTTCTTTCATCTAGAAGTTAACAAAATAGCATTTCCAAAAACTTGAATTACTCTTTCATCTAGTTGTATATATTATATTATATATAACTAAAGTTTAGTTATATATATATATATATATATATATATATATATATATATATATACGAGCCAAACGAGCGAGCTAACGAGCGAGCCACGAGCCAAGCCGACGTTGGCTCGGGCTCAGCTCGTTTACAAACCGAGCCGGCTCAACTCGACTCGTTTATAAACGAGCCGATTTAAAGCGAGCTTTTTTCGAGCTTTTTTCGAGCGAGTTTTGAGCAAGCCACGAGCCGCGAGCTTTTTGAACAGCCCCTGTTGTAGTTGTAGTTGGTGTATCAGGTATTGGAATATGGACAGGTTGTGCAGCGGAACTGGTGGATACATTTGATGCACGACTAACAAGAGAATCATCGAACAGTGGAGCAAATAAGTCTTCCAAATCCTTACGGTTTAGAGAGAGTGGTGCAGCTGATTGATCAGGAAAATTCAGACGGTTAGTAGCGGGTCCTAAGCTGTTTTGCTCAGAAGCCATTGTAGTGAGTTCATCAAAATGAGCGTGTATTGTCTCTTGAATTTCTCGAGTGCAACGGTTCCAGATACGAAACCCTTTAGAATTCTCACAGTATCCAACAAAGATTCCAATATTAGCTTTGGCTTTTAGTTTTCCAAGATCATCACGATCATTATTTGGGTAACAGAGGGCCCCAAATACATAAAAGTAATTTATGTTCCGTTTACGTTTGTGAACAAGTTCATATGGGGTTTTGTGGTGCCTTTTGTTGATCATACAATGGTTTTGAGTGTAGCAAGCGGTTGAGACAGCTTCAGCCCAGAGGTAATCAGGTAATTGAGCGTTTATTAACATCGTCCTTGTAGCCTCCACTAACGTCCTGTTGCGTCTTTTGACCACTCTATTCTGTTCGGGACTTCTGGAAATAGATGTTTGGTGTTCAATCCCTACTTTCTCAAAATACTCACGAAGAGTGTGATTCTTAAATTCGGTTTCGTTATCTGTTCTGACTTTTCTAACTGTATTGCGAAGCTTAACATGAATTTTAGTGAGAAAGGTGATGATCATCGAGGGAGCTTGATCTTTGGTTCATAGAAAGTAGACCCAAGTCCATCTAGAAAAATCATCGACGATTACCAATATGTAGCGCTTCCCGTTGATTGTTTGAACATGCATCGGGCCACACAAATCCATATGGAGAAGTTGTAGAACATGATCAGTACTGTGCACGGTTTTAGAAGGAAAATAAGCACGAGTACTCTTACCTTATTCACATGCTGGACAAAGGTGATCTTTAGCATACCGAAATCTTGGAAGACCATCTACTAATTTATGACGAGCAAGATCTGTCATGGTCTTGAAATTCAAATGAGACAAACATTTATGCCATAGCCAGAATTTTGTAGAGTGTGCTTTGGAGAGTAAACATATGGGAGAAGAGGCGGTCATGTTAGACATAGAAATGGTGTAGAGACTCGTTCCGCGTTTGCCCGTCATGAGGTCGTTGCCTTGTAGATCACGAACGAAGCAAGTTTTCTCCCTAAAAGCTACTTCCAAATCACCATTGTGGAAAGGTGTTGCATTCAAACACTTGGGATGTGAATCTTAGTAACGTGTTTGAGATATTTATGTATGAATGTGTTTAGCATGCGGAATCTACTACAACACACTTAAAAGAACACAAAGGTGGTGAGTTATGTAAACGTGAGTTTGTAATGAACAAGGAACACAACTTTAGTTAACACAAAACGATTCAATATTATTGATGAAATAATACGGATGATCTAACTATCACCGGGATTACAAAGTAATCTTGAATCTTAGATTGTAAAAGGATTTGTGAAATGAGTAACTAAGTTACTTGAGAGATAGTTCAGTTTTGGTTAATAGTTGGAAAGATGCATGCATGAAGGAGAGACTAAGGGAACCTTTTATAGTATAAGGTACCCTTATTACAAGTTGTCAAGTGGTTGAATATAATATGTTACTTTGACTATTCTAGCCTACAATTAAATACAACTACCAATGTAACAACTCTGTAATATTCTTCTGTACACCACAGAAGACTAAACTACTTCTACATAACGTATAACAATGTACAAAGACTAATAATTCAACTAAATATCTATTACAAAATATCTATCAACTTGACATAAAGCTTGGCAAGACCTTTATCAACTAGCAGTACCTTCTACCCAGAGGGTACTGTTAGTACATCTTCATACTCTTCAAAATCAACTAGCAGGCTCTTTAACATATCTGGCAGGCTCTTTGACTTGAATATTTTATTCCCAACAATCCTCCCCTAAACTTGTTATTTCCATTAAAATACACAAGTTTCTGATGAATAAAATACATACCTTGAGGATTTGAGGGAACTCTTCCAAAAACCTTCACTCTCTGTTCTTCCTTTTTCTTTCACATTGCTCAAATATGCTCCTCAGCAAACTTTGAACAATTTCTGAATTCTCTTCATCTTTGTCACATCTTAATCTCTTGGAGATCATAGTTGTAAGCACTTCATAACTAAGTGGATACTCTTTCTCAGCCAACATAAAGAGTTCTATCCCACTTTGTGTGTAAAGATGATGAATACTGCTAAGGCTTAGAAATTCCCATGTTGTTGAAGGATCATGATAGGGAAATTTCCAATGAACATCTTTGGGATCAGGATCATACATCCTATTGAATTCTACCCATAGTTCCTGTTCCTTAACATCAGTACTAGAATTTGTGTCTAGCTTAATTTGAACTAGACTCCACAATTCTTCTAAGTCTGCTCTGTCACATGCTCTAACTAGATTTTCAAAGTTTTTGAAGATAGCAGACTTACCCCCAACCCTTGTTATTTTCCATGACTTTCCTAATCTATCATGGTTGATCTCCCAATTAATAATAGGGCGTCTACAGCTAATTGGATCAGCATGTATGATAGTTGGCAAAGTAATTAACATCTTACTTACTTGCTCTGAGTCCAATTTTGCTTCTTCTTTCTTCTGAGCATCTTTCTTTTTCATAGAGGGCTTTGCATCAGATGGAACTTTGTAGTAAAGACTTTTGTAGGCTTGAAGATACAAGTAGTAGATTTCATCAGCAGATTTCTTCTTCAGTTGATAATCAGTCCAATTTGCTTGACCTTTTAGAAATCTCTTCATAAAAGTCACTTGATCTTTCCATGATTTGCCCACCTTAAAACCTCTTTTCTCACTTTCTTTCATCTGTTCAAAAATGTCAGCCAGAGCTGCTTCTTTATACTTCTTGTTGATAAAAGATTCAAGCTCTGCTGTTTTCTCATCAGAATTGAGATTCTTGTCATTCACTATTATTGATGCTTGGCCTTTCACAATTGGATCATTAGCAATAATCCATTGCATCTGTGCATCAAAAGTTTCTTTAGCAATTTGAGTTTCAAGAAGAGTCTGAGCAGCATCTTTTTGCTCTTTCATCTCTGTTAGCAGTCTTGAGGCTTCAAATGCTTTCTGCTGTTCTTCTTCATGAATTCTTTTGGCCTCTTCTTCATCTCTAGCTATCTGTGCTTGCTCTGATTTCTTTAACTTTTTGGGCTTTGGCTCATCTTCAACCATAATGCTCTTGCCCTTATCCTTTGGAGTTGGTTCTTGAGATGGAGCAGAAGATTGCTCATCAGCAATAAATAACCTCCCTTGAACAAACAAATCTCCTTGAGGCTCTAAGTCCCTCTTTCTTTTGTACACTTTCTCAGCAGACCCTTTGTACTCCATTGCCAATAGCCTCTCAATCCTAGCAGGCTCTTGTCCTGCACCAGCAGGCTCTTCATCATAAACCTGAGTTCCTTCATGGAATTCAAATTGAGCCTCCTCTTCATCTTCAGAACTATCCATCCTCCCATTTTTGGAAGAGTGACCTAACCTATCAGCATCTGATCTTGAAGAACTAGATAAAACAACCTTTGCAGATCTTTTACCTTTTAGCTCCTTCACTTCATTCTCCAATTTCTTTACCCTCTTGACTAACTTGATGTTGATCTTAGAAAATTTCTTGCTTTGACTTTTAAGAGCATCTTCTAAGAGTTTCACCTTCTATTTTAGTTCTTGCAATGTCTGAGGTGATTGGGTTTGTGATACATGATGTGATGATGTTGGTGGTGTTGCTGATGGTACTGGAGATGGTATTGGTGATGTTTGATGTGTTGGTGAGATGTAACCAGTTGAAGAACTAGATGATGGTGATTCAGATGATGGTGTTGGTTCTTCTGGATGTTGTGTGTGGGAAACTAGAAGGGGGGTTCAATAGTTTACCGGTTTAAAAAAACTTCTTTTAAAAATCTTGTTTTAAAAGTATGCTATTGGAAACTTTGATTCGAACTCTATGTGTAATCAATCAACACCAATATGAACTACAAACTAAGCTACGTAATAATAACAAATAAAAGTAAAGAGTAGAGTTGGAAAGATCGAACCGAGACAGAGGATTTATAGTGGTTCGGCTACGAAGCTCTTCTTCGCCCTACTCCACTCCCCGAGTACCACACTCGAGAGTTTCAAGCACTATGTCAACAACCACCCTTAAGGCGGAGAAAACTGTACACGTCGCTTATCCTATTTCCGACACTAAGCTAGATGTCGAGTGCTAATCTTAGCTAGCACCAATCTACCAAGGTCCACGTGACCAAACACACAAGCCCAATGGCTTCAAGAGATCACCAAGATCTCAACACGATCACAATGATCAACACTCACTTCACTCTACTCAACTAACACTAACCTAATGACCCTTGATCTTCTTGATCAATCACACAAGCCCAATGGCTTCAAGAGATGTTCACTATCTCTATAGATCACACTTGATCTTCACTCTCACTCACAAAAAGAAAATAAACTTGATGTATGCTAAGATACAACAAGGTTGTAACAAGAGTTACAAAAACCTATCAACTATAACTCTAGTATCTTCTTGATTACTTGAGTTCTTCTCTTGCCAATGAAGAGGGATGACAACACCTTGTATCAACTTGGATACTTGTGTTCTTCTCTTGCTAGTGAAGAGGTATGAAGAGGATCACTTGAAGGATGATTGGATCACTCTTGAAACAAAGAAAAACTAATCTAATTGACCCTTAGAAGTGAAAGGTGTGAGAGGATTTAGTTAAGGGATTTTTCTGTGTGTGAAGGGTGCCTAAACCTGTGAAAGAGGTGGGTATTTATAGGCAAAGAAAATCTGAATGTTACAATTCAAAATGGTACGGACGGCTCCACTAAATGACCCACGGCTCCGTTAAATTTAACGGTACCGTGGAGCCGTGGTAGACTAGGACGCTCCAAATTTTGTCTTTTCTGGTGAAAACTTATTTGGGGAAGGTTGGAGCTGATTTTGGGGGGAAAAATAGCTGTTGTGATTTTCAAACTTATTTTTCCATTAAAACATTTCTTAATATTTCAAAAATAATTTGTCATGTGTATTTTTGAAAAAATGTTTTGTCCCATTTAAAATGTGAATTTTCAAAACATGAATTCACTTCTTTGATCACTAGTCCAAGTTGTAACTTTGTTCAAGAGTGATTTGCGTAGAAACGGGATCTTCCGATTAAAAACTTGTTAGCGTTAATTTTAACGTAACGTGAGTTCACATTTTGTCATCCTCAAAACGTGAAGTAATCGAAAGATATAAATAACGTTTTTAGAACATTATTTGCATCAACAATCTCCCCCTTTTTGATGATGACAAAATATAAACTCATTTTAGGTTAAAATTAAATTTAACAAGTTTTTAATGAGTTTACTCCCATTTCTCCCTCTTTTTGTCAAATCAAAAAGGTGGTTAAGGCTCCCCCTTGATGTGTACTCCCCCTCATTCGGAGAACACAAAGGAATCGAGCAATGGATCGTGCTACAAAACAAAGTTAGACGACAAATATACAATATCTAACAAGTAGCACATTGTGGCAAATAACCAATCCCTTAAAAGGAAAACCTCCACATAAACACATTCATTCATAAAACAAACAAGTGTCATAGTAATGTATGACTACATAGAAAGCACTAGGAAAGATAACACTAAGAAAGATAACAAGAAGCCTAAATTCCTAATGACTAGAGACAAGCTTCATTTCCAAGAGGGGTCCTAGGAGTTTATTGTGGAGGACTAAACAAGCAAGTGTTTAGTTGTTTTGGTTAGGAGGTGGTGGAGATTGGGGCCCCATTTGAGGTGGTGGAGGTGTCAAGAGATGTTCTATAAAGTAGAACATGAAATGAATCTCGTCTCTTAAGAAGTAGATGAGATTACGGTTGTGGAGACAACATAGGCAATTAGCATTATGTAACTCCAAGGGATGTGGTTGGTTGGGTTGTGTCATGATAGGAGATGGTGATTGTGGTAGGGTTGTTGGAGGTGAAATTGGCATGGCATTGTCCAATGGGGTGAAGGGAGATGGTGTGTATTCCATTGATGATGTGGTGTAATAGGATGATGAAGATGTTGTGTAGGTAGAAGATGTTTTAGATGGTGCATAAGGTGGTGATGGTGAGTATGGAGTGGCTTGGGAAGGTGGTGTCATAGCTTCATCATCTCTTGTGAGATCCACAAAGAGTGGTTTTGAGGGTGGTTTTACGGTTATCCTAGGTTTCTTGGAGATTTGAGAGGTTGAACCATGTGTGGAGGACATGGTGTTTGTGTGATGTGAGGTTGAAGGTGAAGTGCAAGATAAGCTTGCAAGGGTGAGGCCTTATATAGGCAAGTTGGTTGAAATTTGAATTAAAGTTGATCCTATGGTGTAAGAGGGGAATCCTAGGGTGAATGTGAGGGTGCAAGGTTTGCAGGTTTGAGGTTAGGGTGATAGGGAAATAGGAGCATTAGGAAAAATCCGTTATACAGGGTCACGGCTCCGTTAAATACCCTACGGTACCGTTAAATTTAACGGTGCCGTCCCTATTTAGTGGTGCCGTGACACTGGTGGCACGAACTTTTCCTTGCAGGCTAGTTTTGGGCAGCTAGGGGGAATTTTCTAGGGGAACTAATTCCTGGAAATGAGAGTGCCTCAACTCACTAGTACTTATTTTCCTAATATATCCATACAATGCTACATCTAGCACATAAAGATGATCATGCATTATACTTAAAGAATCATAAGCATGCAAGCATAAAGAACAAGATAAGGTATCATCCAAATGTCAAATAAAACATTTATGTAATCATGCTAGATAATTTGAGCATTAATTCCTAATATTATCTATTAGTAATAAACCCTAGTGAGAGATATAAATCTCCTCCTAACTACTTATGACTTGAGCATTCCCCTTTCTTGTCACACTCTCGTCTTGAGTATTTGTCTCATTCTCATGAATAGGATCATCAAAGGGTGCATAGTGGGTGGTGAGTTCGGAAGTGAGGATGGTTGAGACATATGACTCGGTTATGGGTTTCATGACAGGTGTGAATAGGGAGTATTAAGGACCATGAAGGTAAGGCTGAAAGGTTATGAGGTGACGATAGAGACGGGTTAGGAACATCCCATAAGGTATCAATTTATTCTTGTTACCATTGAGATGTACAATTCGCTTAGCGAAGAAGTAAGCAAGATTGTAAGGTTGTTGGGTTAAGAGACAGTAAATCATATGAGCACAACACGTCAGGAGTTGCTCACGATTTCCTGTGAGACTAAGAACATTTTCTCGCAGGATGACTGCCCAAGAAAGTAGTTCATGACGCACTTCTTCCAGACGAATTTTTGTTGGATGTGGGTGAGGGTGAGTACGGATGATTTTGGTTAGTTCTGTTGGAGAGGGTATGTACGAACAGTACGGACTATTCTCCTCATGATAGTGAAAGAGAGACTCAAGACACCAATCTTCAGTATAGGCACATTGCCCATGATTGGGTATACTAAGGATTTGAGCAAATTGCTCAAGAGTTAGAACGTATTTGAAGTTTTTGACCCAAAACCAAAGTGACAAGGATTGATCCTCGTTACGTACGAGTTCAACTTGTCGGAAGAACTCCAACACAAAGCGAGGACAAATGTACTCGTTAATGTGGAGTAGACAATCGAATCCTATAGCTCTAAAGGAAGTGTTGATATCCCGATGGTAAACTAGGGATGGATCAACGATACGGCCTTCATGAAACCGACGGGTTTCAAGATTGACATAGGCACGAATGTGGTTACCGGGTGTAGTGGGTTCATGTGAGATTTCGGGTGTATAGGTATCGGTTAGGAGATGATCAAAATCATATTCATGAGACATTTTTGTGTCCTATAAGAAAATTTAAGAAAAATTTAGAATAAAAACTAGTTGCATACAACACGTGCCTAGTGTGTGCCTATATGCAAACTATGTGGAGGTGCGGTAATCTCGACTCAAAAGAAAAATAATGAGATTACCCAAACACTCCTGATTTCACTTTAGCTTAAACAAATATGTCGAAGAGTACATATTGATTATGTAATTCGAATAATATTTGTGAGATCATGAATGCATGAGAAAGTGTTTTTAGTTTGCATCAACAATGCATGAAAAGGCATAATTTCATGATCCTAATTTTGTGAGATTTTAAAATTGATGGAATTGGGGTGTTTTAGTGTTGATGACTTCTAATTTTGAAACATTCCTATAAAAAGGTGAAAATCCCCAATTCAATTTTCATCAATGAACAAACCCTAGACTCAAAATTAGAAATAAATTAGAATGAGAAAAACTTACAAATTATGTTGAAAAGGGTAAACTGATTGAGGATCTTGAAATCAATGTCTTGAATATGATCTTGAAAAGGTGTAATTGAGTTTTGGGTTGTGAGGTTAGGTTATGACAGCAATTGCTGAGGTTGTAAGGGTTTTGAATGAGTAATGTGGGAAAAGGGGACTGAAATACGAAATGTTCCAGATGCACGGTTCCACGGTACCGTTAAATTTAACGGTGACGTGCCACATTTAGTGGAGCCGTGATCTGCTGGGACTGTTTTCTGTCCCGTTTTGATTTTTGACGACTAAGTCTCGCTGTTTTTAGTGAGATCTTATGACACAAGGAAAGAATTTGTACCTAACAAATTCTTATGACTAGGGGTTCCTAAACTTGACTAGACGAGATACACGGGATGACTTCAAGAGTCATGAGATTTATGGAATATGTTCCATCATTCCTAGACCTAGACGGAGGTAGTTAAAGGATTCTCGTTTGAGAGGTTTGGTTAGTATGTCAGCGATGTTGTCTTGAGAAGGAACTTTCTCAATGGAAATGTTTCCTTTCTGAACATTATCGCGAAGGAAGTGGTGGCGAATTTCAATGTGTTTAGTGCGGGAGTGTTGGACAGGGTTTTTGCTCAAGTCAATAGCACCTTTATTGTCGCACATAATGGGAACATCATCTAAGTATATGCTATAATCGTTAAGGGCTTGTTTCATCCATAGTGCTTGCTGACATGCCTTTCCGGCGCTTACGTACTCGGCTTCGGTAGTGGAGATAGCAAGAGCCGTTTGTTTCTTGGAGAACCAAGAAGTTAGACAACAACCCATGAAGGTACAAACGCCACTCGTGCTTTTTCGATCCACGTAATCTCCCGCATGATCAGAGTCGGCATAGACAACAGTTTCTATACCGTCCCCTTGGGATAAAATAATCCCAAGTGTATAGTGCCTTTAATGTATCGGAAGATACGCTTAACCGCTTCAAGGTGAGAGGTTTTGGGATCCTCTTGGAAGCGAGCACAAAGGCAGACACTAAACATGATGTCGGGCCTACTTGCCGTGAGGTATAGTAAACTACCTATCATACCTCTATACTTAGTGTTATCCACGGACTCACCTTCTTCATCCTTCGTGAGTTTTATTTCCGTGGACATGGGAGTTTTCATGGGCTTAGACTCTTCTAAACTAAACTTCTTAAGCATTTCCTTACTATACTTAGATTGATTAAAGAAGATACCATCTTCCATTTGCTTAATTTGTAGACCAAGAAAGAAATTTAATTCGCCCATCATGCTCATCTCAAACTCGTCATGCATGATTTTAGAGAAATCATTGCACAGTTCTGGACAAGTTGAGCCAAATATAATGTCATCAACATATATTTGAACAATGATGAGATGTGAATCTCGTTTCTTTGTGAAAAGCGTGTTGTCTACCACTCCCATGGTATATTCATGTTCAATCAAGAATGCTTTCAGTCTATCATACCAAGCTTTGGGAGCTTGTTTAAGACCATAGAGTGCTTTCTTGAGTTTATAAACATGATTCGGATATTCGAAATCAACGAATCCCGGAGGTTGAGCAACATATACCTCCTCGTTGATATAACCATTAAGGAATGCACTTTTCACGTCCATTTGGTACAATTTAAAGTCTAAGGCACACGCATAGGCAAGGAGTATTCTAATGGATTCTAATCTAGCTACAGGTGCATAGGTTTCATCATAATCTATTCCTTCTTGTTGGTTATAGCCTTGTGCTACCAATCTTGCCTTATTCCTAGTCACGACGCCATTTTCGTCGAGTTTATTCCTAAACACCCACTTAGTTCCTATGATGGTTTGATTCCTAGGAGGAGGTACTAACTCCCAAACTTGGTTGGCAGTGAATTGATTAAGTTCTTCTTGCATGGCAAGTGTCCAACTTTCATCCTTAATCGCTTCACCAACATTCTTAGGTTCTACAGTAGATATAAAACAAAAGAAATTACTTTTGTTTTGTGCTTGTGACCTAAGGGTTCTTTGGTTTAGGTTTCCTATGACATTTTCAATAGGATGGTTCTTGGATTCCTTAACATTGACAATTTCGTCAACTTCAACTATTTCATCCTCAATGTCATCATCTAAGGTTTTCTTGCCATTAACCTCAATGGCTTGTTCCTCATCTAAGTCATCATCCACCAAGGGTGATGTCTTAGTTGGAGGAGGGCTTTCATCGAATGTCACGTTGAGTGACTCTTCGACTTTCATTGTTTCCTTATTTAGGACAATGTAAGCTTTACTATTTTGGGAGTATCCTAGGAAGACACCTTCGTAAGACTTTGGGTCAAACTTGGTGAGGTAATCTTTAGTGTTTAGTATGAAGCACTTGCTTCCAAACACTCTAAAGTAATCAAGAGTAGGTTTTCTACCTTTCATGATTTCATATGGGGTTTTTCCTAAGATAGGCCTAATTAAAATCCTATTGAGTATGTAAGTTGAGGTGTCCACCGCATTACACCAAAACTTTTGCGGAATTGATTGTTCATTCAACATCGTTCTACTCATTTCTTGTAGAGTACGATTTTTCCGCTCTACTACCCCATTTGATTGTGGAGTGCGTGGAGCTGAGAAATTGTGAGTAATACCATTAGCATCACAATATACTCCAAACTGCACTTCATTATCAAATTCCCGACCATGATCCGTCCTAATGGAAACTATTGTACATCCTAGTTGATTTTGGACTTTCTTACTAAAAACCTCGAATTCCTCAAAGGCTTGAGTCTTATTCTTAAGAAATCTAGTCCAAGTGTACCTAGAGTAGTCATCAACTATTACTAAGGTGTAGTAGTTTCCTCCGTAGCTCCGTACGGCGGATGGACCGAATAAGTCCATATGAAGGAGTTCTAGGCATCTAGAGGTTGAGACTATATTCTTAGCTTTGTGACTAGAATGGGCTTGTTTTCCAACTTTACAAGCGTCACAAAAGTGTTGATCAAACTTAATCTTAGGTAGATCTCTAACTAGTTCCTTAGATGCCAATGATTGTATTAAACGCATATTGGCATGACCTAATCTCCTATGCCATAGAGTGGAGTTATCATCTATGGTTGCTAAGCATATCCTATCCTGAGGCTTATTTCCTATTTTCATGACGAATAGGCCATTTCTCCTAACTCCTTTGCCTATGGTTTTACCATCCTTAATGATCTCACTACCCTCTTCAGAGAATATAACTCTACACTTATTATCTACCATTTGACTAATGCTAAGCAAATTAAATCCTAAGTTATCTACATGCTCAACATTTCTAATAGTGAGGGAGTTATGAGTAATCGTACCTTTGCCAATAATGTTGCCCTTAAGTTTGCTACCGAAAGTGACATTACCTCCGTTGTATGCCTTGTATGATGAGAATAGACTTCGGTTGCCCGTCATGTGGTTGGTGCATCCACTATCCTTGACCCATTCGTCAGGCTCCAAGTCGATTCCCAAGCATATCTCATTTGAAGCATGAGCCATTAGACACGTTTCGTCCTTGGGCTTCTTTTCTTCATCATCACCGCTATCACTCCAGGCGCCTCCTATGAGAGCTCGCTGGTTGTTGACTATCGGTGGCTTGGGACACTCTCCTATGAGATGATTAGGATCTCCGCATCTAAAGCATTTCCTATCACTTGTCCCTTTCTTTTCAACATGGTTCTTTTGTGATGTCTTCTTCTCATCACGAGGTTGCCTAACGAACCTACCTCTTCTCCTAAAGAACTTTTTAAAATCCCTAACCGCTAGTGCATATTCCTCATCTTCACTATCGGAACTCGAACATTCCTCATCACTAGACTCCTTCTTGGCTTTCAATGCTAGAGATCTAACTCTCTCGCCTTTGCCTTTGACTAATTCGGAGTCTTTCTTAATTATCATCTCATGAACTTTCAAGTTTCCTATAAGTTCATCGAGTGACAATGCCGCCAAGTCCTTTGACTCTTCTATGGCGGTGACCTTTGCTCTCCATTTAGGATGTAGAGCTCTAAGAAACTTCCTAACATAGTTCTTACTAGAATAACCTTCATCAAGAGCTTTAAGACTAGTGATAATAGTATTAAATCTAGCAAAAGCATTATCTATTGACTCATCCTCCGAAATGGAGAATTGTTCATATTGTTGAACAAGAAGATCTATCTTGTTCTCTTTGACTTGGTTATTACCTTGGTGAGTGACTAACAAAGTTTTCCAAATATCTTTTGCCGTATTACACATGAAAATTCTTTCAAACTCCTTTTTAGGCAAAGCATTATAAATCATCATTTTAGCCTCATTGTTTTTGGCTAATTTCCTTTTTAGTTCATCACTTTGTTTATCATAAGAAACTATTTCATCCTTTTTAGTTTCCGGATTCTTTTGAATAGGTTGAAAGTCACCCTCGGTAATAACATGCCAAAGATCAATGTCTTTTGATTTCACATACGTTTCGAATCTTGTTTTCCAATAAATAAAACAATCGGTTTCAAAAAGTGGTGGTCTTTGCATAGATTGCCCTTCTAGATATTTGTCGGAATCCATTGATCGGTTCAAGCTTTAAAATACAATATACTTTAAAAACTTGACTGACGTGGCTCCTAATACCAATTGTGGGAAACTAGAAGGGGGGTTGAATAGTTTACCGGTTTAAAAAAACTTCTTTTAAAAATCTTGTTTTAAAAGTATGCTATTGGAAACTTTGATTCGAACTCTATGTGTAATCAATCAACACCAATATGAACTACAAACTAAGCTACGTAATAATAACAAATAAAAGTAAAGAGTAGAGTTGGAAAGATCGAACCGAGACAGAGGATTTATAGTGGTTCGGCTACGAAGCTCTTCTTCGCCCTACTCCACTCCCCGAGTACCACACTCGAGAGTTTCAAGCACTATGTCAACAACCTCCCTTAAGGCGGAGAAAACCGTACACGTCGCTTATCCTATTTCCGACACTAAGCTAGATGTCGAGTGCTAATCTTAGCTAGCACCAATCTACCAAGGTCCACGTGACCAAACACACAAGCCCAATGGCTTCAAGAGATCACCAAGATCTCAACACGATCACAATGATCAACACTCACTTCACTCTACTCAACTAACACTAACCTAATGACCCTTGATCTTCTTGATCAATCACACAAGCCCAATGGCTTCAAGAGATGTTCACTATCTCTATAGATCACACTTGATCTTCACTCTCACTCACAAAAAGAAAAAAACTTGATGTATGCTAAGATACAACAAGGTTGTAACAAGAGTTACAAAAACCTATCAACTATAACTCTAGTATCTTCTTGATTACTTGAGTTCTTCTCTTGCCAATGAAGAGGGATGACAACACCTTGTATCAACTTGGATACTTGTGTTCTTCTCTTGCTAGTGAAGAGGTATGAAGAGGATCACTTGAAGGATGATTGGATCACTCTTGAAACAAAGAAAAACTAATCTAATTGACCCTTAGAAGTGAAAGGTGTGAGAGGATTTAGTTAAGGGATTTTTCTGTGTGTGAAGGGTGCCTAAACCTGTGAAAGAGGTGGGTATTTATAGGCAAAGAAAATCTGAACGTTACAATTCAAAATGGTACGGACGGCTCCACTAAATGACCCACGGCTCCGTTAAATTTAACGGTACCGTGGAGCCGTGGTAGACTAGGACGCTCCAAATTTTGTCTTTTCTGGTGAAAACTTATTTGGGGAAGGTTGGAGCTGATTTTGGGGGAAAAAATAGCTGTTGTGATTTTCAAACTTATTTTTCCATTAAAACATTTCTTAATATTTCAAAAATAATTTGTCATGTGTATTTTTGAAAAAATGTTTTGTCCTATTTAAAATGTGAATTTTCAAAACATGAATTCACTTCTTTGATCACTAGTCCAAGTTGTAACTTTGTTCAAGAGTGATTTGCGTAGAAACGGGATCTTCCGATTAAAAACTTGTTAGCGTTAATTTTAACGTAACGTGAGTTCACATTTTGTCATCCTCAAAACGTGAAGTAATCGAAAGATATAAATAACGTTTTTAGAACGTTATTTGCATCAACATTGTGGTAACATTTCATCAAATAGTGGTATTTCTTCCCCTCTGAAACCAATTCTCATGTTTGAAAATACTTTGTGAGAAAGTTTTGGTGTTTCATAAAGTGTGTGTGGGGGAAGCAACAAATGTTTTGATTTTGCAATGATGGATGAAATAAATCTTGGATACATCAAAAACTATGTTTCACTATCCACATTTTTAATCAATCCTTCAAAAATATGTTTGGAAAAATTGTATTTTCTGTTTGTGGCCAAGCAGATGAGAGTAGAAGCCATGTTTCCACTAAATTGCTCCCAAGAGGTTTTCTTCTGGCTCAAACAATGAAGGATTGTGTGAATCAAAAATCTCCATTGTGGAGTAAGATGCTTCTTAAGAAAAGTGAGTTTTGTAGAAGTAGCATGATACCCCATTCTTTCTAAATTTTCAAAAATTTCAGTATCTGGCAACTGACTAATACCATCAGAATCATCCAAATGAAGATGTCTTCTTATGGATGACTCAGTAAGAGTCAAATGTTTGCCATCCACTTTGGCCTTAATCCTTTGTTCCCCATTTTCAGAAGTTTCAATTTTAGCTGATTTCCAAAATTGTAAAATTTGAGATTCATAAATAGTGGGATTGACTAGTAAAGCAAACCTGATGTAGGAAGCATTTAAAAAATCCACTACTTGATGAAAAGAGGCATTATCCTCTGACTTTTCCAAAAAGGCTAATTGATTGTGACGTTGGACAAAGTTTAGAACAACTGTGGTATTCATAATGAAAATTTTGAATATGATGGTGGGATTTGTTGGTGGTACTGGTAGAAGATGAAAGGTGTATGTGAATTATGATAAGGACTGATGAAAGATGATTTGTGAGAATTACTTTTAACCGACAATAAGAAAGATTATAATAAGTAAATGTAAAGGCGGTTAAAAAGATCTTTTATATGTGAAATATAATATAATATAATCATCAGTAATTTACATAACTACCCCAACGGCTAATTTTAACTACCAGGCCCAACGGCTAAAACTTTTTCTGACAGGCTCAACGGCTATCTAGCAGTACCTTTTTACTCTAGCAGTACCAATTTTTGAACTACCAGTACCTTTGAAAGTTTTGCAAAAATCCCTTATAGTTTTTAGCAAACTACCAGCTATTAACGGATTTGAGTTGTCTTTACCAAAAGCCGTTTGCTTATGGACTAGCTAACTATTTACAGTTAAGTATGGTTAGTTAACAACCATATAGTTTTTGGTAAACTATCAACCATCAACGGATTTGAGTTGTCTTTACCAAAAGCCGTTTTCTTATGGACTAGCCAGCTCTTAAGTTTGTAAAAACTTGGTGAACTGAATACCAAAAGCCATATTGGCCTAAAGATGGTGCAATTTCCTTGGATGGAGGAAATTAAAAAGGCAATGATGCTGTGTATCTTGGATGATTGGTTTAACAAGTGAAATCATCTATTAGCATGCCTTTGAGTTGAAACTTTCCTTAGTTTGATCTAGATAGAACTTTCTCCTTTAGGAATGCTTCATCCCTTCTAGATATGTGATCTAATTCTATCTTTTTCAACCTTTGCATCATCTTGTATGCTCTTGTCTTTTTCTTTCATAAATTGGTTTTTCTTCCATTTTGGGCTATCATTTCCTCCCCTGAGATTGTTATCTCCCCTTAGATGTAAATAACTTTCATTTCCCTTTTTGTTTGGAAGATCTCTTGTTTTGTTATCAACCTGAAATGTGTTAGTTGCAAACCAAAAGAACAAAGTGCAAAGCACTTGATCTATAGCATTTTAAACATTTAAGCATTAATATGAACAAAACATAGCAAATTATATACTAACAGGACCAATTATGAACTAACAGTACCTATTGACTAACTAGCAGTACCATGTTTAAAAGCCAATACCAGTTAATTTTATGTACAAAAACACATGTTTTTCAAAGATTTATCATTCCAATACCTCCTACAAGATATTTGAATCTACCTAAATCAAAAGCTTTGGTGAGAAGGTCTGCATAATTCTTTTCAGAATCAATTTTAACAACTTGTATTAACCTTTTCTCATTGCAATCCCTTATGAAATGGTGTCTGATTTCAATGTGTTTTGTTTTTGAGTGTTGAACTGGGTTTTTAATGATACATATAGTACTGCTATTGTCAATGTAAATAATGGTGTTAAGAAAATTGTACCCATAGTCAAGCATTTGATTTTGGATCCAAAGAACTTGCCCACAACAACTTGCACCAGCAACATATTCTGATTCAGTTGTAGAGTTGGCCACCATTGTTTGTTTCTTGCATTGCCAAGAGATGAGTCTGCAACCAAGAAATTGACATCCACCAGTTGTGGATTTTCTGTCTAGAGTTGCACCAGCATAGTCACTATCAGAATAAGCCACCAATTCAAAAGATGATTCCCTTGGATACCAAAGACCCAACCTAGGTTGACCCTTAAGATATCTAAAGATTCTTTTGACTGCTGTGAGATGAGAAACTTTGGGATGTATTTGAAACCTTGCACATATACATACTGAGAACATGATATCTGGTCTTGATGATGTAAGGTACATCAAAGACCCAATCATTGATCTATAATTGTGCAAATCAACATCTTCTCCTTCAGCATCCTTGAGTAGCCCTTTTTCTGCATCCATTGGTGTACTTGCAACCTTAGAATCAGCAAACTGAAATTTCCTTAGGATCTCTGCTACATACTTATCTTGGCTGATAAATATGCCTTCTTTGGATTGTTTTACTTGGAGACCCAAAAAGAAAGTAAGTTCCCCCATGGAACTCATTTCAAACTTACTATGCATAAGTTTTTCAAATTCTACACACAAGTCTTGGTTTATAGATCCAAAGATAATGTCATCAACATAAATCTGCACTAGCAAGATGTCTTTCTTTGTTCTTTTGATGAACAAAGTTGGATCAATCCTGCCTCTTTGGAATCCACTTTCTAGTAGAAAACAAGCCAATGTTTCATACCATGCCCTAGGAGCTTGGTGTAGACCATAAAGAGCCTTGGTAACCTTATAAACCTTGTCTGGATATTCTGCATCAATGAAGCCTGGAGGTTGAGAGACATACACTGGTTCTTCAATTTCACCATATAAAAATGTACTCTTAACATCCATTTGATAGACAGTGAAGCCTATGAATGAAGCATAGGCCAAGAATAGCCTAATTGCTTCAAGTCTTGCAACTGGAGCAAAAACTTCTTCATAATCTACCCCTTCTTCTTGAGTATATCCTTGGGCTACCAATCTTGCTTTGTTTCTGATCACTATACCCCTTTCATCTTTCTTGTTTCTGAACACCCATTTGGTTCCAATTGCCCTGTGTCCTTTGGGCAAATCAACCAATATCCAAACCTTCTGAACCTTAAATTGGAGAAGCTCTACTTGCATTGCTTCCACCCAACTTGCATCATCTAAAGCTTTGTTTATGTGTTTGGGTTCATCCTGAGATAGAAAACATGAAAACAGGCATATGTTGGCACCTTCATTATTCTTTTCTTCATAAATAGAGGAGATAAATCCTTCTTCTTCTGAAGTCAAGACTTGAGATAAACCAACTTGAGATCTTGTTCTAACACCAGAATCCAGGCTACCAATCACATCATCAGTTGAGTGATCTTTGAGAATTCTTGTGTTATGTGTTGTAGGAACTTCATAGGTAAATGGAAGATTGCCAATCCCCACTTCTTCTGGTAAAGAATCATCTATTTGAACATTCAATGGCTCAGCAGTATCAATTTGTGAACTGGCAGTACCATCTGGTGAACTAGCAGTACCATTGTCATTTGCACCACTTTCTTGATTCTCTTGATTCTGAGTTCCATGATCATCTTCATTTCCTTCATTTCTTGTGTTTGAAGGTTTTTCTTGACTTGAAGATAGATCCAAACCTTTCCAAATTGGCATCCAGATGTAATCTTGATCTTTAGGAGTTTCAACATTATCTTCAAAACCTGCATCATCATTAGTATTTGTACCTGAAACAGGCACATAATTCATAGATTCTGAAAGCCTATCAATATCAAACATCCAATCTGGTCCAATTCCTTTCACATTTGTTAGTTTCTCTTGAAACTCTATGTGAAGATTCTCTTCCACTAGCCTAGTGCAAGTGTTAAACACTCTATAGGCCTTACTCTGCAAAGAATATCCTATCAAATAGCCTTCATCTGCTTTTCCATCAAACTTGCCTAAATGATCTTTGGTATTGAGAATAGTGACATGACAACCAAAAGGTCTCATAAAACTTAAAGATGGTGTTCTACCAAAGAAAAGTTCATAAGGTGTCTTTCTATGAGGTTTTGTCACAAGAACCCTGTTTTGTACATAACAAGCAGTACCTACTGCTTCAGCCCAAAATGAAATAGGCAACTTAGAGTCTACTAACATAGTTCTAGCAGCCTCTATAAGTGTTCTTGTAGGGTATTCACAATGCAAGAAACACTTGTTTGAGGCCTTTAGATGGATCGAATAGACAAGAACTAGAGAGAGAAAGTGGGAACTTCTAGAGAGAGAAATACTATGTGTATATTATCTTGAAATGAAGTGAAGTTCCAACCCTTCCCTTGCAAGGGAAGGGGTATTTATACATACTACTTAATATGCCCCTAATGGGCTGTGGAGAGAGCTGACAGAGGGTAAAGACCCGACCCACTCCACAATATTAATTAATAACTAATCTACTAATAATATTACTGATAATCCTACGAGCTATGATGAGCTAATAAGTACTCGGGGTGACCGAGTCTTCAGCTGAATATTCATATTCTTAACAATCTCCCCCTAAGGGAGGTCACCCCAGAAGTAATGTTCTGAATTTCAGCACTTCTTCCTTGGATCTTGACATCATAGCTCGTAACCATTGATTCTTCAATATCATAGATTGTTGTGCAAACATCCGTGATCTTAAGATGACTTCTCTTTTGTCTTGGATGAACTTTGACTAATCTTTGAAAGTATCATCCCACTTGAGTCTCCAAGTCATCTTTTAGTAGTAGGTCTCCATGTGATGAAATATACTTAGAGCCGACATGCTCACACGATATGGTGTCATGATCTTGAGCATCAGAGTTAGCAGAAGCTGTGTTGAAGGTCTTTTAGGTTGATCATGACTTCTTTGATGATGATGTGGTGTGAGCATGTGGTGATGGATTGGCATCTTTTCTGCAACCAGCTACAACAGCAACCAGCTACAGCATTCCACTGCTACACCCGCCAGAAGTTCCTGCATACGACAGTTAGCAACAAATCAACCGGTACTTACAGGTTTGGACTTTGAGATTGTTAACAGCATAGTGTGAAAACTCTCTCTAATCCTTACCAAGACCGTTCCTAATCGAAAACCCACAGAGGGCTTTTTAAGATCGAACCGTAGCGCATTAATGATTAGGTGAGTCGCTGGAGATCACTCCACGACTGTAGACCGTTTGAAACCGCCGCGATCACTAAGCGTAATCCACAGGGAATTACCGAAGTGACCTGCTTTCAGGGCTGTTTGATGTTGACCCTGGCAGGAATTTCCATTCAATCATTGAGAATTACATTTGTAAATTCTCACATAAATGTTCTGGCAGATTTCTAAGATCTGCGTAGGACTCTTAAGATTACACCTGGTGTCCTTAATGTTGAACAACCAGTGTAGAAATAATTCGTGTCCCTATGAGATCTTATTATGCATCTCGTAGCTCTAGACTCGATAGTGCGATTTGATTTAGTGAGCGGAGGCTGGAGAGAACTGCCACCTTTTCAATATCATCTAACTCGGAGTGAGAGAGACGATAGAAATGTATTGAACTCCGTGACAATTGAAACAAGAATCCTTTGAGGGACCTTGAGTGGCTAGGGAGGGTTGTGCAGCGTATCACTGGGTCCATGATACTTAGTCTTCAATGCCAGCAATCAACTAAGTGATTCTGACAGTATATGTATTGACCCGGTTTCTGCCTAAGTTGTAAGGAGGGCTATTTCTTTTCACCCTTTATCTTTACAATTCTTTTTCATTCTTCAACCCCTTCAGTGCTTACCGAGACTTCATAACTAACACCTTGTTGGGTTTATTCCAGTGTTAGCTCCATCTCAGTCGGCACTCTTCCCTTATCCACTTTTCTCCTTTTTAATCATACCTAAGGACTTCTACACTAACTAGTGGATTATCCCTGGGTAGATCCCTCCGGCTCTGGTGGGATCATAGGAACTTGAGCCTAACCTAACCATCCTTATAACTCCATGCGTTAATTAAAATGGCCGGTCTTTAGTATTCATCCATGATAGTCAAACCAAATCTTTGAAAAATCTCTCAAAGTGTTCATGATTCTGAAACACATTTTTGCAAACAATTGAGAGTTTTATATTTTTCAAATGCTCCCCCTCAACATGTGCTCGAGTGATAGTTTTATAAATTTGCACATGTTAGGTAGAGCTCGCACTTTTTGAATTGATCCACTTTCAGTGAACATGACCGATTCGAGACACGCTTACATCACTAGATATACTAGCTTGAAATTATTACCCGGCCTGGTCAAGTCCACAGAAAGTTTCTCGAAATGGTACTCTCTACTCAGATACATCTTTTTCGAGACACGCTTACATCACTGGTTAGACCAGCTTGAAATTATTACCCGGCCAAGACGTATCCTTTCGATTGATGACAGTTCAAGTTTCGTCAATTCATTTGTTATGTCTGAGTCACACTCGCATGAGATGCCAAATCCTTTGCTCCCCCTCAATAAGTGCATTGACATACAACTGAGCACTTGTGGGAGAGTTTACTTCCTCATCAACCATTTTGCTCCCCCTCAATATGTGCCTTGATATACAAAATGGTTTAGCACATACGGGAGAGCTTACATTAACTTCCAAATCATCACATTTTATCAGAATTTCATATTTAAATCACATTCTCTCCCCCGATCAAAAATTTCAAACCATTTGAGATTTGTGATCCCAAGTGATTTAAATAAGTTTAGAAAATTTGGGAGAAAATGTGGTCAGGTTTAAATGTATTCTGATTTTGAAGCATACTATGCTCCCCCTGAAACAACGAGAGAGTGTCACTGCTGATGTTGCACAAATTTGGCAAGGTGTCGGAAATTTGAACAAATATGCTCCCCCTCAATTAATGACCCGTTTTCCATTAAAAGAGCTGTAGTCATTCAATTGAGCGACGGGTATTTGTGAAAATTTAATTCAATTTACCACCTTGTGTAACATCAAGACTCTCTTGAAGAATCAAACAAAATAAAGAGTCTGATGAAAAGAAGACTTCTCTTCTTATACACGACATGACGCACTGAAACGTACATCAAGTCGGTGAAACATGGATATGAAGTAATCCATGCCCAGGTGAACATCACCCAGTTGGAGGAACAGCCGTCCTTTTGGCGACGTGCTTTCCCCAGAGTGTATCGCGGGTTGCAGTATGAAGTAACTGCAAGCCATTAAGACATGTTTTAACTGATTAGTATAACTTCTGCTCGAGCTTCATTTAAGGATCCGTGTCATTGTTGAATGACATTTCTAGATCCGTAAATGTTATCGATAAACAGAAGACATGCCTAGGTAGGACTATTTTTGGTATTTTCTGATTTTTCGATTTTTATGGTTTTTATAGGTTTTATATTTTTGTATTTTCTTTTTGATTTAAGATATATACAACTATGTACAAGGATATAAGAAGACAATCCTTTACTCCTCCTTTTCTTCCTGAAGACACTTGAGGGTTTCAGGTGTCATGCTCTTCATGCCAAGGCGTGGGAGAATAAACTGAAACCTTTCTCTTGGGAGGGCCTTGGTGAAGATGTCAGCTAACTGAAACTCTGTCCTCACGAAGTATAGTTCCACCTGTTCCCTGATGAAGTGATGCCTGATGTCGATGTGTTTTGACCTGGAGTGCTGAACATTGTTACAACAAAGAGCAATGGCGCTTTTGTTGTCACAATATAGGGGAATTTTGTTGTATGAGAATCCATAGTCTGAAAGTTGTGATCGCATCCAAAGGATTTGTGCACAGCAAGCAGACATGGCAATGTACTCAGCTTCAGTAGATGATATGGAAGTACTCATCTGCTTCTTAGAAGACCAACTAACCAACTTTTCCCCTAAAAACTGAGCTCCTCCTGAAGTACTGCGACGAGTGTCTTGACATCCCGCATGATCAGCATCCGCGTAAGCCGTTAACTCCATTGCAGTGTCCTTAGGATACCAGAGACCCATATGAACCGTGCCTTGAAGATATCGGAAGATCCTTTTCACTGCTTCAACATGCTTCTTGGTTGGCCTGGATTGATACCGAGCACACATACACACAGTAAACAGAAGATCTGGTCTGCTAGCCGTGATGTACATCAAAGATCCAATCATGCTTCGATACTTTGTTATATCCACTGGAATCCCTGAAGGATCTTCATCCAGCTTCGTTCTATCAACCATGGGAGTGTCAACAGGTTCACTTGAATAGAATCCAAACTTTTTCAAGATCTCGTTGGCGTATTTGGATTGATTAATGAATATGCCTCCGGGACATTGAGAAACTTGTAATCCTAAGAAGAATGACATTTGTCCCATCATGGACATTTGGAACTTGGAATTCATCTCCTTTGAAAAACTATCACATTTACTAGGATCTGTTGAAGCAAAGATGATATCATCTACATAGATCTGAACTAGTAGTAGATGGTTTCTTGACTTCCTGGTGAATAGTGTGGGATCAACAACACCCTTGGAGAATCCGTTCACTAGGAGGAACTTGGACAATGTATCGTACCATGCCCTTGGCGCCTGTTTTAACCCATAAAGAGCCTTCTTCAAGCGGTAAACATGAGTAGGATGTTCAGCATCCACGAATCCTTCTGGTTGACTCACATAAACTTCTTCCTTTAAGTCACCATTCAAGAATGCCGTTTTGACATCCATCTGGTAGACTATCATATTTCGACTAGCAGCATTTGCCAGGAAGATTCTTATAGCTTCAATTCTAGCAACCGGAGCAAACGATTCTTCAAAATCAATGCCCTCTTCTTGTCTGAACCCTTTAGCAACTAGCCGTGCCTTGTTCTTTAACACATCACCATACTCATCAAGCTTCACTTTGAAGATCCACTTTAAAGCAATGATCATTGCAACCTCTGGAGGAGGCACTAATTCCCATACTTCAAGTCGAAAAAATTCATGGATTTCATCCTGCATAGCCTGGAACCAGCAATCTTTAGTCATTGCTTCTTTGGCATCTTTTAGTTCGACTTTGGACAGTACAGAATTGAAGAAGCACCATAGTGCATCAGTGGCTAGTTGATTACGTGTGGATACTGGACGTGAGGGATTGCCTATGATGTTGTCGATTGGATGATTACTGGTCCATTTTCTGAGATGGTCGTGAGGTTGAGGGTTATGAACAAATGTAGCAGTGTTGTGTTCTTCAAGTGAGGATGTGTCTGATGTATGTTCAGGAGCAAATATGTTATCAAAAGGAACCTCATCAACAGGAGCAAAAGGGTTAACTTCCAAAGAATGATTATCTGAAGATTCTTGTATTACTGGAGAAGATTGAGCGTTTGATGATGAAGGCGATTGACTGGCAGCTGGAGCATTGAGACTAACTGATACTGAAGCTGTTGGGCCTTCTGAACCTTGTGGGGCTTGAACCTCAGCCATAGGAAGTATAGCAGGTTCACTTGGGATGGTTCCATTCGTTGGCTCAAAGTATTCATCAAACATAGGATCGAATAACTTCTTCAAATCCTCACATGTAGGTGGCACATAAGAATCTGCAGGAGTGGAATTCTGTACAAGTCCTGAACTAATGGGTCCAGGTGACAAAAGGTTAAGATCGCGTCCAGAACTAATTTGTCCTGAAGCAGGTTGCTCACTCAGCTCATCGAACGTAACATGAATGGTTTCCATGATTTTACGGGTTCTCTTATTGTAGATTCGATACCCTTTACTGTCTGGTGCGTATCCAACAAAAATACCTACATCTGCTTTAGCTCTTAACTTTCCCAAGTCTTGACTATCGTTAGTTGGATAGCAAAGTGCACCAAACACACGGAGAAAAGAGAGATCTGGTTTCTTGTTATGAATTAACTCGAAGGGAGTCTTCTCATGAACAGGATGAATTAGGGATCGGTTTTGAGTGTAACATGCTGTTGCAATAGCCTCTGCCCAGAGAAACATCGGTGCCTTTGAAAATATAAGCATAGTTCTTGCAGCTTCCACCAGAGTACGGTTCCTTCGTTCAACCACTCCGTTATGTTGAGGAGTGCGAGGGATACTTTTCTGATGCGTGATGCCAATACTTTCATAGAAATTACGGAGTTGTTGGTTAACAAACTCAGTACCATTATCAGTGCGGATGATTCTGACAGTTTTATCGAGCCTTACTTGCAGCTGTTTTATCAGTTTAATGATAACCTCCGGAGTTTTGTCCTTGGTTCTCAAAATCTTTACCCATGTGAACCGAGAATAATCATCTACTATCACCAGAACGTACTTCTTTCCATTTATGGTTTGTATTCTTATTGGACCGCACAAGTTCATGTGGAGGGTATGAAGAACTTCCAAGTTGGTGTTGATAGTTTTAGGCTTGTGGGTTTGTTTCTTGCTTTTACCCAGTTGACATGCAGAGCAGAGATGATCTTTCTCATATTTCAGTCTGGGCATCCCTCTAACAAGATCTTTACGGGAAAGATTATTTATGGTACCGAAGTTCAAGTGGTTCAAACGACGATGCCACAGCCATGATTTTGTTTTAGAGGCTTTAGAAAGCAAGCATATGGGAGAGGACTTCAACATTTCTTCAATCGATATGGTGTATAGATTGGTGCCCCGACTGCCCTTGAGGAGATCTATACCATCCAATTCTCTGACGAAACATGTATGTTTTCTGAAAGCCACTTCCAGATCTGAATCACAAAATTGACCCACAGAAAACAGATTGTGCCCTAGTCCTTCCACATAATATACCCTTGAGATTACACTGTCACCAAACACATAATCTCCATAACCCATAATAGCACCAAAGTGGTCGTTCCCAAATCTAACTGTCCCGATAAACTTTTTCACGAAGTTCTTGAGCCGCGAGCGATCCCCAGTCATATGTTTTGAGCAGCCTGAGTCCAAATACCACAGGACGATTTGTACGACCTGCATTTGAAACCAGAAAACAATGGATAACTGAAAAATGTGGATCCCCAAGTGCAATTGGGGTCCGTTTGGTCAGCACACACATATTCTGGAACCACAGATTTCACAGATGCTACTGTCTTTACTGAGGAGACAGAACTAGAGGCAGGACAAGACCTAGATGGAAGGCATTGTGACACTAAAGACAGGATTCTACCAGTTGGTCTCCATTCCTTATTCTTCACAATATTATGCTTATTCATTTTAGGTAATGAGCTCTGTTGTCCTAAATTGAATTTCCTTCCAGTGGGTCTCCATTCCTTATCTTTCACAATTTTATGCTTATTCATTTTAGGTAACGTGCACTATTTTCCTAAATTGAATTTCCTTCCAGTGGGTCTCCATTGATAGCCTACGCTAGCAAATGTTTTTCCTGTTGCTTTCCAAACTTTCTTGCATGCTTCAGTTATCCTAACATTCTTATCATGGGGTGATGCAGAAGACATCAAGAAAGACACAACACACTCATCATGATTAGCAGAAATTAAACAATTGTCGCATGTTTTACAGATAGCATTAGAATTTGAATTAATTACAGTACTTTTGATACTAGAATCAACATGATTCATCCTATTCATTGCAAACTTATTGTTCCTAGGTTGGGCTTCTACATTCTTCAAGTGATCATTCTTAGCTGGCGCAGTCCTATCCTTTCTTGCATTTCCTCTAGACCTTGACCCGCTAGCTTGAGTGTCACTTTTTACTCTTGTAGAAGCATCGAAGGGGACATTAGTTTGTTTTTCTGTCACATGCCTTCCTGATAATGATGTGTTGGGTTCTAGTGTTTTAGGTGGTAGATCAAAGGCTACATGCTTGTTCTCAACAGTGGATGATGATGCAACAAATCTATCTCTATGGCTGCTAAACTTAGGAATTGAGCCTATGGCATATTCTAAGTTTTCCTGAATCCTTTTCGTGAGTTTGCAGGCATAGACAACTGCCCTATCAAGTGGCTTATCAGTCCTATCCTCTTCAACTACCTCACGAAGTGTGTCAAGGCCCTCTCTGAGATGATCGAGATATGTTTGATGGGCAAAGCTGTTATTTCTAAGCTTAAATGGAATACGCCCAACATCAACATCATACTTTTTACTATCAGTACCTTTGGTGCATCACAATTACAAGTGGTGCATGGCATTTTACCTTTCACCCGAGCCTTAAGATTCTCAATTTCATTTGTCAAAGAGGTTATTTGATCATTGTGATTGCTTCTTGTAACTTTAATAGAATCATATAACTCTTTGAAATGTTGTTTAACCTTTGAATTTTCTTCTCGATAACACTCATTTTCATAATGTAACTTATTTATGGTGTTTTGATATTGAAAATTCTAAGAACCTGAAGACGAAGGTTTATTGGTGCCACACACTTCACACTTGTTGGATTTCAATTGGGCAATTTGGGCCCTCAGCAGTCGAATCGTGTTCGTGTGAGCATGAATTGTCTCATCTCGTTTGCTTAATTCAAAATAAGTATAAAATTCAGGAGCATCCAAGGATGTCTTGTCATTTGATATTTTATGTTTTTCATTTAAATGTTGATGTTTCAATTGCAAATTAAGATATTCAACTTCTAATTTTGAAAAACGTTTAACCATATTATCATGGTCATCATTTTGAATTTTTTCAAGCAATTTTAAATTCTCCCCCTCAAGCTCAACAACACGATTCTGGGTGACATTTAATGCAATAGCATACTCATTAAATTGACAAGCAGACAATGCAGAATCAGTGACAGTGTAAAATACATCTTCTGCAATACATTTAGTAATCAAGTTGTCGTTAGTAATGAGTATGTTTTTTCTTTCAATCTCTCGACTCTTAAGTTCTATTACATATTCATTCACCTCATTTTCCATATCTTTAAACACTACTTCCATTTCTTTTATTTCGGATTTAAGGGCAGTTTGCAACCCTTCAAAGTGTTCTTTAAGTAGTTTAAAGAATGGCATGACCTCAGTTAAGTAACACCTTTTAGCATGTTCAAAACACCTTTCCCCCTCAGTAATACCGGAGGGTGTGATTCTCTTCTTGCATGTTTTATCGAAATCAGCAAACAGTTGCCAAAGCACATATAAGCTAATAAAGGTTTTACATTCAGTGGGAAGAGATAAAGGCACCAAATTCCTAGGTGTATTGGGAGGATACACCGTTATGGACGCAACTTTTCTAATGAGGGGGTGTTGGCCTTAAGTTTTTCTACCTTAAGTTTTTCATTATCTTGTTTCCAGAATATCTGTTCAGGTGTTAACTTCTTTTGAGGAACAAACACAGTCAAACGATTTTCCTCACTATAGTCATGGGGTTTGATTATTATTCGTCTGACTATGCACTCGGGATCCCTCATTTTCTCATTCATTCTAACCCTTGTTCTCTCACTTAACTCATCCTCTTCTTCTGTGTAGATATGCTCAGGCGGGTCATGATTAGGCATAAACATCACATTAGAATCATTTAATGCAGGTTGGGCTATCTTCGCAATTTCATGAATAGCTAATTTAGATTTACCTACATTGCTTTCACTATGCTTGTCACTTAACTTTCTGTGCTTATACATCATTTGGGCAATTTGTCTTGTTTGGTCTTGTGTGTACAACTTATCTTCAAGCTTATTTTTTAACGTCTTGAGTCTAGAGAAATCATTTAAAAGTGTTGTTTCTTTTTGTTTGAATTCTAGCTTAAGTGTAGTTACACACTTTTGTGCTTCCTGTTTCTGTTTGACAGACTGTTCTAGCTGACTTTTCAAAGAACTCAACTCTAATTTTAATGTTTCTTCTCTTACTCTAGACTCTTTAATAAGTGTACTCATTTGACCTTCTAATTTATGCTCACGTTCATTAAGCTCAAACTTAGCACGCTGTTCATACATAGCCACTTGTTCTTTATAAATGTTAAGTCTAGTGATCAAGTCATCATCAGGGACAGGCAATTTGTTCTCATGGCACTCATATGCATTATCTAAATTACACGCATTATCTAAGGCACCTACATTACTTACAACACAAACATCATTATTTACAAAAGATTCACCATTTGGTACATCAGGCGAGTTGTTGTGATTCAAATACTGTTCATATGAAATAATATTGCTATTTTCCATGTCAACATTACTTGTGTCAGAAACATCTGCCTGATGTACTTCTTTGGGATTCTTTTGTCCCTCGACTATATTATATGTGTCATAAATTTTTAGTACCTCAGATATCACGGATGCATTAGAAGGACCAACTTGACGGGGAGATGAGACCAAGGAAGACAAGTTAGCCATGAAGATTGTTTGAGCCGTAGGTTCATCATCTACATCCGAGTCAAATGCATCACAGTCATCTGCCTTGAAGATGTTAGGATCATTAAGTGCTCGATCCTGAACTGGTTGCTCATCCACATCTTCATCAAAAGTATTTCCCCCATCTCCTGCCAAGAACAATAACTCTTCCTCATCTAATACAGCTCCATTCTCTTGAGCTTGCATTAACAGCATCTTGTCTTTGAAGTAATCTGAGTTCTGAGGACGTTTAGGTTGATTGCAGTTTCTAGCAATGTGTCCAAGCCCCCCACAATTATAACACTTGATCTGTTTCCCTTGACCCTGATTGGCATTCCCTGCTCTATTCTGCACATAACCTCGACCCATGTTTCTTGCAGCTCTCCCTTGCACATTCTGAACCACAATTTTCCCATCCTCCACCATTGCTAGATTACGTGGGTTGGATGAATTCCTTAACTGATTGTTGGTCTGAGGGAGTGATGCTTGAAACTGTTGAACCAGTAATGATACTTGATTGGTGAGGTTGTCAATCATTTTGTCGGTCTGAGAGTAGCCTGAGTCAAGTTGGGAACTCATAGCAGGTACTTGTGAGTGAAGTTGATGATAGCTTGGGTTGGATGAGGATTGGATTGTTGGTTGAACATTTGTCATGAACGCCAGTGGATCATTTGTAGTTGAAGGATTAAACTTTTCTCTCAGCACCCGATCGTAGACTGCATGCTTCTCATGTTGTTGCAGATATGCATACAGCTGTTCATAGTTGGTATCTCTTAAACCTTTGTTGAGTTTGACAGCAGTAACAAATCTGTCCCATTCAGGAGTCATGTTGTTCACAAACTTTGAGTTTAGTTGGATATTGGGCATAGTCATTCTGATCATCCTCATATCATTCACCAACTTATGAAATCTCACATAGTAGTCTGTGATATTCTCTCCTGGGTTCATTTTGAAATGCTCGAACTCATCATACAACTGTGACTCACGATCTTCCTTTGTGAGTTCTGACCCTGCCAACAACATTTTAACGTTGTCCCACACAGCTTTGGCTTCAGTGTTGAAATTGATGAGCTTGTATACATCCTTTGGAAGACCTTGAATGACTATGTTTGAAGCTCTAATGTCAGCATCATACCTCTTCTTTTCTTCTTCATTAAGATCATTGTAGTTTCTAGGTCTGTCGATGCCCCAAGTTACAGTCCCATCTTCACCAGTTGTAACAACATCTCTGGTGGTACCCATCTGATATGGTCCATCGTCAATTGACTTAAGAATGTTAACTCCATTATCTTTTCCCAAGCAGTAAAGTCTTATCCGTTGTGCCCAAGACTCATAATCCGTCCTATCCAGCATAGGTGGACGAGTGTCAGATCCTGCTGCTTGAATATCTTCTGATGATGTGTTTGATGTGGTAGCCATAGTAACTACGGGATTTTACAGATCTTGTGATTTAACCGAGAAATCGAATCTTTCGCGGGAATTTCTAAAATCACCAAGACACAAACCGCATAGACAAATAGCACCCTTGAGGATACAAACCGCCTAGACAAACCGCGTAGACACAAACCGCATGCACGTCTTAGAGACAAACCGTGTAGACACAAACCGCATGCACGTTTCAGAGACAAACCGCGTAGGCACAAACCGCATACACACCTCAGAGACAAACCGCGTAGACACAAACTGAGTTCACGCTGCAGAGACAAACCGCGTAGACACAAACCGAGTTCACGCTGCAGAGACAAACCGCGTAGACACAAACCGAGTACACGCTGCAGAGACAAACCGCGTAGACACAAACCGAGTTCACGCTGCAGAGACAAACCGCGTAGACACAAACCGAATACACGCTGCAGAGACAAACCGCGTAGACACAAACCGAGTTCACGCTGCAGAGACAAACCGCGTAGACACAAACCGCCAAACACGTCGCTTTCAATGTTTTTTGTCCTTTTGCCTAAACTAGTAATAAGACAAACCGCGTTCTCGAAGTGACACAAACCGCGTTCAAGAGCTTGTCCAGAGCACACAAACCGCAGCCAAGAATACTTGGATAAACACTCACGAATCACCCAAAAACACCACACAAATCTTAAATCTGTGAATTCAAGCACCAAATACTACTCTTATACTGTTCCTAAGCTAGAAAGTACAAGGTATAACAACTTCTAATCACTAAACAAGGCACAAAATGAAATTTAAGTAACTTATCAATTCGAACTAAAAAACCTCAAAAACTAGACAAATCCGTGAATACCAACTCTCATGGACCTAACCATGGCTCTTGATACCAATTGTAGGGTATTCACAATGCAAGAAACACTTGTTTGAGGCCTTTAGATGGATCGAATAGACAAGAACTAGAGAGAGAAAGTGGGAACTTCTAGAGAGAGAAATATTATGTGTATATTAGCATGAAATGAAGTGAAGTTCCAACCCTTCCCTTGCAAGGGAAGGGGTATTTATACATACTACTTAATATGCCCCTAGTGGGCTGTGAAGAGAGCTGACAGAGGGTAAAGACCCGACCCACTCCACAATATTAATTAATAACTAATCTACTAATAATATTACTGATAATCCTACGAGCTATGATGAGCTAATAAGTACTCGGGGTGACCGAGTCTTCAGCTGAATATTCATATTCTTAACAGTTCTATTCTTTCTTTCTGCTACTCCATTTTGCTGAGGGGTTCTAGCTACACTAAATTCTCTTTTTATCCTTTTTTCCTTGCAAAAGTCATCCATAACCCTATTCTTGAACTCTGTCCCATTGTCACATCTGATGACTTTGACTTTCTTATCAGATTGGTTTTCTACCTCAGTGATATAAGATTTAAGAATCTCACTAGTTTCATGTTTAGAACTTAAAAAGAAAACCCAAGAAAATCTGCTATAATCATCAGTAACAACAAGACAATATCTTTTACCATTCAAGCTACACACATTAGTAGGACCAAAAAGATCCATATGAAGCATGTATAAAGCCTAAGAAATAGAGTTTTGGGTCTTGGGCTTACAAGAAGCTCTATGTTGTTTGCCTTTAAGACAATCAACACAGGTTTGGTCATTTTGGAAAATATTTTTGGGTAAACCTCTTACCAAATCATATTTTGCAATAGTGTTGATTGTTTTAAAGTTTACATGACCAAGTCTTCTATGCCAAAGCATAGATTCATCCAATGAGGCTTTTGCTACCAAACAAGTTAGACTCTCCTTAGGATCAATGTTCTTTAAATTAACACTGTACATATTGTTCCTTTTTGGGATTTTAAGAAGGATCTGACTTTCATCAGGCATTTTAAAATCAGAAGAAAGAACCATACATTCATTGTCAGTAAATAGAACATTCTTCTTTTTGTCACACATTTGTGAGACACTAAGGAGATTAAACTGAAGTTCTTTCACAAAATACACATTTTCAAAATCTAATTTACTGGTTTTGATAGTACCTTTACCAGTGATCTTTCCTTTTATTCCTCCCCCAAAGGTAACATATCCCCCATCAACTGTTTTGAAGTCTGAGAGAAAAGACATGTTGCCTGTCATGTGCCTTGAACATCCACTATCTACATAACCTTGATCACCAATATCAGATGAATGTTCCTGCACATGAATAAACATATTAGTTTCCTTGGGGTACCCAAGCCATGACAGACTTGGGTTTGCCTCTTGCATCAATGAAATCAAACCTTTTCAGGATTGTTGATGCACCTTTTGATTGGATTGGTTTCCAGATCCAACATGCTGAGGACTTAACAGCATTTTCCCTTTTTATCCATTTTGTGGTCTTTGGTCTATCAGTACCAATTTTGGCAGTACCATTTGGTCTAGCAGGACCTTTGGTTTTTGGTTTCCAAATTTTTGTTTTGACCACAGATTTCTTTTGAATAGGACTATTCACAACTTTTTGTACATATTTGAAAGTGTTTCTTGTACCCTTATCAGTTGGTTTTGTAATAACAGGCTTATTTTGTCTAACAGTATGTTTAACTTTTGTGGTGTTAGACTTAACAAAACTTTTTCTGGGGTGAGTAACATTTGTTTTAGACTTTGTTTTACTCCCAGAAACCCAATTATTACAATAAGCATGAAGATGATTAAAGCTACCACAGTAATAACAAGCCTTATTGAATATAACAAAGTCATCACCTAGTTGTTGTGACTTAAGATTGTTCCAATTTCTTTGGCTTCCTCTAGGTTTGTTATTACATTTTTCACAACTTTCAACTGTTTTCAAAACTGCTTTAGCCTTAGCTTTAATTTCTACTCTTTTAGGACTGATTGGTCCTACTTTGTTTCCTTTGATGGAAACAGTCTCATCTTCATCATCATCAGATACCCAATCTTCAATGATTAGAATATCTGGTTTCTTATCAGTGAGCACCTTAGAGAGTGAGGCAATCTTAGCACTCTCAGAAGGTTCATTTTTCTCTACAGGTTTAGCCAATGGTTTGTTAATGATTTCATGTAAACCTGATTCAGCAAGATCTGATCCTGGGGGACAAGGAATTCCTCTATAAGGAGGTGGACATTTATTGTATCCTATCCCAGATTTGATTCTTTTATTCATCTGATTTTCAACTATGCTCCTAGTACAATCAGATGTAATTTCCAATTTGGTAACAGTCAGTGCAATATTATCTCTAGCCAATGTCACTTTAGTACACTCAGTTCTTAGCATTTCTATTTCTGAATCTTTCAAAAATATTTGTCTATTAAGAATAGCTTTTGCATCAGAAAAGGTAAGTTCATTTTCTCTAAAGTGAATGATTTGTTTTTCAAGTTTGGCCATACCACACTTATAATCAACTAATTTTTGATGGGTTTTTCTTTCTTCTACTTTCAGCTCATCATAAAGTTTTATATAAGATTTTAATTCATCAAAGGCTTTACAAGTAGTAGAACATTTTGTAATTTGTACCTCAGGAGTGGAGAATGCCATCAAAGCCATTTCATCTGAAGTGGACTCTTCTTCACCCATAAAACTCCAATCAAAACCCATGCCATCAATAGCAACCATTGCTTTAGGCTCAGCAACTTCCACAACCTTACTCTTGCTTTCAAAGCTTCCTTTCTTCTCAAAGCTTCCTTTATTTCTGTTGTCAAACCCTCTACCCTTGTCATCCTGCTTCTTAGGTCTTCTACACTCTCTAGAGTAGTGACCCTTCATGTGGCAGTTGTAACACTCCACCTTGGACTTATCATACCCAACAGGCTCATTACCATCTATGGTAATCTTCTTACCAGTCCTCATCAACAACTTCTTAGCCCTTATGCTCAGAAGTGAAAGTTGCCACTTTATGTCCATCTCTTCAAGATCATCAGGATGAATCTCTTGAAGATCTTCAAAAGTTAGTATGGACCCATTATGTTGTGATGTAAGGAAGGCACACCCAATTGTTTCATCTAGAATGGTTTTGGTACTACTAGAAGTACTGGTAGTACCAAAGTTTGTGTTGGCAGTACCTTCTTCTCTGCCATCTTTTTCTTCATCTGCAACTTTTGAGGTGCTTGGAGATGAAACAAAAGCCATATTTCCTGAACTTGACCCAGTTGTCTTCTTTACTTCATGCTCTACTATTTTGAAATTGTTGTAAAGATCATTAAGACTCATCTGATCAATATCTGGCTTGTTTTTCCAGACAATGACATGCATGGACCATTCTGTGGGTAAACTCCTAAGAAATTTGGAGTTTAGGTCTTCTTGAGTTATCATCACTTCATGGATGGCTAACTGGCTTGAAAGCTTCTGAAGTCTATTGAACATACTATCCAAAGACTCATTTGCTGTGGCTGTAAAGTTCTCAAACTGTTGTTTGAGTAGTGTTTTCTGTGTTTTCTTGGTAGCATCATTACCACCTGATGCGCGTGATGTGTCGTTGCGGTTTAGCAGTTTTAATGCCTACTCAAGTTTTAAATTTATATTTAGCCGACTTATCAATAACACACACACTTAACGAGCAGTGTACCCGGTCAGTATGAAGATAATGGTAAGTAGAGTGTCGATCACTAAGAGTGGAACGTATTATCTAGTTATTCTAATCAGTATTTTAATATCCTAACGCAGGGGGTTTTCAGCCTGAGAGACTGGCACGGTTTTGTTTGCAATTAAATAATAAAATAAACAAATAGGCACGAATCAGCAAGTAGCACACACGTACACAGATAGATACTCGAGACAATAAGAGGGCTGTCCTTATGATTAAGTAGATTGTCACTTGTTTTATTGATAGCTTTATATGAAGTGTATGTAATTAACCCTTTCTCGTTGGTCCTATTCTCATCGGCGAGTAAACCCTTAATGATTACTTATGTCTAAAAGTTATTCCTAAGTGATCAATTTAGAAACAACCGTGGGAGCCACATCTTGTCCCGCAGTCGGATGCCCGCAAGCCACTAATAAACACAGAGGTTATCAATGCACTAATAAGTAGTAACCAAAGACATCAACATATAAACTTTAATTGATGGGAAAGCAAGTATTAAAGGGAGTGCAATCTTTCGTTGTCACATTACACAAGCCACCAATCCTGATGAATTAAAGTTTGCTAACACAATAAAACAAAACTACTTAATGAATTAAATACATGCAGCACCTTCTTACAGCTCTTGTATCTTCGATTTGGGTGTGTCTTGTGCTGCCTCTTGACTGAATTCGTCCTCCTGTTCTGCTGTCCGAACTTCGGTTTTAGGTTTTCGAACTTCCGGATCTCTTTAATGCGTCTGGTCTACGGGGTATTTATAGTTTGTGTCTGAGGGAAGATGCGGCGCATCTACTTAAGTAGATGCGGCGCATGTACTTAACTTCGCGTGGGGTCCAAGATTATAATATTCAGGAATATTCGTACACCGCCAGAAGATGCGGCGTAACTCTTGATTAGATGCGGCGCATGTCCTCTTGTATCTTGGATCGTATCTGGTGATATCTTGATATAGATGCGGCGCATGTCGAGAGTGAGATGCGGCGCATCTGGAGCAGAATTGACTTGATCTTGTCCATGTCAGTAGACTTCCACTTTATGCACGTTTTGCTCCATTATTAGTCCATAATCGCAAAGTTTCACCAAATGCTTGTTTTTACCTGAGAATTACAAAAGTAAACGATTAAGTATCAATCCTCATACATAATATAGTAAAACAAGTCAAATTAATAGGATAAATGATAGTAATAAAATGTACTTATTTGAGTTCATCAAATATCCCCCCACTTGAACTTTACTTGTCCCCAAGTAAACCTTAGAATTTCATTCATGAAAATGTATCCTAAAAGATGTTAGGATTTATTTTTATATTTAAGCATGTATTCGTTTATTTCATAATCACACAACTAAACACTTAACGAATTAGAAGTATAATAAAATAAGTCGATAAAAGCAAATCTAATCGTTTAACTGTCCAGTCGCGACGAATATTCTATCATAAGCTTGGCAAGTATACACATCTCCACCACTAAAGCTAAGGAATAACAAGTCTAAAGCGGTAAAAAGGGTTTTTAGGCTAAAGGGTTAATTATTCTTAATTACTATCGATCTCAAATTCCAGAAAAGGCGACAAAATCACAAATACATGATCGAATCCACGAACACGATACTTGCAATTGCTCAAATCCTTAACTCGAATAGGCTAAAGATAGGTCCAAACTTCACCAATAATAATATATCAAAAAGGGCGACAAAATCATAAATACATAGCCGAATCCACGACTACGATACTTAAGATTGCTCAAATCCCTAATCTCAATAAATCAAAGGTTCGGTTGGATAAAGAATAATACAGGGTATGGATAATATTTGGGATATAAATTGGTGTAAAAATAAAAATAAACAAAACAAAACAAATAAATTAAAATCCTAAGTGTGGTTAATCACTATCCCAACCATCCCATGAATAAGACTCATATCATTGAATAACTCACGCTTTAACACTTGAAACACACGCTTTAGGTAGACACGAATTATACTCAACAAAATCTTAATCAAAGAATAAACCTTAATCGGCATTCCCATAACTGCCAATTCCCATTCAATCCATAGATATAATATAACAAATAGTGGTGATATCGACCACTTACATAACTCTACATCGTTGGCTTAAAATAAACATCCAACTCTTTTTTTCTTTCTTTTTCTTTTCTCATTTTTTCGATTTTTTTTTTTTTTTTTTTTTTTTTTTTTTTTTTTTTACTTGAAACATAAACATAGATGTGTAAAATTTCACCACATCACTACAACTTTCTTTCCGGATAATTTTTTTTTTTCATACTTTTCATACTTTCAGAAATAACGGTAATAGTGAAAGTAGTAAACACACGAAAAATAAACTCAAAAATATACAATATTTACTTTCACTCCAATTTGCATTGTGCAATTTCCCGACCTAACCATAGATAATGAATTACGCACGCGAACACAGGTAATGTAAGGAAACACACTTTGCCTATAGCAATTAACCAACCACGGATTCTAATCTACAGGGTAGGCTAAGGTGTAAGGGTGTAACGAAACATTTTAAACATAGGTGTAAGAAACGAAAGGAATGGCTCTGAGGGTTTTCTAGGGGTATCTTACTCTAAAAATGAGAGTAACAAAAGGGTTTATACGGGGGTTAACTAACCAGTGTAGTTAGCTAATAACACATAACATATAAAGGCTATTTGGTGTAATCCTAGAATTTTACCAAGTTAGACAAGTCATTCCAATTAAATAAATAATACTCATTATGGTGGTCTCGAATAGTATACAAGCCAAGTTCTAAAGTTTACAAGTCACCGGCACACTCATAGATTTGTGAATTTTGAAAAATCACAATTTTTGAAAATAACGTCATGTGTGCAGTTATGTAACTTAGATCTTAAACAAAAACATGCTAAAAAATTTTTAAGTTTGATATATTAAGCACATTTTAAGCATAATTTTTGAAAAAATTGGACAAGTAAGTGTTAAGTGTTCTAATTCTCCTATCCCCCCACTTAAGTTAAACAACGTCCTCGTTGTTTGTATAAAAGGTTAAAAACTGGAAAGAAAAGAATTAGAACGGAAAAACTCCCCTGAGATTTGCTCGGTATGATCCTCCATTAGTATAAGAGCGAAAATCATCTTCTTGTGGATTAGAACGTTAAAGCTTCATACTTGATGTATCCACAGGAAATTCAGGAAACTATAATACCACCAACACTTTAAAACACACCTAAGATAAGAAAGGTTCAACTTGCATAACACATTAGTAGTTAGATAAAAATAAAACTTAAAAAAAATTAAAACTGGAAATCATCAGGTCAGTCGATGCGCCGTATCTTATTGAAGAAGATACGCCGTATCGAGCCTGGAATTAATACGGATCAGAATAAAGATGCGCCGCATCCTTAACCAGGGATGCGCCGCATTAAAATAAACTGATAAATAGTTTTAAAGTCGAAAAATAAAAATGCAGAAAAAAAATAAAATAAGATATGACCATTGCAGAGGATGCGTCGCATCTCAGGACTGAGATGCGCCGTATCTTCGTGCGGCCTGGACTGACTCGACACAGAAAACAGAATAATAAAAGATAAATCCGGGTTGTCTCCCGGTAAGCACTTGTCTTTATTCCAGAGTCTTCAAGTTAGACTCACGTTCAGCTCATTATTCCAATATGTCGGGTTCAAACTCCACCACCTCATTCTCATATCGTCAAAATTCAGAACCTGGACTCTGAATATTTTCCTCTGATAAAATTTTCTGAGCTTAGTCATATAATCATCAATAGCACCCTGTGCTAGCCCCATCGTTTCAAAGCGAAGCCACGGGTGTCTACGTGCAGGTTCAGGTAACGCCATCTGCAATAAACATTCAAAGTCAGTAAACAGTCTGCAAGTAAGGTAGATACGGCGCATTGATTAAATCAATGCGGCGTATCTGTATAAAGTATAAGAGATGCGGTGCAAGACAACAGATACGGCGTATTGAGATGCGTCGTATCTAGATTAATCAATACGGCGTATCTAAAATTTTATCAATTTTGAAATAGGTCGTTACGCCGCATTAATCAATCCAGATGCGCCGCATCTAAAAGCATATCAGTATAAAATAAAAGGGCAGGCACGTTTATCGAGAATCCGTATCCGTGACGTAAACTACCACTAAATATCACAGTATTATATACTCTTTATATCAGTTCAAATATCGCATTCCACCACTTATTAATTCGCCTTCCCGCTAGATATTCAAAATCAAACCCAAAACCTAAATTTTCGTTCGATTCAAGTAGTGTCAAATTCGATGTCTTATTCTAAAATTAACTTAGGGGAAATAATTAATTCCAAGTTCTAATCATATCCCTTTATCGTTTAAGCGCGAATCGATTCAATCCTATAAACCCTAATTTTCGTATTAATCAAAATTGAATCGAAATGTAACAATTACCTTAGTATTTGTGATTAGGAGAAGGATTAATGCTCGGATTAAAGGCGGATTAAAGAAGGATGATCGGATTTTGAGTATAATTTTAGTGCGTGTTCTTAACTGTGTGTATTTATGCGGCGTATTCCCGTCGTATTTATAAGGCGACACGATGCGCCGTATTAGAAAATTGGGATGCGCCGTATCTAGTTAATTCCGTTGACTAGTCAATAAGTCCTAGTTGGTCAGGGATACGGCGCTTTGGATATTTAGATCCGCCGTATCTCTATGTTAGTTAACGAAATTTAAATGAAGAACGTACCTTGGCCTCCGCAACACAGTTCTTTATACATCAAATTGGGGTTAAACGGCACACCATATAGATGAATTCAAAATAAGAGTGATAGGCATAAACGTTTCATTAATAATCGTAATCTTATTGTTTAGTGGATAAGGATTTATTCCGAGGTTAGGAACAAATATCGTTTTTGAGCATACAAAATTAAGATTACGAATTGAATCAGACGTATAATAAGGATAATAAAACTGAGATCATAGTGTAGAGAACTTTCCTTTGTGCAGTTGAATCATCGTAGAGTTTACCTGGGATTCTATTTCAAGAATTAAAGAAGTTCAATGTTACCAGTACTGATTTTTCCTCCACTCTTCCCGTCTTATGTTCGGTCACTTCAGCTAGCGTCTCTTGGTTTGGTTCAGAATGTAATCCTTCTTGGTGATGCTTGAGTCATCATTTATTCTGAAAATAAACAACTTGCACACGAGAGTAGCGGACCGATCAAGGTAAATATCAAAAATCAACTATATTTATCAAATTATATTCGTCGTATTAACAAAAGTTAATGCGCCGTATTTTCGTTACGTTTAAAAATAAAAGATTTTTGATTCAGTAAGATGCGCCGTATCGACAGAGATCGATACGCCGTATCTGTTTAATAATTCGCAAACTGTTTTTAATTAAAATAATAGATACGCCGTATCTTCAAAAGAAGATGCGTCGTATGGCGTTAACGTTTAGAAATTTTTTTTATCAAAAACAGATACGCCGTATCTGCAAAAGCAGATGCGTCGTATTACTTTATCGCTTAGAAAAATTTTCTTATTAAAAACAGATACGCCGTATCTTGGGTAAAAGATGCGTCGTATCGAATTAATTAAACGCGTTGTATATAAAAAAAATTAAACGCAATACGCCGTATCTGAGAGATCAGATGCGCCGTATCGTTTGATTTAGCACAGTACAACGATAGCAGAACACACAAAAAACGAAAAATAAAACAAAAATAAAACACACGAACAAAAACAAATAAAAACAAAAATAAAAGAAAACAAATAGCACACAATACAACAATTATGCAAAATAGTACAATGATGCAATTAATCTAATAAAAAGAAAAACCTAATTAAAATACTAATCAAATTAACAGATAATAACAATTCACTCCCCGGCAGCGGCGCCAAAAACTTGATGCGCGTGATGTGTCGTTGCGGTTTAGCAGTTTTAATGCCTACTCAAGTTTTAAATTTATATTTAGCCGACTTATCAATAACACACACACTTAACGAGCAGTGTACCCGGTCAGTATGAAGATAATGGTAAGTAGAGTGTCGATCACTAAGAGTGGAACGTATTATCTAGTTATTCTAATCAGTATTTTAATATCCTAACGCAAGGGGGTTTCAGCCTGAGAGACTGGCACGGTTTTGTTTGCAATTAAATAATAAAATAAAAAAATAGGCACGAATCAGCAAGTAGCACACACGTACACAGATAGATACTCGAGACAATAAGAGGGTTGTCCTTATGATTAAGTAGATTGTCACTTGTTTTATTGATAGCTTTATATGAAGTGTATGTAATTAACCCTTTCTCGTTGGTCCTATTCTCATCGGCGAGTAAACCCTTAATGATTACTTATGTCTAAAAGTTATTCCTAAGTGATCAATTTAGAAACAACCGTGGGAGCCACATCTTGTCCCGCAGTCGGATGCCCGCAAGCCACTAATAAACACAGAGGTTATCAATGCACTAATAAGTAGTAACCAAAGACATCAACATATAAACTTTAATTGATGGGAAAGCAAGTATTAAAGGGAGTGCAATCTTTCGTTGTCACATTACACAAGCCACCAATCCTGATGAATTAAAGTTTGCTAACACAATAAAACAAAACTACTTAATGAATTAAATACATGCAGCACCTTCTTACAGCTCTTGTATCTTCGATTTGGGTGTGTCTTGTGCTGCCTCTTGACTGAATTCGTCCTCCTATTCTGCTGTCCGAACTTCGGTTTTAGGTTTTCGAACTTCCGGCTCTCTTTAATGCGTCTGGTCTACGGGGTATTTATAGTTTGTGTCTGAGGGAAGATGCGGCGCATCTACTTAAGTAGATGCGGCGCATGTACTTAACTTCGCGTGGGGTCCAAGATTATAATATTCAGGAATATTCGTACACCGCCAGAAGATGCGGCGTAACTCTTGATTAGATGCGGCGCATGTCCTCTTGTATCTTGGATCGTATCTGGTGATATCTTGATATAGATGCGGCGCATGTCGAGAGTGAGATGCGGCGCATCTGGAGCAGAATTGACTTGATCTTGTCCATGTCAGTAGACTTCCACTTTATGCACGTTTTGCTCCATTATTAGTCCATAATCGCTAAGTTTCACCAAATGCTTGTTTTTACCTGAGAATTACAAAAGTAAACGATTAAGTATCAATCCTCATACATAATATAGTAAAACAAGTCAAATTAATAGGATAAATGATAGTAATAAAATGTACTTATTTGAGTTCATCACCACCAAATCTAGCCACAATAGCTTCAAAAAGGGTTTTAGCATCTTTGTATTTGTTAAAGATCAAAAGCTGATCATTTGGAATAGTCATCAGTAACATACTCCTGGCTTTTATATCATTTCGCTTCTGAATTCTTTCTTTTGCACTTGATGGCTGAGTTTGTATTTGTGTTACAAGTGCATCGTTTACTGTTGTAGTGGTGATTGAGGGTTTAAATGAGTTGCCTTCTTCAATGATCTCCCAAAGTGCATAGTCTTGCACTTGAAAGTATTGTTCTACCCTTAGTCGCCACATATCAAACTCATTTTGCTTGAGTAATGGAAGTTTAGCTGCAACATTTGTTTGAATATATTCAACATCCATTGTTCTTTTAAATTTGTAAATATCAGCCTAGCTTTGATACCACTTGTGGAAAGGTGTTGCGTTCAAACACTTGGGATGTGAATCTTAGTAACGTGTTTGAGATATTTATTTATGAATGTGTTTAGCATGCGGAATCTACTACAACACACTTAAAAGAACACAAAGGTGGTGAGTTATGTAAACGTGAGTTTGTAATGAACAAGGAACACAACTTTAGTTAGCACAAAACGATTCAATATTATTGATGAAATAATACGGATGATCTAACTATCACCGGGATTACAAAGTAATCTTGAATCTTAGATTGTACAAGGATTTGTGAAATGAGTAACTAAGTTACTTGAGAGATAGTTCGGTTTTGGTTAATAGTTGGAAAGATGCATGCATGAAGGAGTGACTAAGGGAACCTTTTATAGTATAAGGTACCCTTATTACAAGTTGTCAAGTGGTTGAATATAATATGTTACTTTGACTATTCTAGCCTACAATTAAATACAACTACCAATGTAACAACTCTGTAATATTCTTCTGTACACCACAGAAGACTAAACTACTTCTACATAACGTATAACAATGTACAAAGACTAATAATTCAACTAAATATCTATTACAAAATATCTATCAACTTGACATAAAGCTTGGCAGGACCTTTATCAACTAGCAGTACCTTCTACCCAGAAGGTACTGTTAGTACATCTTCATACTCTTCAAAATCAACTAGCAGGCTCTTTGACATATCTGGCAGGCTCTTTGACTTGAACATTTTATTCCAAATCACCATCACAAAATTGCCCTACTGAGAAAAGGTTATGTCCAAGGCCTTCAACATAGTATACACGGCTAATCTCGATGTTTCCGTTGACGTAATCCCCATAGCCCATTATAGCAGCAAAGTGATCGTTCCCGAATTTGACAGTTCCTATGAACTTTGCAACAAAGTTTACTTGGGTGGTCTTCTACTTCTTGGTCTTTAGGTGTGCCGCTCTTACGTTGCCAGATACTAATCTTCTTTTTGTTCCTTTTAGGCTTGGATCTGTTAACGCTAGGAGGGGTGATTATTCCTGTAGAAGTCGAAGCATTCAAATTAGTGGTCTGAGAAGATGCTTTCCTTGGTGTTTCATCTACATGATATATTCCTGGGGCAATCACATTGGTGTGAACAACTTTCCCTTTTTCAAGTAATTTAAGTTTCTCTTTCAATTCAATAATGATGTGACTCTTTTGTTGAATTTTGGAATCCAATTCTCGGTTTAAGCGAACAGTGTCATTCCTATTTTGACAAACTTCATCAATGTCCTTTTCATATTCAAAAATTTGACATTTTAAAACAGCATTTTCTTTTTCAATATTCTGAATTTTGGAAGCATGACTGTTTTGAAAGGACATTGATTCTTTTTGGCTTTGTAATTTTAACTCAAAGTCAAGACTCTGAGTCTGACACCATTGCAACTTTTGATTGAGTTGAAAAATTTCTTTTGAAAGTTTGTTTTTCACATCATCATTGAATTTGCTAATTCTCTCATTTTCTTTTTTCAAATGATCATTTTCAAGTCTCAACCTCTCAGTATCAGCATAATGATCATCAACAAGCATTTTATTGCAAGACACATAAATGGAATTCATGAATACGGATATTAGAACATAGAACATTCTCCAAGAGTCGATCTGCATCTTTTTGTAAAACTTTGTTTTTACACTTTTGTTTTGAGATCGCTTTTTCAGTTGTGTTGAAAATGTTCATCATGGATGTGACCTCTGATTGAAGTTCCTGTTCCCAATGTGTAGCACAAAGACGCAGGTGTTGAACGTGTGGCAAAAATTGTTTTTGAAAAATTTATCTCTTTTCTTTTTCATAGGGAGAAAGAAAAGTAGAGACTTTTATCTCTGAATTTTGTTCAATTGCTTCTTCCAAAAATTTTATGAACGTATTAAAATATCTCAGTACAAGACACTGTTTTGGTAATGGTGCAATTACACCTGAATCTGGTAAAGGGCCATTAATTTGTGCCACTGTGGTAACAGGACCAACCTCAGAAGATGTTTCAAGAATTTGCATTGGAAACCATGATTGTTCTGTTTTATCTTGTTGAGGAATGAAGGTGTCGTTAATATGAGGTACTTTTGAGTAATCAAATGGTTTATTAAACTTGACATTGCTCATTTTAGACCGACTCTCTTCTTCCTGTTCCATTTCTTCTTCACAATTATGAACCACAACACGCATAATAGAGTCATCAAAAAGATGTTCTACACTATATAACTTCGGATTTTTCTTGAGTGCTTTATGTAAAAAACGTGGTTTGTCATCCCCAATAGCAAAGCCATATCATTGAGGATTTTGCTTTAGAGTAAATTTCTGAATTGTTGTTACTGACTCACCCGTTTTATAAACAACTTTTTGAAACTCTTTAAGTTTACATTCCAACTCTACAATTTCCTCAAGATAGGAATCAATTCATTTCCTTGATACTTGTTTGTGTTCAGAAAAATTATCTTGACAAGTTGACAACTCTGTTTTTGTTTTAAAAAGTTAGGGGGGTAAGGGGCCCAACTTATTGTTTAAAACCCTAATCTTTCTTGTTCCATTTCAAAAATAAAGGGCTTTTTTTGGAAACAGTTAATTCCCCGTACCGATGTTCTAACTCTTTTTTCTTTCACATAAGATTGTTGGAAGCAACTTCAAAGCTTTTTTCCCGTTTTTCCCTTTTTTTTCATAATTTGAAAGTTGTAATTTGTAGCACTCAAGATCCTTTGTCAATTGGGAATTTTTTGCTTTTTAATTCCTATTTATCTCATTGCATTTATCAAATTTTGGGGTTTTTTTGGGGGTCCAAATGTGTTTGGGTGGGCAAAAAGCAAGGCATGAGTTCTGGATCTGGCCAAGCAAAAGATCATCTTGTTCAGTATGATCATTTTATCATCATCAAAGGTTTATCAAATTAACAACCGGGTTAATTTGATCCCCTTTATCAAATGTAACTACTGTGTTCATTTGGTCATCGATTTGATGAGATAAGAAGAATCATCGTGAACAAAATGCTCTTCGGGTTTATGCAGATCAGTGGGGATACTATTTCATGTATAAGACAAGTTGAATCGGTTCCTGAGATAACCATCAGTATCATATACCGGGCCTGTTTCAAATCATGGCATCCTTGCAAAATTTGGGCCCTCAACATCACCGGGTTTTTGCATCCTTTAAAAAAAAATTTATTTCAAAAGGGGAAAAGCAATGAGCGTTTTCATAAGCAATACTTTAAACACCCCGGGAGCCATTTGTAAGGAAGACAAGTA
>CP139507.1:389374878-389527941 GCA_021014915.2 Artemisia tridentata subsp. tridentata | reverse complement strand
AAACGATTTAAATAAAATTTAACTACTACTTTATTTCCTATTACATTGTTCTATATATACAAAGATAAAGTGGGAAATCCCTTGCCGACATCCTTGAACTCTTCTGCACCCTTGGATTGCTTCAAATCAATCTCAGCCATTCAAATGAAAATTGGCGCCAAAAATTATGGTAGTGGATTCGAGCAGGTTTTAAGCATTTAATGCATTTTGGGTGATTGTGGAGGTGGAGGAGAAGCATTTAATGCTTTTGGCATGTTAGGTAAGGTGGTGGGTTGTCAGAGAGGCGGTGGAGGTGGTGGTATCTGGTTTTGGCGGGCGGTATTGGGGAAGAAGACGGGTCAAACTTTAGTTTGACCCTGGGTTTAAATAAAGGGTTGGGTCGGTTTATATTGATTGGGCTTGGGTTGGGTTAGTTTAATAAAAGGGAGTTGGGCTGGTTTATTGTTTTGTGGATTGGGTTTATTAATAAGGGTAGTGGGTTTTATTTAATGAGGGTCCGGTTTGGTTTGTATTTAAATCACAAGGACCAAAGTTGTAATTACTGAATTCTTGAAGGATTGAAATTGTAATTTTACCAAAGTTATCAAAAGAGTTTATTTTGCCAATTATAAATAGCACAAGGGTAATATTTGATAAATTCCAATTTTTAAATACCCGAGGACTAGTTTTGCCAATTTTGAAACTTGAGGGGTAAAAGTTGTCATTTTTAGAAAACTTTCATCCAGGGATTAAAAGTGAATATGTTTGATATCCCAAGGACTAAAGTTGACTTTTCTTTCATTTTAAACCTTTAGGGACTAAATCTGCCAATTTGTGAAACTCCAGGGACTGAAAGTGATAATTATGCAAACTTTGTTCGTTTTTCACTTGTTTTCAATCTTTTTGTTCCTGAGTCATATAAAAACATATTTTATGATATTTTCAGTATTTTGAAGCATATCTGCATGTTTTTAAATGTTTTTGCAGATAAAATGTGACAGAAATGATGAGTATTTAGACACTCATCAATCCCCCACACTAAACTATTGCTAATCCCTAGCAATCTTTTATGAAGTTTTAATGGAATTTTCTCTTTACCAGATAGCCATTACTTCTGGAGTAGCCAATGCTTTAGTATGTGATACTTTGGTACAATGATAACCAAATGATTTTGAGCAAACCATCAGCTGTCAACGGTTTTGATTTGTCTTTACCAAAAGCCGTTTGCTTCTGGACTAGCCAACTCTTAGATAAATTACAACTATTATCTTTGGTGAGCTGATTACCAATCATGGTTTTCTACTGCCTTAACCACAAGCCATAACCTTGCGGGCTAGCCAACTCTTCACTTATAAAGATATGGCGAGTCGAATACCATACAATTTTCAGAAAATTGTAAGCCATAAACGGATTTGATATATCTTTACCAAGAGCCATTTGCTCTCGGATTAGCCAATCCTTATGTGTGTTAGACATGGCGGACTGATAACCATTTATTGCGTTCTAAGTGAGAAAAATTTTTAAAATTTTGGCCAAAATGGGGGTACTAGATGGTACATTTGATCAAATTCGCTAGAATTCCCCCCCACACTTAGAACTGAATATTGCCCTCAATATTCAAAGAACCGGTTGTTAAACCAACACTTAGAACGTGAAAGGAAAATACTAATAGCCATTATTTTATATACATACACACACACTTTTTATATATATATATATATATATATATATATATATATATATACAACATGTGGGGCATCTCCCCCACACTTAGGTGAGACATGGGTGAAAACCCATATTTTGCTACTGTTTTTATTAACCGAGTCGCTAGCTTGACTCGGCCCCGAATTCATTTGTTCATGGGGAAGTAGGTGGAAGAAACCATCTCTATCGGACTTTCATTCAAGAAGCTTGGATAATCAATTGAACATAAGAAAGTTCCACACCGATGAGATAAATCCGGCATTTAAACCAATATTAAATGGAAAATGCCGGGATCAAAAGTAATATCCTCACTCCCGAATGAGTGAAAGATAGGGGAAATCACCGGGTAGGTGAAGGGAAGAAGAGAGATCTGAATAGCCATTAAGATAAGAACTTCCTCCTCAAGAATTGCATATTTAAGTGGAGGAGGCAAGTCCTTAAACTTGATCTCAGGAAATTTGTCAGTTTTCTCATTATGAAGTTCAACGGGAGGGAGAGGAGGAGAATTGTCCTGATTTAACAATTTCTCAAGAAGAAGAATATCTCCCTCCAGATCAATCTCGGCGTTATCAATTCCTTCCAGAAATGAATCACACTTGAGAAAAGCCTCGATCTCTTCCAAATTGGAATCACTTCCCTCAAACGGAGTGAAAGAAGGGGAAGAGTCGGAAATAATAGGTAGAGAAGATGTGGTGGGATTACCACTCACAGAATTATGAAAATAACCAAGACTTTCTTGAGAGTACTCCTCTGAAGCAATGTCAATGACATCTATTCGGTTAACCGATGCAGAATTATAATTTGAGGAGTACCTCGAAGTTTGATCATGGTTAAAGGTAACAGCTTCCTTATCCACACGCAAGGTGATCTCATGCTTAAATACATCAATAAGAGCATGGCCCGTTTTTAGGAATCCTCTTCCAAGAATTAGAGGAACCTTTTGATCTGCGTCGAATTCAACAACCACAAAGTCAGCTGGAAAGTGGAACTTTCCTACTTTCACAAACACATCTTTGGCAATGCCGCATGGATGAGATATGGTTCGATCTGCAAGCTCAAGAGTCATGCAGGTAGGAGTAAGAGCCGGAAGAGAAAGTTTCTTCCATACTGAATGAGGCATCAGGTTGATGCTTGCACCTAGATCTGCTAAGGCATAGCATTCAACCATCCCTGGAAATACACAAGGTAGTAGAAACTTTCCAGGATCTCCAAGCTTCTCCGGAAGCTTTTTTAAGATAACCGTTGAGCAGTTCTCATTTAACGGAGTTTTAGCCATTTCAATCAGCTTTTCCTTGTTGCTTAATAAGTGTTTGATTGTTGATGCAAATTTGGGCATCAGAATGATAGCATCCGCAAAACTTATTTCAAAATGTAATTCTTTAAAGATTTGAAAGAACTTGTCCATTTGTTGACTAGCTTTTTCACGGAGCTTTTGCTCATTTAAGCGCGATGGGTAAGGAATGTAAGGTTTGGATTTAGGGGCAATGACTTCAGGAGTCTCAACAGATTCAAAGACAACTCCTGGTTTGGATTTCTTTTGAGGGACAACCGGAGGATGGACATGTGTTGTACTTTGTGGGTTTGGAATTTGCACTTTGTCCGTTGTATCCTCCGTCTCTTTCTCCATTTCAAATAACGGAGGAGGAATAGGGCCAGAGGGCCCCTCATAAGCAGCACCACTCCGAGTGGTGATAGCTTTGACGAAAGTGGTATCTTCATCATCATCACTGTCATCAAGAACACTGACAGGAACATCATTGAGCATCTCGGAATAATATCTGGCTGTTCTTTGCTCACTAAGTTTGGTTGACAAACTTTTAACCGTAAATCGTGATAAAGTAGGATCTATTCTTGACGGTTGAGGAGCAATTGTGGGTGTAGAATTTTGGATGACCGAGGGTTGGACGTATTTAGCACTTCCATTGTTAGTGGGCAGTACCGGGTCCTTTATCACCTTGAGTCCATCATGAGCTTTACCACTATGTGTAGTGACAGCTTTGAGTTCACCCCTTGGGTTGACAACAGTGTTACTTGGGAGACCTCCCGAGGTAGAAGGTGGATTGAGATGGTCCATGAGACTGGCAAACATATTCTTAACTTCGCTTTGAGAATGATCGATTTTGTTTGAAAGCTCAGTCCCTTGCTTGTGTATTGAGGACTGAAATTCATTCTTCAAATTAGAGATTTGATTTTGCATTGCCTTCATATTGGTCTCATTAACCTTGATGTAGCTATCAAGTTCATTCGAGAGAGGTCTTTGGGAATTAGGAGCTGAATACCCTTGATTACCCCTTTGGGGTGGGTATTGATTGTTCGGGGCATGATATTGATTCTGCGTGTTTTGCCCTCTTTGCTGATTAGGATTAATCCTATTTGGATTGTTAGGAGGAGGAAATCCGGGTGGTCCATGTTGATTGCTAGCACGGTAGTTTGTTTCCACTTGAGGATGGTATTGACCACCTCCTTGATTGGAAGATCCGGCTAAAGCTTTGACTTCAAATGCATTGCCATCGGTGGCAGTACAATTGTAGTAAGCGTGAGGACCACCACAAGTAACACAAACTTCCACCTTTTTTATTTCAGCAGTGTGAGAAGTTTGCGGAGCGGACTCTTTCTTTTGTGTGGAGAAAACCAAAGCTTGAATAACCTTCGTGAGTTCAGCAAGCTGAGTATCAGTACTAGACTGACTCACGGGAGATGAAGTAGAAGGTCCAGCACTAGCCTGAGAATTATATGGTCTGGCTCGTGCAGTGCGGACCTTTGACTTATTTTCAATAAGTGCAATGGCTTCCTTAGTGGATTTGCTCAGAAAATTACCTCCAGCTGAGGCATTAAGAGAATCTTGGTCAGATGGGTTTAACCCATTGTAAAAAGTGTCCATTTGCATCAAATCGGTGAAACCGTGATGAGGACATTTGCGGAGCAATTCTTTGAAACGATCCCATGCCTCTCCAAATGGTTCATCAAACCGTTGAGAGAATTTCATGATTTCATTTTTCAGATACGTGGTTTTAGAAGGAGGAAAGAATTCATTCACAAATTTCTGAACCAAATCTTCCCATGTTGTTATCGATCGAGGGGGTTGTTTGTCAAGCCAAATCCGGGCTGCCCCATCGATGGAAAACGGGAAAAGAAGAAGTTTGATTGATTCCTCAGGGACACTTTTGCATTTGATGGTGGATGTGATTTTATTGAACCATCTAATGTGATCTTGAGGATCGTCCCTGTCAAAACCATAGAATTGCCGCTGGGTTACCAGGTTTATCAACCCAGTCTTAAGCTCAAAATTCTCAGCCACGATGGCTGGAACAACAATGGCATCTCCGTACCCATTGGTGGGAGCCTGGAGAAGCTCATTCATAGGGCGGTCTTCTGCCATGATGATAGTGGTTATGGGATCAGTACGTATCTCGGGTACGACTGACGGAGCAGAACGTCTACGACGTCTTTGAGGTATGTTTCCAAGCTCACGGAAAGGGCTTGATGACCTAGAAGAACGAGTGCGCATGCACTTTCAGCAAAATTTTCAATTAAAATCAAGATCGAGAAGAAACACAAGTGAACTTAAACCAATAATCAACAAGCGTACGGTAGCTCTCTAAAAGATAAACGCACAGAGTGGCGGAGAAGCAAAGGTGGGCAATTAATGCTCCTTAAAAAACCCGCTTCTTTCAGTCCAACAATTTAATGTCAGACTATCCTTAAACCTCCGTTATAGTTTGTTTATCAATCAAAGGTGAGCCGATATTCGCAAGTGATACAAATGCAAGTTTTAAATCTTTGGTTTGGGAACTTATTATGGTCGTACCCCCAGTTAGGTAATACTCTGTCTTGGTTCTCGATGGTGAATTTTATTGTTTGTTATTTATTAAAGAAAACGGAAAATGTTTTTGGGTTTTTAATTTTTTATATGATAATAATAATAATAATATATATAGAAAAGAAAAGAAAAAATATTTTTGTATATTATATTGTTTATGAGAAATAGGAACTTCTGGAAGAAGGATCTCGAATCACTAATCGCTAAAACTTACACAACTGTCGCAGCACACCTCCCCGGCAGCGGCGCCAAAAATTGATCCGTCGCGAACGCACTATTAAATAAATGCAGACAGCGGATACGCGTGAATAATTACAAATTACCCCTTTGTGAAAAAGGATACTTGCAAAAACTCACGTTCGTGTGTAGTGTGAAGACAGGTAAGTAATTACCCGAATCGTTTCCCAACGAGGTGTGAATGGGCAAACTGTGAAAAGCTAGGTTTAGAGTGATTGATGATTAGATATTGATTTTGCTTTTTTAATAATTCTAAATAACAAATTAAAACAAATATGCACAAGAAAATTAAACGCGAATTATACTAAACAAAAAATGCGTAACGGGGAATCTAAAATGGAACAAAAACTGAAATTTATGAAATTAAAACGTAAAAATGTAAAATGACTTAAAACTTATTTAAAAACTTAAATTATATATTTTTTTATACTTTTTATTTAATTATTATTAATTATTTTTTATTTAATTACTTATTAAAATATTTAAATTTATAAAAAATACTAAATGAACAAAGAAAATTCTAAAACTTTTTCTAAAAATATTATAAGATGAAAAGAAGCTAAGAAAATTATAAAAATGAAAATCACTTAATTAAAATTTAAAAAGATAAATTCTATTAAATAGAAGCTATCACTATTTTTCTATTTTTGGTTTTCTTAAGGTCTAAAAATATAATTATATTTTTCCTAGATTAAAAATGACAAAAGAAAATTATGAAAATTAGATTTATATTTTTCTGATTATTATTTTATTTATTATGATTTAATTACTATTGGAAACTAATAAAAAAGATTAAAAATATCAAATGACTTAGGAAAAATCTGAAAAATTCAGGATAAGTCTAAAATATTATTTGAAAGCTATGAAAAATAAAATCAAAAGTCTACTGAACCTAAATTAGCAGATGGGCAGATAAGCAGTTGAGCTAATAAGCTAAAAATAAGCTAATAAGCTCAAAACTCAACCAAATGCTCAGAACAAGTTCAATACACTTATATAAGCTTAAAAAACTTAAAAACACAAATAAGCACAAGTAATTAAGCTGATAAGAAGATAAGCAGTAGCAAAGCTAAAACAGAAAACTCAGAAAAATGCCAATTTGCAGGGCAAATTAAGCAGTCCACTAAGCTACTGAGATGCAATCTAATGGGGGCAAAAGTGAGCTAGTAGTATGAGCTTTCCAGAAAACCAAAAAGCAAGGCTAGAGCTTAACTAGATAAGCCACAATTGAGGTTAGATCAGCAGCCAAAAACACTCAGTATACACTGAGTGCTGATGTGCAGAGTTTGTGCAGAAGTGCACAAGCCAAATGAATCCAATCCTACTCTTGTGTTTACTTAAAATAGATCACAAAGGACTCAGACAAGCAATGAAAAAGTACCAAAAGAGCTTATAGCTCCTTATGGCTTATTTGAGCTTTTTGAAGGCCAAAATGATCACAACCTATGTAAATATGCTATATCTATCTAAATGACTTAAAAATTCTTAGAAAGTGCTTATAAGGACTGAATTAAGCTAGAACAAAGTTGGGAGAATGGTAAATCAACAGTAACTAGAGGTTTGACTCTTTGACTGTGTTAAACCAAACACTCCTTTCTAAGTTGTCTGTGGTGGATTTTCAAAGGAAATAAATAATTTGACTAATGATTACTGATTTTTTCTGATTAAATAACTTATATAAACTATAATAAACAACTTTTAGAACAGAATTAAGCTAGATAATAAGCTATGCTAGATTTGGTTATTTTTGGACTTTTTGACTGATTTTAAGGAAAATAAAGACTGAGCTAATTAAAACTTTTTTAACTGATGAAATTAACTTATAAACTAATAATAAGCATAAACTAATAACAATAAGTTATAAATAAGCAGATTAATAGTAAATTGCAAAATTAAGCCTAGAATTCAAAAAGGCTTACAACTGATTTGCTATGGTACTGAGGAACAAAGAACTAGAACCACTCTAGCTTGTCAGAAACAAGCTAGAAAACCCAGAAAATCCTCCTGAATAGCTTGTTTCACCCAGAATAGCTTATTAGCTCCTCAGTTGACTTTCATTGACTTTTTCTTCTTTCTTGAATTAGATCAGGATTAAACTAATATAAGCTTATCAAAAGCTATTCAGAGCTTATGTAAGCTTATAGGAACAGCAATTAAGCTTTTCCAAACAACATTAAACTTAATACGAATTACAATAGAACTTGAAATTATAAAGTGACTGAAAATTAATGCAAGATTTATTAAAATGAGATCAAAATGACTGTAAATTGCTTATATTAATGACTGGAAATGAAAATTACAATAAAGAAAGACAATTAAGTAAAAACGATTTAAATAAAATTTAACTACTCTTTTATTTCCTATTACATTGTTCTATATATACAAAGATAAAGTGGGAAATCCCTTGCCGACATCCTTGAACTCTTCTGCACCCTTGGATTGCTTCAAATCAATCTCAGCCATTCAAATGAAAATTGGCGCCAAAAATTATGGTAGTGGATTCGAGCAGGTTTTAAGCATTTAATGCATTTTGGGTGATTGTGGAGGTGGAGGAGAAACATTTAATGCTTTTGGCATGTTAGGTAAGGTGGTGGGTTGTCAGAGAGGCGGTGGAGGTGGTGGCATCTGGTTTTGGCGGGCGGTATTGGGGAAGAAGACGGGTCAAACTTTAGTTTGACCCTGGGTTTAAATAAAGGGTTGGGTCGGTTTATATTGATTGGGCTTGGGTTGGGTTAGTTTAATAAAAGGGAGTTGGGCTGGTTTATTGTTTTGTGGATTGGGTTTATTAATAAGGGTAGTGGGTTTTATTTAATGAGGGTCCGGTTTGGTTTGTATTTAAATCACAAGGACCAAAGTTGTAATTACTGAATTCTTGAAGGATTGAAATTGTAATTTTACCAAAGTTATCAAAAGAGTTTATTTTGCCAATTATAAATAGCACAAGGGTAATATTTGATAAATTCCAATTTTTAAATACCCGAGGACTAGTTTTGCCAATTTTGAAACTTGAGGGGTAAAAGTTGTCATTTTTAGAAAACTTTCATCCAGGGATTAAAAGTGAATATGTTTGATATCCCAAGGACTAAAGTTGATTTTTCTTTCATTTTAAACCTTCAGGGACTAAATCTGCCAATTTGTGAAACTCCAGGGACTGAAAGTGATAATTATGCAAACTTTGTTCGTTTTTCACTTGTTTTCAATCTTTTTGTTCCTGAGTCATATAAAAACATATTTTATGATATTTTCAGTATTTTGAAGCATATCTGCATGTTTTTAAATGTTTTTGCAGATAAAATGTGACAGAAATGATGAGTATTTAGACACTCATCAAATACTAAAATCACAACATTTCGTCTAAACCACACCCACTGGTGGCGGTCCCTTATACACGGACGGTCCCCTATATTTAAGGGACCGTAGGTGTATATTGAGGATTGTCCCTAGTCAGGGTTAAAAATCAGATTTCTCTTCTCTGCATTATCTGTTTCATGCTTAATCTATCTGATTTCACCTTTCTCTCATCATTTCCTCTTCTCCTATCTCCTTCTATCTATCTTAATTCTCTTCTCAACCCCTCTAATTCTTATAAATATATATATATATATATATATATATATATATATATATATATATATATATGTGTGTGTGTGTGTGTGTGTGTGTGTGTGTGTGTGTGTGTGTGTGTGTGTGTGTGTGTGTGTGCATCGTACTCTAACTTTTTTTTTAGCACAACACCATAAATCGATTCCCCGGTGCCCTTATCTAGGGGGAGCACTAAGCAAGGGGGAGCATTAGTACCGTCGATTTCTTTCCTCTCTATAGATCGACGAAGCCTTTTTGATTCTACAAAAAGGGGGAGAAGTAAACGAAAACTCATTAAAAACTTATCAACAATATAATTTTACCTAACATGAGTTTATATTTTGTAATCATCAAAAAGGGGGAGATTGTTAATACAAATAATGTCAAAAAGGTTATTTGCATTATTCGGTCTCTATACGTTTTGATAATCACAAAATATAAAAACACGATACATAAAACTACATTTGATAAGTTTTTAACCGAGGAAAATAGTTTCGACAACGTATCAACTACAACATCACTTCAGGTATTAACAAACACAGTACCGACATTAGTAAAGTGATCAAAGATTTTATTTTCCTAAAACTTCACATTTTTATGTGACAAAACATTTTTACAAAAGTATTTTTGTAATTAAAAAGAAATTTTTTATTAAAGAAAATAAATTTGAATTTCAAATATCCCAACAGCTAGTTTTCCCGCCTAAAACCAGATAAGTTTTCACCAGATAAACTTTCACCACATCAGGACAAAAATAGGAGCGTATGTCGGGACGGTCCCGTAAACATGGCGACGGTCCCTTATATATACGGGACCGTCCAACTTTAAGGGACCGTCCCCCGCTCCTCCTGGTGCCTATAAATATTGTACTGTTATCTCAGAAAAACCAACCCTCTTTGCACAAAAACATTATGTTCTTTCTTCCTCCTTTCTTTGATCACTATAACGTGTCGGTATGTGTTTATAAGTGATCCCGTTACCCTCTATATCAAAGTGCAAGAGAAGAACGCTCGTATTCGTCAAGAAACGAAGTGTTAGAGTCATCACACACAAACGTAACTTGTGTTACGATTCTCTTCTTCCCCCCAAACTCTCTAAGTTGTATATATTGTAGATTTGTGTATCCGACTTGTGTGTGAGTCGTGATTAGGTGTGTTAGGAGAAATACGGACAAAGTGTAAGTCCGTGAAGTGTTGTATCTAGATTAGGACTTTGTATAAGTCGATGTGTCGGTGTGTGTGAAGACTTGGACTTGGTGTGAGTCCGAGAAGTGAAGACTAGGACCTAGTGAAGGTTCGTGAAGACTTGGATCGGGTGAAGATTCAAGTGGACGGGGTGATCGTCCGTGTGAAGATTTGGACGGGGTGATCGTCCGTGTGAAGACTTGGATTGTGTGTAAATCCAAGTGGACAAGAGTGCTTGTTCGTGTAGCCACGTGGGCTTTGTGTAGATTGGTTCTAGCTAGGATTAGGACCCGACATTCCGCTTAGTGTCGTTAAACTTGGTGTAAGCTTTGTGTACGGTTTGCTCCGCCAGAAGGGAGTGTGTTGACATAGTGATTGTGAACTCTCGAGTGTGGTACTCGGGGAGTGGAGTAGGGCGAAGAGTGAGCTTCGTGCCGAACCACTATAAATCTCGGCGTCTCCGTGTGGTTGTGCTCTTCCTTATCTCTTGTCTTTACTTTACTTACTTTACATATTACTATTGTGTTTATAGATCTCACATAACTATTGAATCTAACGGTTTTTCAAAAAGAACTTAAAAGAACTTAAAATCTTTTAAAACGTAACTCTAAACGGTGAAACTATTCAAACCCCCCCCCCCCCCCGCTCTTCTAATTTCTACAGTATCCACAAAGATGGAGTTACGCCGTAGAAACCTTCTGATGAAGATTCCAGAAAACTCGTCATCTTTAGGCCATTGGGCGGTCCTTACAGCAATTCTCCTGCATTTCTTCATTATAGAAACCTGCAAAAATGATGCACAAGCATACCAAGCATAAAATCCTATAAAATCTAAAGCTAAAATAAATAAATAAAATAAAAAGATAGGCATGGGGTGCCTCCCACGAAGCGCTTGTTTTTGTTCAAGTCATGAGCTTGACTCCACCCTTATTTACTAAGTAAAAGGGTGTTCATCCCTTCACTTGAAATCAATGTGGGTGAAAATAGAAATAAACACGTTGAGGGTGTGAATTTGCTATGAGGTAGGGAAATGATGAATTATAGTCATACCTTAAAGGAGACGTCATTTCCCTTCTTTCCTTACTCGAATTGGTTGATGCCTTGGACGATTTGAATACTTCGTGTTGTGGTTGAATTATTGGCCTCCATGCCACGGTAGTGTCTAAGATTTCATTTCCTAGTTTGTAACAACCCGTAAAATTTCACAAGGTAAAATGACTATTTTACCCCCTTTAACTTTTGACTTTTGACTATTTGACTTTTACCGTAACGTAAAAGCAAATACTGTAACCGGTAACTTTCCAAGTTAAATAATTCACTCTTCTTTGAATTATTACTCTCTGAACGTTTTCGTTCACCTATGTCTATTTAACGAGAAGATATCTTGCAAAATGTGAGAATTACACACAACGCGTACCGACACAAGACTAGGATAAGTCTATGTGTTCAAAATACCCATATTTCACCAGTAGTCATATTTTATATGAACTATTGTCATTTTATCATTTTTTTCGTAAACATTATACTCTTTACATAATACACGTACTCAAACCTACGTTATTAGGTTTTATCAACGTATACGCTCTCCATTAAACTTATCGCACATCTAATATACTTAGTTGGAGTATATTGATAAGTTTTGACATTTTTATAAGTATTACATTTTTGTGTTGCCCGATTTTAAGTTTTGAGATTTAAGGGCAAAACATTAGTAATTACCGGGACCAAACTATACCCTATAAACCAAAACTTATCAAAAGATATACACTAACCACTTCATGCTTTGAGGTGGCGTGTAATAAAATGACACAAGAGCCACATGGCTCCTGCTAAACCTTTCTTCACATAAACTAGTCACATGCCTCAAGATCTTGCACCCTTATCACTATCTACTTCACTTATCCTATCATAACACATGCAAACTAGAGTGAGAAAGAAGAAAAATCTCTCTCCTTTCCCTCTCTTGCTGCCGTACACCATTTAATCACCATCACCATCATTAGTTTGAATTCAAGCTACAAATTATACAAGAAAGATTAAGGCCTTAGTAAGATCTACATAGCCCAAGTGTTGTTTTGGTGATCCTTTGGGTGAATTAAGAGTTATACAAGGTGATTAAGGGCTGAGTTAGAAGGATTATTGCAAGGGTTTTACAAGATCAAAATCAAGTGGTTAAAAGATTCAAGACAATGGTTAAAGAGTAGAGGTGATTAAGTGTTGATTAGTGTTGTGGTTCTTGTAAGTTTTCATCCAAGATCCTTGTAAGATTATGTTTAGTTTCTATGTATTTATTCCTTTTGGTATATTTCATATCTTATACAAGTTGTATAAGTATTAAGACTTGATTGATGTTGTACATGAGGTTTGAAACACAAAAATAAACTAGGACAAGCTCTACGTATGATTTATGAAACTAGTAATTAGAACAGCCCCAAAGAATGATTAAACTGATCATCTCAGTAAACTTTGAGGTTAAGGCAATAAGATAAGCTGGTAGAGCTCTGTCTTGTGGTCGTTTCGCCGGGTGGCGCACCTCATAACTCATCCCGATGAATAAACTAGAGCTAAAAAGGTAAAACATGTCAAAATCTAACTAGCCGAGTTCATTGGACAAAACGGGACAGTTCTGGCCGTTTCTGGAACTCGTTGTAGTTTTATGATATGAAGCTAAGACATAAACTTAAACGTAGGAAGAAGCCTCGTATCCTAAAGTGTTGTAGAACTCAAGAAATGGCCTTTGTCGCGGGACTGCAGAGTGTTGTCCATCTGCACTTAATATGGGTCATTTCATGCTGAGTTTTCTGCAAAAAGCTTACTGATCTGATTTTAAAACGCGATTTTCACCCTTTTCTGGTCTGAACCACTGAAAGTATAAAACACGAAAGTTTCTCAGAATGATGTTTTATACAAAAACACGGGGGCACGTAAGCTGAAAGTGAAAAACGAAGGCGGTAGACTATAAAAGTCAACTAGACCTGTTTTGACCCAAAGATTGCCATGACCTAAGAACCTTTGTAGCATTTTGACCACTTAAGACCAAAACACAGCCAAGGATATTGTTTCAAACAGCCAAGGATCATGTCTTAAGGCCATATAGCCGAGACATAGCCATGGTTATGGCCTTGGTTGTCGTCTTCAAGTTATAAGTCTAGCCGCACGGCTAGTTTGGGTTTGATAACCCGAAACTTGTTATTGAGACTTGATCACTTAATTGACTCATTCTTCTTGACTCCGACAACTTATAAAAATGATCATATCACATATTAACTATATGTATATCATGTCCTCAAAGTCACAACTTACACTTGATCCGCGAAATTATAGTAACTAGTTCAACCAATAGTCTTTGATGAAACACGACAAATGTTTTATACAACATTTGTCTCGTCAAATACTTTTTACTTATAAATGATAAGTACTGCAATAATAGGGAGTTTCATTATCATAAGAGGCCTCTTCGGGTGTCGTATCGACGAGTTGTGGATTTACGAATTAAAGTGTCCTGGCTCCTCATACGTTCACTACATGACCTCTAGATTTTGATAGCCCGAACGGTAATACGAAGTTATTTATAAAAGACTATTAGCCAAACCATACTTTAAAGGATGCTTCACTCATCTACACAACATAAAACATATGTACAACATCTTAATCAAGTCAATGTCTTTACATATACTTGTACACTCATATTGTACACTATACTAAGACGCGATCACTATACTCTTGTAGGTTATCATTAAAGATCGTGGTCTTGCCATACACTATCTGTTGCTATAGTCTTCTACTGAACACTACGATGAGTTCATAGCCCCAAGTTTTACTTCAATTGTTTTACAAACTCCGTGGGGGAGATACATGCTATAAATATTTATGATCACAATGCTTTGAAAATTGTATGCTATCATGTTATTATTATTGCCTAAGTTTCCAATAGCCGAAAGTCCCTTTTATCGTGAACCGTTAGTCACTTGCGAGTGAGCGCGAATACCGTGAATAGATCTATTGGGATTAACAATCCCCATGCAGGAACGTGCCTGTAAGGCAGTCGTATGTATTGTATTCGTACCAATGATAGGTGTGGCTATTACCTATGTTTGAAGGGCAAATTTATGTTATTGACAGCAAAGACGTAGCGTCGGGGTCACGAGCTTAGGGCAATAATAACTTTATCAGACTCTGCATTTGTTGCTTAGTCGTCTTTATAAACGATTTTTTGTGATCGACTGCTTATTATTAAACTCTATGGATTCACTCAACTTTTGTGTTGACTTTTTAGCATGTTTATCTCAGGTTCAAAAGGAATTAGCTGTCATGGGAAGGCGCACGGAAAAACATTTTGAATACGATGCATATATTATCATTCGAAAAACTTTACAACTTTTATGTTGTACATATTGTAAACTTGTGGGACCTTCTTGTTAACTCTGATATTTTAATCGAATGATAATTTATTTCAAAACGTCTCATTTAGAGTCGTTTTTTGTAACTTGTATTGTAACCAATGAAGTATTACCCCAGTGACACAATCTTCTGCTGCGATATTTTGGGGGTGTTACATAGTTCCTTTGCAAGCTCAACCAAAAGTGGTTCGGTAGCTGATGCTACATAACCATCATTGGGTGGTGTAATATGCATGGCTTGTGAGGTTAAGGGTTGCACTATTTCATCCATAATTTCAGAAACTTGTATGGGAGAACTAGCAGGATTGTTAGTAATAAAAGAAGAGTTAGAAGTCATATCATTTTGCGTTGTAGTTGATTCAATATTAGTTTGTGGAATATCATCTTCATCATGTAAGCTCCTTGCTTCCATTTTCTTTGGTTGATCCTTGCTTGTTTCTTCATTCCTTACATCCTTTAATTGATTAGTGTTTGTAACCGACGGCAAGTACGATTGCATCACCGGCTTTGGGTTAGATTCATCTTGGATGATAGGTGTTAGTATTTGCCTAATCCTTTCTACATCTTCAACCGTGATATCCCAAAAATCATCCATATCCCATTCATCACATTCCTCTTGGACTTCCTCTTTCTCCATTGCAGTGTCGATATCGACATTTTCTATATCCTGTTCACAAACACTAGCAAAAATATTAGTAATGCGAGAAATAGGAAAGTCAAGAAGGTCCTTACATTCATGGTTCACATCCCCAAATTCATCATTATTACACCCATTATGAATCTCCTCTTGTTTCATTCTTTGAAGGTTTTCAGCTCCAATTCTGAAAAATTCATCCACCCCTCTTGCTATCATCAAATCTCTATCTTCAGGTTGGGGATCGGGTGTGTTTTGTGAATAATCAATAAAGTTGGACGTGAAACCGCGAGTGTGATTATTCAAACTATTCTTCCATTGACATTCCTTGGCCATGTATAATTCATATTCTCGAATGGTCATGTTATCAATGTCCACTTCATCAAACGCTTGAGGAGATACAAAACCACTATTGGTGTATGGTTGAGAAAATTGAAAGAAAGGCTCTAGAGGAGGCAATCTAGTAGTAGCTCTCCTAGATCGAAGATTCCTCATAAATGTACTTGTCTTTTCGCGCTCATACTCCAAGTATTCTTCCAATGTCATCTCATCAATATCTGGTTCTATCTCCATGATTACCTGAAATACAATAAGAAACAAAGAAAACATAAGAGACGGAAGAAAGAAAACTAAAAAATAAAAATTCTAAAAATAAAAAGTGTTAGGAATTAAGCTTAAGCAGTTAGTACGGCTGAAGATGGAAGTTAGTACTGCTGATGAGTTTTGAAGACAAAGAGCAGTTCGTACGGTTATATGAAAATTGTTAGTACTTTTTATGTTTTTGAGAAAGATAATTATAGAAAAGATATTGTGTATATCTTATACGATTAGGTTGATAGTTATCTTGTAAAGGAATCCTTAGTCTATAAAAGGATTGCCTAGGTTAAAGTTTAGGAACGAATGTTAGAAACGAATTAGTGCGTATTGTTTTGTTAAGATTCAAGGTTGTAAACCCTAGTGATAGGAGATCACTCGTATTATTCATTAATAATATTGAATCGTTGAAGTTGAAGTATTTTTGTTCCTTGTTCATTCATTGTTGATTCGTTCATACAAAACACAAACAAACAAATCTTCTAAGTGCTAGCTAGTAAATTCCGCGTACTAGACTAGACATCATTCAAAGTATACATCTAACACAAGGAGTGTGTGTAGATCCGGTTAAGTGGTATCAGTGACAGGTTGCTGATACTTTGGTTTAGAAGATCCAGACGAATTTGTTTAAGAAGAAGATGGACATGGAGACAACAACAAGTCAGACTAATATTGCTGCTAAGCTTCCAATGCTTGCTAGCTAGTAAATTCCATCTGTAGACTTAGCTAGTAAATTCCGCGTGCTAGACTAGACATCATTAGAAACTTGGTTTTACTGTTTAAGAATTGAGCAGTTCTTCCAAGTTCAAGATTATACTCTCTGGGAGATTATTGAGGATGGGAATTCGTTCAAACCTACAACTACAACAACCATTGTTGAGGGTGTCACTGAAACTAAGTTGCAAACTAAGCCAACCACTACTGAAGAGAAAGCACAGCACAAGAATGATGTTAAGGCGAGAAGTTTGCTTTTGATGACTATTCCCAACGATCAGTTGTTGAATTTTAGCAAGTTTAAGTGTGCTAAAACCCTTTTTGAAGCTATTGTTGCAAGATATGGTGGGAACGAAGCCACCAAGAAAACTCAGAAGACCCTTCTCAAGCAACAGTTTGAGAATTTTACAGCAACAAGCAACGAGTCACTAGATCATATGTTTAATAGACTTCAAAAACTAGTGAGTCAACTGGCTGTTCTAGGAATTGAGATGCCTCAGGAAGATCTCAACTCGAAATTTCTGAGGAGTCTACCAACTGAATGGGCTATGCATGTGGTTGTATGGAAAAACAAGCCTGATATAGATTCCATGAGCTTAATGGATCTCTACAGCAACTTCAAGATAGTAGAACATGATATTAAGAAGTCTGCTGGATCAAGCTCAAGCTCAAGCTCAAGCTCAGGGAATTTGGCCTTTGTATCAACTCCCAGTACCTCAAGTCCAGATGAAGAAGTTCAAGTGACTGGAGCAGTTGGTACTGCTAGTTCCAATATTGGTACTGCTAGCACTTCAAGCAGTACTAATGGACTCTTGAATGAGAATACTTATTGTGCTTTCTTGACTACTCAGCACAATGGAAGTATGTTGACTCATGCAGATCTTCAAGAGATTGATGAAGATGATATTGAAGAGATGGATATCAAGTGGCAGCTCTCTCTTCTCAGCTTGAGAGCTAAGAGATTTTTGAAGAAGACTGGCAAGAAGATTGTCATAAACAGCAATGATGTTGCAGGGTATGACAAGTCCAAGATTGAGTGTTTCAATTGCCACAAGAAAGGTCATTATTCAAGGGAGTGCAGATTGCCAAGACAACAAGATGGAAAGAGCAGAGGATATGGAAGCAAGTCAAGGGTTGTGGAGGTTACTGATTCAAGCTCAAAAGCTATGGTTCCATTGATGGCTTAGGGTTTAACTGGAGCTACATTGCAGAGGAGGAAGCAGAAGCATCTACAGAGATTGCTCTCATGGCATTTTCAGACTCTGAGGTACAAGTTTCTAAATGTTCTAAATCTTGTGAAGCTTTAAAAGATTTAGAAACTCTTAAGAAAAGATATGAGGATCAGAGAAAAGAGCTAACCCAAACTGCTTTTAACTTAGCAAATCATAAGAGGGCTTTAGCTATGTTAGAAGAACAAATTGTTCATTATAAAAGTAACGAGTCAAATTTTTCTGATGATATGATTATTGTAAAGAGAGACTTAATGTTTAGAGAAAATGAAATTAGTGTGTTGATGAAGCGAAAAGTGTACCGCTTTTAGGGGGTCATTTAAGCCCTAATTCGTGATTATTTGATCAAATATTGCCCTAAATCGTTCCTTTTGTCATTTTAGGTACTTTGGAGAAGAAATCTGGAAAAGGAAGCATTTTGGACGTTTTTGGAGCGAAAAGTGAAGAAAACGGCAAAGTCTCCAAAATCAAGCTGGAAACAGAGCTTGACGGTGTCACGCTTTGTAAGTGACGGCGTCACGTACTGGCAAAAGGATGAATATGAATTTACACGTGACGCGCCAGAAGGTTTTGTGGAATTAAAGGGTGACGGCGTCACGTGTTAATGGATGTAGGCCGTCAAGTGTTAAGTTAAAGAGAGACGGGCCAGAGGATTTTTGAAGGTGACGGCGTCAGGATCATAGACCTGACGACGTCATATGATATAGAGTGACGGCGTCAAAGTATTCTTACACGAGAAGGAACCTTAGTGAAACCGCCACAAGTTAATCAAGACAATCACAACTCGCGCGCGGAGTAGCTGTTACTGTTTTGGCCATAAAATCCTCATACGAACTCGGATTTAGGTGATTCAAAAGGCCACGGATTCGGAACGAAGAGATCTACAATTTGGTGAAAAATGGGTCGTGACTGCGTCACGTGTTAAGTCTGACGCCGTCAGATCGGGCCGACAGAAAAATGCCTATAAATATAACCTCACAACTTCATTATTTGTAAGCCCCAAACCCTAAGTCCGATTCTAGGGTTAGGGTAGGTGTTTTTCCAGCAACTTAGAAGGTCCTAATCATGCCATAAACATATTGTAATGGTTTGTTTATCGATTCAATCTTATGTTATGTCTTCAATTATGATTATTGTTGATTGCTCTTCATTAATTATGCTTGGCTAAATCACCTTGTGTCTACTTATGATTGTGTGAAACTTGTATATAATTAATTAGATCTTATTGATTTCTTGTTGATGTGTGTGTCCATCTCCATCAATTAGGGCGTGACAACTTCAATAGATCTAGTTAGTTTAGTTTATAATTCTTGCTTCCTATTGTTTCTTGTTTTGATTGGGTGATATCGATGTTAGGCTTAAGAAAACTGGCTAACCTCCTATACGGTAACTTGCTTGAACGTCTTAAGAAACATGAACCAATGCGTACTAGGTTTATTTAGTTGTATTTAATGCATGAGCGAATTCTAGTGATCCCATGTTAGGAGCTTCTTAGCCGGCTCGACATAGGAGTGAAGTAGGAGCTTATAGAGTTGGGGAAGTACGTACGCCACCCCACGAATGGTATTAAGGAATACAACCCGTCAATTAAAACAAGGTGTGACAATTCAATAGGTAGAATTGGATAGCTAGCAAGGAGTAATACATCATAGGTAGATACGCTTCACTTCCCTTGTAGAACCCTAGTTTACTTTCTTGCACATTAGTTTAATTAGTAGCTTTTGGGTTAGTTGATTAGCAACTAATTCCGCCCACTCCTTCAAACCAGAGATTTTACTTGCTTTTCATAAAATATAAAAAAAATACAAAAAGAATCATCCCTCACCTCTAGACCTAGTAGATAAATTTCAATCCTAACGAACACTATTCTTTGAGTTGAACGATCAATCCCCCGGTACTTGCCACTTCACTATACTACATCGGTCAGGTACACTGCCTGGTGGGGATTGCAAACTTCTCAAGATCCCTTGAGAGGTAAAACCTGTTGTAAGGTTGCAAAACCACGCATCAAGTTTTTGGCGCCGCAGCCCGGGGAGTAGTTATTGCTTAGGTTGAAATTTATTTTTATTTGGTCTACTCATTAGATTCCTATCTAGTGAGATTTTTATTTTCTTTTTATTAGCTTTCTAGTAGTCTATCTTTTCTTTGTGTCTTTATTCGTAAAAACCTTTCCATTGACTCTTTCGTTCACCATTATGGAGTACGCGAATCCACCATACTACCGACCACGAAATCCATTCGCCCCTAATGACATCTTGATGTTCAACCAATATCGAGATGAACCCATATATGATGCATGGACTCGTTTTAAAAACTTACTCCGAATAGTCCCTCATCATAGTTTCGATTTAGCATCCCTAACCCAAATCTTTTACGATCGTGTCGACCGATATGACCAAATGTGCATTAACGATTTTTCCAATGGGGACCTTAGGGAATTAAATGCTGAAGAAGCATGGGATACCATAGAAGATTGTGCCCAATATTATTATAGAGTAGACAACCCAACAAACGTTAGTACAAGTCAATTGACCACAAATTTCAAGGATCATGAAACATGTTTGTTTGGGGATGAGGGTAGAGTTGAGCCACCTAGTTGCATGTCATGGTTAGGCACTACCATAATACAAGATGAACACATAGGTGATCTTGACACAAGGAATGATGAGGTAAGTAACATAAGCCCGCTAAATACCCCACAAGTCCTACCATCATTTGAGGCACCCACACCGCCCGTGACTTACCCGGAAGAAGTAGAAGAGACTTTAGGAATCCCGATGGAGGTAGAACCCTTGGACCAAGCACAACTAGAGGATATAGGTTTGAACACTTTTAGTGATGACCTTACTCTTAGTTCTAGAGAATTTCCTAGTGTTGATGAAACGGAACCTCAACCTTTACACAACTTTTCATCCTTAGATTTACATCTAGGAGACAAAAGAGGAACCGACCCACCCATCAACCAATATTATCCGGGTAGTTTTAGGATGAAGGAAGCCATTCACTCACCCCCTTCACCTCACGTGGCATATTTCCACCCTAAGGGTGTGTATCGCTACTTTCACCCGCACTTAATCCTAAGTGTAGGGAAAACCTCCCCTATTTCTGTTAAATAAGGGTAGAGTCAGGCTCGTGACTCGAACAAAAACAAGCGCTTCTTGGGAGGCAACCCATGTTTTTAATTGTTTGATGTTTTTATTTTATTTGTTTGTTTGTGTCATATATGCTTAATCATAATTGTTAAATTTTCATGTTTCGAATAATTTGTGAAAATGCTTTATTTTGTTCTTAACTTCGTCTTAATTGCATATAAAGGTATTTTACAAAAAGATAAGTGTAGGGAAGTTTATATTTTGTTAAAAAGAACAAAATTCAAACATGGAAAATTCACAATTCATGATTAGCATATATTCTATCTTGTTTGTGTGTCAATACTTGTGGACATGATTTATGAGTTCCTATTTGTAATTCATCCCGCAAGTATCCTATCCTTTTATTGTTTTATTTTGTTTTTATTTCTAAGTCTGGAAATACATCTAGTTGTGGTTTTTCTTTGTTCGGTTTGATGTTTTGGTTTTTGTGTTTGTTGGTTACAGGTATTATTGGAAAAGAAGATGTACGTGCAACACATCAAGAGGATGATTATATTTCTGGAGTGAAGCTTATCATGTTCATTATCTTGGAAGGAGATTTAACCATATTATCACATCATCCATACCGAGCGAATCAGGGGAGTATTAGTTTCTTCCATTCTCATTTATTTTTACTTTTACATCTTTTGTCTAGAACATTGGGGACAATGTTCGGATTAAGTGTAGGGAGGGTAAATTAGGATGCCTTAGAAACTACAACTTCGCTTGATTTTTGTTTTGTTTAATAGTGAATGTGTAATAAAGCCAAGAGAAATATTGGTTAGGGCAATTTTAGCACCAAATTTAAAATTTTTTACAACATATAGGAGTGAAACTTTGATTTTAATAAGTGTCTCATGGATAGGGAATTGTATGACTAGCACAAAAACCATACCACTCAAAAATTTCCACCCCAAATATGTGAGGTTCGCCTTTAGATCTTTAGGAAAAAGCATTCATTGTTGGTGCTTATGAGTGTACCGGTAGTTTATAGATTCTAGAACTTGCGTTTGTGATGCATACCGAGACCGCTAGTGAGACTACATTCGTGTAGTTAGGATTGATTACATGATAAGAGGCATTAGGATTAACCCATTGTTTTACACCTGTGTTTTTGTTATAATTACTTTGACTACATTGGTCAAGTAATTCTCCCACACCCTTTGCGTTGTACCCATTTTTGGTACACGATACCCCTAGTACACCCCTCAGAGCCTATCATTTCGTTTCGACCTTTAAGCATTTTACTTAAAGGAAGAATTTGTTTACACCCCATTTAAATGTACACCCAAATCGCCTTAGCCTACCTTGTGTGCACTCATCTTTAGTGCATTATTGTGACAACATTTGTTTAAACCCTTAGTTAATTATCTAATTGATTACATGGTTGCTAAGTCGAGTCATATCCTTGTAAATATTGTTTTGGGACGATTGGGACTTATGGGTAAAGTACTAGTGTAATGGAGTAATGAGGAAGAACATCATTTATTACCCCTATATGTACGTTAATATTTTAAAGTACTCCAAATGTTTCGATTATCTTGATTCGAGTCATTAGAATAATTTTATGTAAAGTATGTAAAAGTTCAAGTGTAGGGATGGTACAAAGAATCCCTAGTGATGTATTGTTTTGGATGGTAGGGCAAGAGTGTATGCATTAAAAAAAAAAAAAAAAAAAAAAAAAAAAAAAAAAAAAAAAAAAAAGAGGAAAAAAAAAGAAAAAGTGAAGAAAAAGCATACGGACTACCATCCGCCTCTATCTTTTATTTATGTTTTGTTTTGTTCTATGTTTATTAGTTCGTGATTAGTTTAAGTTGAGTCGAGTCTTGGCTTAGCAACGCCTCATTCTACATGTAATTGACCAAGATGATTGACTTGCCACCAGTAAAAATATCCTTATCCAACAAACCGTGTTTTCCTTATCCCTACACCTAACATTATAACCCTTTGTAAAGACCTCTTTGATAGTTTATCCTAGGTGCTTACGCCAAAAGTGGTAGAGGCGTGATCCTTTCCCAAGCCTATGGTAATCTATTTTCTATGACAGGTAGTGAGCGATATTCTTCCATTTCCATTTATGATATATAAATTTACAACACCCGAGGGATGAGAGTATCCAAACACTTATTGTGAGGTGCTAGTGTATAATTTCCGTGCTTATTTTGACCAAGGTGGAATGATCATTTGTTGTAATTACTTTTATATTAATGTTAAATGACCCCTAACTTGTATTTCAATTGGTGGAAAAGCTCATTTGCTTGAGGACAAGCAAATCCCAAGTGTAGGGATATTTGATGAAGCGAAAAGTGTACCGCTTTTAGGGGGTCATTTAAGCCCTAATTCGTGATTATTTGATCAAATATTGCCCTAAATCGTTCCTTTTGTCATTTTAGGTACTTTGGAGAAGAAATCTGGAAAAGGAAGCATTTTGGACGTTTTTGGAGCGAAAAGTGAAGAAAACGGCAAAGTCTCCAAAATCAAGCTGGAAACAGAGCTTGACGGCGTCACGCTTTGTAAGTGACGGCGTCACGTACTGGCAAAAGGATGAATATGAATTTACACGTGACGCGCCAGAAGGTTTTGTGGAATTAAAGGGTGACGGCGTCACGTGTTAATGGATGTAGGCCGTCAAGTGTTAAGTTAAAGAGAGACGGGCCAGAGGATTTTTGAAGGTGACGGCGTCAGGATCATAGACCTGACGACGTCATATGATATAGAGTGACGGCGTCAAAGTATTCTTACACGAGAAGGAACCTTAGTGAAACCGCCACAAGTTAATCAAGACAATCACAACTCGCGCGCGGAGTAGCTGTTACTGTTTTGGCCATAAAATCCTCATACGAACTCGGATTTAGGTGATTCAAAAGGCCACGGATTCGGAACGAAGAGATCTACAATTTGGTGAAAAATTGGTCGTGACTGCGTCACGTGTTAAGTCTGACGCCGTCAGATCGGGCCGACAGAAAAATGCCTATAAATATAACCTCACAACTTCATTATTTGTAAGCCCCAAACCCTAAGTCCGATTCTAGGGTTAGGTAGGTGTTTTTCCAGCAACTTAGAAGGTCCTAATCATGCCATAAACATATTGTAATGGTTTGTTTATCGATTCAATCTTATGTTATGTCTTCAATTATGATTATTGTTGATTGCTCTTCATTAATTATGCTTGGCTAAATCACCTTGTGTCTACTTATGATTGTGTGAAACTTGTATATAATTAATTAGATCTTATTGATTTCTTGTTGATGTGTGTGTCCATCTCCATCAATTAGGGCGTGACAACTTCAATAGATCTAGTTAGTTTAGTTTATAATTCTTGCTTCCTATTGTTTCTTGTTTTGATTGGGTGATATCGATGTTAGGCTTAAGAAAACTGGCTAACCTCCTATACGGTAACTTGCTTGAACGTCTTAAGAAACATGAACCAATGCGTACTAGGTTTATTTAGTTGTATTTAATGCATGAGCGAATTCTAGTGATCCCATGTTAGGAGCTTCTTAGCCGGCTCGACATAGGAGTGAAGTAGGAGCTTATAGAGTTGGGGAAGTACGTACGCCACCCCACGAATGGTATTAAGGAATACAACCCGTCAATTAAAACAAGGTGTGACAATTCAATAGGTAGAATTGGATAGCTAGCAAGGAGTAATACATCATAGGTAGATACGCTTCACTTCCCTTGTAGAACCCTAGTTTACTTTCTTGCACATTAGTTTAATTAGTAGCTTTTGGGTTAGTTGATTAGCAACTAATTCCGCCCACTCCTTCAAACCAGAGATTTTACTTGCTTTCCATAAAATATAAAAAAAATACAAAAAGAATCATCCCTCACCTCTAGACCTAGTAGATAAATTTCAATCCTAACGAACACTATTCTTTGAGTTGAACGATCAATCCCCCGGTACTTGCCACTTCACTATACTACATCGGTCAGGTACACTGCCTGGTGGGGATTGCAAACTTCTCAAGATCCCTTGAGAGGTAAAACCTGTTGTAAGGTTGCAAAACCACGCATCATGTGTTGAAACATTAGCTAGAACAGGTTAAGAAAGCAAAGGAGAACATTCAAATGACTGTTGACACACTAGAATTTGCAACTCAGGGTGTTAGTAAGATTGTTGAGTGTCAGATCCTCAATAAAGCTAAGTCAGGCCTAGGTTATAAGTCAGTTCCACCTCCCTATAGAGGAATTCCAACACCCCCAGGCATAGACTTAGAACACAAAGGACTACCTGAATTTCAACTACCTGAGCTTAAATATGGTCCTCAACCTAAAGAGAATGTAGTTGATAAACCTGTGTATGAAAGTGCAAGTGATGCCTCATTTTCTGAGGATAAGGTGTCCTCAGCTAAGGACTCAGATGCTCCAACCATTGAGGAATGGACTTCTGATGATGAGGATAATTAGGCTGTGGTTAAGCCTGTTAGTGTTAAAGTGGAGGAACCAAAAGTTCCAAAGATGGTTAAACCTGAGACTGTTAGGCCTAGATCAAATGCCAAACCTTTTAGACCAACAGTTAGGTATGCAGAAATGTATAGAACCACAAACAAGCCAAGAGGTAACCAAAGGAATTGGAATGACCTCAAATCTCACCAATTAGGGGATGATTTTGTCTGCTATAGGAAAGCTTGTTACTCTTGTGGTAACTTTGACCATCTTGCAGATTTTTGTGATAAATGGGTGTCTGGATATACATATCATAGGTTGAGCATAGCAAGACCTCAATCTTTTCCTAGGAATGATAGAATGATACCCAGATCTATTCTTTTGAAGTCTGGCCAAAGACCAATTCAAACTGCTAGACCAGCAGTTCAGCTTGTCAGACCAATTAGACCTATTCACTCAAGGCCAACAGTTCAAGGTGCAAAAATGTTTTCCAAATCAGCACCAACAACTGTTTTGAGACCATTTTAAAGCAGACATGTAGTGAAAAACCAAGTTTGGAAACCCAAGGTAACAACTACCAAGCCAGCAGTTCCAACTGCTAGCAAAGTAATTGGTACTGGTGTTAATAAAAACACTGCTAAGGGAAATATGGGTACTGGAGTAAATGCATCAGCATGTTGGGTTTGGAGACCCATCAAACCCAATGGTGCTAAAATTGTTTTGAAAAGAATGAATTATGTTGATGCAAGAGGAAAGCCTAAGTCTGTTTTGGCTTGGGTACCACAAGGAAATTAATTTTTCTTGTTATGTGCAATGTTAGTCATATGCATGTATCTTGTTTCTTTGTTTTTGGACTAACACTTGCAGGTTTTGGATGATAAGCACCAAGGAATTAAATGCTTTATGTTTTGGACTGTATGGTGATTTGGAGCTAAGTGTGTGATCTTTGCACACAACAAATGGTTATTGGTTCACCATGTCTAACCCACATAAGAACCAACTAGTCCAGAGCAAACGGTTTCTGGTAAAGACTAATCAAATTCGTTGATGGTTGACAATTTACCAAAAATTGTATGGTTATCAGCTCACCATATCTAACTGTGAAGAGTTGGCTAGTCCAAAGCAAACGGCTATTGGTAAAGACATATCAAATCCGTTGATAGCTGATAGTTTGCTAAAAACTATGTTTGAGCCATGATATTTTAAAATCCTTTTCAATAAGTTCATACGGCTCAACAAAAAATTTTCAACAGTTGGTACGGTTAGTACAAAGTTAGTACGGCTCAACTAGCCGTTGTAAAAATCTGTCAGTAATTAATTTTATAGCCGTTGGGGTAAAACCGTTATTCTTAAGGTACTTATAGGGATTTTTCTAGAAGATAATTATCTTTTTACCATAAATTTATGTATTTTATTTCTCAAGATAATTTATCTCATACGCATATTTCGCAAAACCCTAAACAGTACCTATAAACTCCAATAGGCTACATAAAACCTCAATTCCACTTTAAACAATCATCTTATTGCTATAATCTTTCATTCTTCATCACTAAAAATGGCTGGATTGGAATTTGTTAAGCGTCACAATCAGGTTGCGTTTCTTGAGAAACAAAGGAAGGAGATGGACCAAAATTTTATGAGATTGTGGACTTTCTCAACCACTCTCACATAAGGTATGCTCTAACTATTTCTCCTACTCTATATGTCTCTCACATCACACAGTTATGGCAGAATGCTACTGTCTTGACTAGTGAAGATGGAGACTTAGAAATTCATTCTGACGTGGATGGTGTATCTTTTGTTGTTACCGAGTCTATACTTAGGAGACATCTTAAATTAAAAGACTCAGATGGTATCAATACTATGCACAACACTGAAATATGGCAAGAACTTACTAAAATGGGGTATGATACATCCGAACACAAATTAACTTTTCAAAAAGGATGTTTCTCACCTCAATGGAGATTTTTGATACATACCCTTTTACACTGTTTAAGTCCTAAAAAGACTGCTTGGGAGCAGTTCAGTAGCAATATTGCTATTGCTCTCATTTGTTTGTCTACAAACAAGGTTTTTAACTTTTCAAAATTTATTTTTGAGGGTATGGCATCTATTGTAAACAGCAAAACCAAGTTTCTAATGTATCCAAGGTTTGTTCAAACACTTTTAAATAAAAAGACATACCTGCTTACAAAACCAATAGAAATTTTTGCTACTCCTAGCCTTCAATAAAAAGTTTGTCAAAACATGGCTATGGCTAGTAGGCTTTTTCAAGGTGAAATAGTTCCATTGTTTCCTGAAATGCTTCAAACTGAAGTGGGTAAAGGTTCAGTACAACCAACTGATCCCCATCACACATCTACTTCAGCTATTGAAAGAACCCAAGCATCTCAATTTCACATCACTTATAGGAGAAGGGAAACACCCAGAGTGATTCCTAGATCCTTTCCCCATGATTCACCTCTCCTAGCAGGTAACACAGCTAGACGTGATGAGGGTAGTACTTCACATACTGAATTGATGGAATTGTGTACCAAACTAGTTGAGAAGGTAGAAACTTTGGAGGAAGAACTAAAGAAGAATAATGAGGAACTCAAAGCGCACAAAAGGAATTTTTCCAATGTCTACACCAAATTGACTCTTAGGGTGAAGAAACTTGAAGAGCAGTTAAAGATGAAAAAGGAAAAGGTAGTTGTGGATTCTTCTGATGATGATGACTCAGATGATTTTGATAGTGATGATGGTGATTCTCCCAAACAGGGGAGGAAATCAGATAAAGGTAAGGGAGATGGATCAGGTTCTCAGGGGAGGCAAAATGAAGAAGAAGAAGAAGAAGAAGAAGAAGAAAGATTTGATATGGGTTTTGGTAATGTAGATATGGAAGAAGAAGAACAGACACATGAAGCAGTTCAGACTGATACTCAAGAAGCTGAAAAAGTTCCAACTGTTGAAGCAGTTCCAACTGCTGATACAGAGCATGAGACAGTTCCAACTGGTGATATTACGGCTGAAGAGGAATATGCTAGAAAAAGGAAAGATAAGGGTAAAAAGCCTATGACACTAGAAGAAGCTACTCAAGAACAAGAAGCTGCTCAAGTATTAGAAAAGCTCAAGAAAACAAAACCAAGAACTCAGGCTCGAATAGACTTTGATGCAGAAGTAGCAAGAGAGATTCTAGACAAGGATTTAGCTGATGAACAAGCACAGATAGATCAAGATGCAGAATTAGCAAGAAAGATGGCTGCAGATGATGTAAGGAACATTGCTGAATTCATGGATAGAACAAGATCTGAAGAAATTAATCTAGAGGAGTTCAATGAGCAACTACAATATTTGTTGGATTCTGATTTGATTGTGAGAGCTCATGCTGGAATGATTCTTAAAGACAAGGAATTAAATGAAGAAGAAAAGTCAGAAAAACTCAAAGAGTTCATCTTGTCAAAGAACAAAGAAGTTACTTGGAATGACTTAGTGCAGAGAATTAGAGAAAGGCAAGAGTCAGGCTACAAGACAAAGTTGCCTACCAAGAGAGAAAAAGTCAGTTTCATGAAGCATTATTTGAAGAATCAAGCAAACTACAAGATGAGTGACTTTACTGGAAGGTCAGATGCTGAGATTGAAAAGACTTTCTATGAAACATATGCAAGACTGAATACTTCAAGCAAGGAGGATATCACAAGGAAAAAGAAAAGAGAACCACAAGTTCTGGAATCTGATAGTGCAGAGAAGTTGAAGTCTGGTGAAGAAAGTTTGACAAATGAGAAAATAAAGAATATGATGGTGATAGTTCTAGAGTCTACAAATATCAAACCATTAGAAGTCAAATATCCTATCATTGGCTGGGAAGTTTTCACTGATGGAAGGATGACGGGATGGAAGATCATAAGACTTGGAGGTATTACTGAGAGGTATAAGCTGTTTGAAGATCTACTAAAAGGTTTTGACAGAGAAGATCTTAATCAGTTATGGAGTTTAGTAAAAGAAAGATTCAGAGTTCAAGATCCTACTAAAGATAAAGATAAAGAGTTATGGGTACAGCTGAAAAGAATTTATGAACCTGATAGAGGAGAATCAATGTGGAGATTCCAAGCACAAATTAAAGATGTCTCTTGGAAATTATTTGATACGTGTGGAGTGCACAGAGTTTCTACTAAAGATGGCATAGAAATCTATATGTTAGTGGAAAAGGATTATCCACTCAAATCAAGTGTTTTAACATCTATGTTGTATACAAAACTGAGGGTTGAAGAAGATTCTGAAATGGCGGATTTGTTGGTCACAAAGATTTTCAACCTTACAGAACAAAGAAAGATCAGTAGTAAGAGACAGTTATGAAAGGTGTTTGGAAGAATCCCCCTCATATAGAAGATGAAGCTTAATTTGAAGAAACTTAGTGATTTGGGAAGAAATCATAAGTTTAGGGGAGGATTGTTAGGAATTAAGCTTAAGCAGTTAGTACGGCTGAAGATGGAAGTTAGTACTGCTGATGAGTTTTGAAGACAAAGAGCAGTTCGTACGGTTATATGAAGATTGTTAGTACCGTTTATGTTTTTGTGAAAGATAATTATAGAAAAGATATTGTGTATATCTTATACGATTAGGTTGATAGTTATCTTGTAAAGGAATCCTTAGTGTATAAAAGGATTGCCTAGGTTAAAGTTTAGGAACGAATGTTAGAAACGAATTAGTGCGTATTGTTTTGTTAAGATTCAAGGTTGTAAACCCTAGTGATAGGAGATCACTCGTATTATTCATTAATAATATTGAATCGTTGAAGTTGAAGTATATTGTGTTCCTTGTTCATTCATTGTTGATTCGTTCATACAAAACACAAACAAACAAATCTTCTAAGTGCTAGCTAGTAAATTCCGCGTGCTAAACTAGACATCATTCAAAGTATACATCTAACACAAGGATTTTTGACCAGGTTTTAATAATTATAAGTACTCGTCTACCTAAGGTATACCTAATGCACTAACTGGCAGTGTACCCGGTCGTGTATAGTGTAGTTGTCGGTAAAGCCGAGGTCATCTCAAGAGCTATGCGTGTGGATCTAATCTACGTTCTAATTGTCACTGGTTTTAAAGGGTGTTTTATAATATGATTAATTAAACTAAAGAAATGAAATAAAATAAAAATAATTAAAATGTGAAGAGATATCAATAGAGAGAAACGTGCTAGCTTAATTACTAATCTTGTTATGCCATGATTACGTTTTCTAATTAAGGTTTTCTATTGCTTCATATAGGGATTTAAGTCACTAGACTCAGTTGGGCAATTCGCCTAGCCTATCTTTCATAGCGTCCTATTCCGTAACCTAATGATTACGAGAGGTCGTGGGTTTACCATATGGAAGAGTCATTACGCACCGCTACAATCTAAGACTTATTCTACGGGGAGCCCGGCCTGTGGGAACTTAGACTCCCCCCTTAACTCCTTAAGTACTTCCGCTTGGTAAGTGATTCTTTGGTCCAGTCTCACACAAGATAGTGGGCGTCCTATGGTCAATTTCTACCACTATTTTGCAATCTACTTCACTAGGATCCTATGGTCAATTCTCCCGTGTCCTAGATATTACCAAGCATCCATACTACCGAAACAAATGTGTCACGAATAAACAAAGAAAGCATACATATAAAGCGAAATGAAAATGAGAAAACTAACTCATAACAATAACAATTTCATAACTAGGCTAACACATGAAATGATTAGCCAAACATACAGTAAATTAAACCAACAATGATGAATATAACATGAATTGAATTGAACATATTGTTTGATACAAATTACTTGATGTAGAACTAATGAATACGTTGATTGCAAGTGAATTCTCCCTTGAAAGATGGCCTGAAACTACTGGAAATTGCCCTGGAATGATTTCCTAATCGGCCCCTATGAAAGGGAGGATGATAGATACTAAAAAGTGATGAATTAAGGCTGTATTTATAGGCCTCGACAAAGTTACGGCGTAACGTAAAGATGAGTTACGCTGTAACTATTTTAAAAATAAAAATCTTCAGATATCAAAGTTACGCCGTAAATTCGGTTACGGCGTAAGCGTCTCGTACTTTCCATTTCCCTCATTTTTAAAACTTTCATTGACTTGTCCGTCTTTAACCTCTGAAGTAGCGCATGGTTTCATATCAAGTCCATATGCCTTTATAAGCATAATACTTATAAGATATGTACGTTTTCATCCCCTCATCGTTCTTGATATTTTTATACTTGGTCCTTGTGACATAATTAAACTTCATTTGAATTGTCACCTTTAGTCCATGATCGTTCTTGTTATTTTTATAACAAGTCCTTGTGATAATTTAATCTTCATAAGATTCATTAGTCCTCCATCGTACTAGTTATTTTTACTTTTAGTCCCTGAGTAATAAATAAACTTCGTATCAATTTGCCGCTTTCAGCCCCTGGACTTCAACTCCTTCGCGCCCAAGGTATAAGTTACGGCGTAAGTCCAATATAACTTACACCGTAAGTCTTCGTCAGCATGAATTATCCACATGTATATCAACTATTACGGCGTAACTAAGTCGCAAGTTATGCCGTAACCTTCACACTTGGTCACTACGGCGTAACCTTAGAGTAAGTTACGAACGTAGAACTTTCGTTAACAGTTTTACGCCGTAACCCATTACTTTGTTACGGCGTAACTTCCGTGATACTTAGAAAAACTCCTTGGCCTTTGTTACGGCGTAAGTCAATCGTCCACTTACGCTGTAATTATCTTCTAAATATGTCTTTTGTCTTAGTTTGGCCATTTCTCGTATCTTTTTCGCTCCAACACCTCAATTAACCTGAAATGTAAATATGAACGAATATGAACAAATTAAGTATCATATTAATATAAATGAGGCAATAAAAACGGGGATTTGATATATAAAATATCAAGTAAATTTTATGTTATCAGATACTTGCTCTATCCTATATACAATAAATAAATAAAAACTATTACTTTTTTTCATAACTAATATATACAAATAAATCATCCCCCCACTCGAGATGAATCATATATGAGGAATATCAATGATCTTCAAGAATATGTCTTCAAATGTAGGCGTGATTCCCGAATCTCCCTACCCAAACCTCAAACTTGAGCAAACTGTGACTTCCCAATCATAAACTAAGACTACATGTTAGGAATTAAATGATCAAGACATTGGTTTTGTATTAGTACTGCTGAAGATTAACACTAACAGCACTAATGGAGTTAGTACTGCTAGTGTAAGTTGAAGACTGTTGAAGATATAACTAACAGTACTAACTACTGAGTTAGTACTGCTAGTATAGAAAATGATACTGCTGGACTGCTTGAAGACTGAAGATAATACTGCTCATGATGACGTGTAGAAGGATAAGTATAAAATAGATTTTGTTTATATCTTATATAGTTAGAATTATACGGATATTCTTCATGTTTAGAATATCAATACTTAGCTTGTAAAGGACTCATTGTGTTATAAAAGGAGGTCCTAGGTTAGATGTTTAGACATATGTTTTGTTAAGCTTCAAGGTTTTGTAAACCCTAGTGATAAGCACGATCACTCGGATTATATCTAATAATATTGAAGCGTTTGGTGATATTCATTGTTCATACAAAAATTTTACCGTTACATTGCACAAATCTTCTAAGTATCATATAGTAAATTCCGCATACTATTTGATATAAACTCAAAGTATCCTCAACACAAGTCTAGTATGTTTAGATCATCTCAAGTGGTATCAGAGCCAGGTTTCTGATACTTTTATTTAGAATATACTTTTAAGAAGAACTCTTTATTCCCTACAAAGACGATGGACATGGAGACTACTCAGACTAACACTGCTGCCAAGTTGCCTATGCTTAAGCAAAATGATTTCAAGATGTGGAGGCTAAGGATAGAACAATACTTCCAAGTGCAGGATTATGCACTTTGGAAAATCATAGAAGATGGGAACTCTTTCAAACCATCAACAACTGAAACAACAGTTGATGGTCAGACAAAGACAACTGTGAATACTTCTCCTGTTACTGCAGAAGAAAGCTGCAGAAGAAGAATGATGCTAAAGCAAGGAGCTTGTTGCTGATGACCATCCCCAATGATCAACTCCTGACATTCAGCAAATACAAGGATGCCAAATCCTTGTTTGAAGCAATAACTACCAGGTTTGGTGGTAATGAGGCCACCAAAAAGACTCAGAAGACCTTGCTGAAGCAGAGTTTTGAGAACTTCAGTGCTACTAGCAATGAATCTCTTGATCACATGTTTAACAGGTTGCAGAAGATAATCAGCCAACTGGCTGTATTAGGAGTTGAGATTCCTCAAGAAGACCTGAATTCCAAATTTCTAAGGAGTTTGCCTGCTAATTGGTACACTCATGTGGTTGTCTGGAAGAACAAGCCAGAAATCAACACAATGAGCCTTAATGATCTGTACAACAATTTTAAAATTGTTGAACAGGAAGTGAAGAAGTCTGGAAGTTCAAGTTCTAGTTCTAGGAACATGGCATTTGTGTCATCTCCTAGCAATATCAGTCCAAATGAGGTGAATGTGGCTTCAGGAGTTAGTACTGCTAACCCTAATGTTAGTATTGCATCTGCATCAATTGAAGAGCACGTTGTTCAAGATGACTCATTCTTATCTTCTCAAGAAGATGAACAAATGAACATAGTAGTTACATTTGATGAAGATCAAATTAACCCGGTTGTTACATTTGATGATCCTCTTGATAATGATAATAATGATCAACTTGAACAAAATGATCTTTTGCTTGGTCCAGATCCAGAACTCATGACCTTGCTTTTGACCACCCAAACCCAGTTGAACTCACAAAAATCCCAAATTGATAAATGCAGTGAGATAAATAGAAATTTAAAAGCAAAAGTTGCATTATTGACTAAGGATCTTGAGTGCTACAAAATACAACTTTCTAACTATGAAACAAAAGAAAAACGCGAAAAAAGTTTTGAAGTTGCATTTCAAAAATCTTATGTGAAAGAACAAGAGTTAGAACATCAGATACATGAATTAACTATTTCCAAAAATGACTTGATTTCTCAAATGAAACAAGAAAAATTAGATTTCAAACAACAGGTTGAACACCTACACTCTGAACTTTCAAAAACAAAAACAGAGTTGTCAACTTGTCAAGATAATTTTTCTGAACACAAATAAGTATCAAGGAAACGGATTGATTCCTATCTTGAGGAAATCGTAGAGTTTGAATGTAAACTAAAAGAGTTTCAAAAAGTTGTTTATAAAACTGGTGAGTCAGTAACAACAATTCAGAAATTTACTCTAAAGCAAAATCCCCAAGGATATGGCTTTGCTATTGGGGATGAGAAACCACGTTTTTACATAAAGCAATCAAGGAAAATCCAAAGTTATATAGTGCAGAACATCTGTTTGATGACTCTATTATGCGTTTTGTTGTTCATAATTGTGAGGAAGAAATGGAACAGGAAGAAGAGAGTCGATCTAAAATGAGCAATGTCAAATTTAATAAACCATTTAATTACTCAAAATTACCTCATATTACCAACACCATCGTTCCACAACAAGATAAAATAGAACAGTCATGGTTTTTAATGCAAATGAATGAATCTTCTGATGTTGGTCCTGTTAACACAATAGCACAAGTAAATGGTCATTTACCCAATTCAGGTATAATTGCACCATTACCAAAACAATGTCTTGTCCTTCGATATTTTAATATGTTTATGGAAGACATAAAAATTTTGGAACAAGCAATTGAACGTAATTCAGAGATAACAGTTTCTACTTTTCTTTCTCCATATGAAAAAGAAAAGCGAGAAATTTTTCAAAAATAATTTTTGCCATATGTTCAACACTTGCGTCTTTGTGCTACTCACTGGGAACAGGAACTTCAATCAGAAGTGACATCCATGATGAACACTTTCAATGCAACTGAAAAAGCGATCTCAAAATAAAAACGTAAAAACAAAGTTTTGCAAAAGGAAGCATATCGAGTCTTGGAAGATGTTCTATGTTCTGATATAATATCTGTGTTCATGAATTCCATTTATGTGTCTTGCAATAAAATGCTTGTTAATGATCATTCTGCTGATACTGAGATGTTGAGACTTGAAATTGAAATTTTGAAAAGAGAAAATGAGATAATTAGCAAAGTCAATGATGATGTGCAAAACAAACTTTCGAAAGAAAATTTTCAACTCAATCAAAAGTTGCAATGGTGTCAGACTCAGAGTCTTGACTTTGTGTTAAAATTACAAAGTCAAAAAGAATCAATGTCCTTTCAAAACAGTTATGCTTCCAAAATTCAGAATATTGAAAAAGAAAATGTTGTTTTAAAACGTTAAATTTTTGAATATGAAACGAACATTGGTGAAGTTTGTCAAAATCAGAATGACACTATTCGCTTAAACCGAGAATTGGATTCCAAAATTCAACAAAAGAATCACATCATCATTGAATTGAAAGAGAAAATTAAATTACTTGAAAAAGGGAAATTTGTTAACACCAATGTGATTGCACCGGGAATGTATCATGTAGATGAAACACCTAGGAAAGCATCCCCTCGGACCACTAATGTGAATGCTTCGACTTCTGCAGGAATAGTCACCCCTGCTAGCGTTAGCAGATCCAAGCCTAAAAGGAACAAAAAGAAGACTAGTATCTGGCAACGTAAAAGCGGCACACCTAAAGACCAAGAAGTAGAAGACCACCCTAGGAATCAGAATAAAAAGCATGTTGTGTTTGATGTAGAATCAAACTTTAAAATTTGTAATTCTAATCGTGATGTAACAAATGCTAAGACTCTGAATGTTATGAATGTTTTGAATGTTGATGCTTCTTGTGTGTTTCATCGTACAAGTATATTGTCTGGTGATCATAAAAAGTGTGTTGCAAAGTCTCTTTTGTCTTGCAATATGAAACATACATATGGCATTTCCTCTAGACCCACTACTGCTGCTAAGTCAATATTAGGAAAACCGCCAAATGTAGTTTCTAAGACTGCCGTAGACAAAACCATAGTTGCTACTAAAACAATCCAATCACCTAGTACATTTACTAAGAAGAAAGTTGAATCTAGTTGGACATGGCAACGTTGGCTACATAGGAAACCTAGTTTTACATGGTTACCTAAAATGCTTTCTAACAGTGCTACTAACCCAACGGGTTCCACCGTTACCATCTCTCCATATGCATTGTCTTCTTGTGATGCAGGTGATTCAAATAGTCATTTGGATTGTTGATAGCGGTTGTTCCCGACATATGACAGGCAACCTCAAACTTCTAGTAAACTTTGTTGCAAAATTCATAGGAACTGTCAGATTCGGGAATGATCATTTTGCTGCTATAATGGGCTATGGGGATTATGTCAATGGAAACATCGAGATTAGCCGTGTATACTATGTTGAAGGCCTTAGACATAACCTTTTCTCAGTAGGGCAATTTTGTGATGGTGATTTGGAAGTAGCTTTTAGGGAGAAAACTTGATTCGTTCATGATTTACAAGGAAATGACCTCATGACGGGCAAACGCGGAACGAGTTTCTACACCATTTCTATATCTGACATGACCGCTTCTTCTCCCATATGTTTACTCTCCAAAGCACACTCTACAAAATCCTGGCTATGGCATAAACGTTTGTCTCATTTGAATTTCAAGACCATGACAGATCTTGCTCGTCACAAATTAGTCGACGGTCTTCCAAGATTTCAGTATGCTAAAGATCACCTATGTCCAGCATGTGAACAAGGGAAAAGTACTCGTTCTCACTTTCCTTCTAAAACCCAACACAGTACTGATCATGTTCTTCAACTTCTTCATATGGATTTGTGTGGCCCGATGCGTGTTCAGACAATCAACGAGAAAAGGTACATTTTGGTAATCGTCGATGATTTTTCCAGATGGACTTGGGTCTACTTTCTACGAACAAAAGATCAAGCTCCTTCGACGATCGTCACCTTTCTCACTAAAATTCAGGTTCAGCTTCACAATACAGTTAGAAAAGTCAGAACAGATAACGGAACCGAATTTAAGAATCAAACTCTTCGTGAGTATTTTGAGAAAGTAGGGATTGAACACCAAACAACTATTTCCAGAAGTCCAGAACAGAATGGGTTTGTCGAAAGACGTAACAGGACGTTAGTGGAAGCTACAAGGACAATGTTAATCAACGCTCAATTACCTGATTACCTCTGGGCTGAAGCTGTCTCAACTGCTTGTTTCACTCAAAATCGTTGTATGATCAACAAAAGGCATCACAAAACTCCATATGAACTTGTTCACAAACGTAAACTGAACATAAATTACTTTCATGTATTTGGGGCCCTCTGTTACCCAAATAATGATCGTGATAACTTTGGAAAACTGAAAGCAAAAGCTGACATTGGAATCTTTGTTGGATATTGTGAGAATTCTAAAGGCTTTGGTATCTGGAACCGTCGCACTCGAGAAATTAAAGAGACAATACATGCTAATTTTGATGAACTCACAGAAATGGCTTCTGAGCAAAACAGCTTAGGACCCGCAACTAACCGTCTCAATTTTCTTGATCAATCACCTGCACCACTCTCCCTCAACCGTAAGGATTTGGAAAACCTGTTTGCTCCACCGTTCAATGATTCTCTTGTTAGTAGTGTACCAGATGTATCTTCAAGCTCCGCTGCATAACCTGATCATATTCCAGTACCTAATATACCGGCGACTACAACAACAATAGTTGCTGAAGATGCACCTCCAACAGAATCACCATCAACAGAAGAACAAACCGCTTCCAATACTGAGAATGCAGCTGAAGATCCCCTACAACAAGAAGTACCCACACCTGCTAATTAAAATAGAAATGCATGCTTCAATCCATTTGCTCCGGCTCCATTGTTCCCGATATTGCTGAGTCATCAACGAGCAACTTGGATCCGTCTAATATGCACAAGAACTTTCAACATTACCCTTCTACCCACAAATGGACAAGAGATCATCCTTTAGTGAATGTGATTGGTAATCCAGAAAATCTAGTCGTGACACAGAAAAGACTTCACACAGATGGAGAAACATGCATTTATGCACTTACCGTCTGTCAAGCAGAACCAAAGAATATTAATGAAGCCTTAACTTACGACAATTGGATTGTGTTAATGCAAGAAGAACTTGATCAATTCAAACATCTTGAAGTTTGAGAACTGGTAGAAAGACCTGATGGAGTTCTACGTTGTCGGATTAAAATGGGTCTGGAAAAACAAACTGGATGCTGATGGAACAGTTATTCGAAAAAAATCTCGTCTGGTTGCCAAAGGTTTCAGCAAAGAAGAAGGTATCGACTTTGAAGAATCCTTTGCACCAGTGGCTAGACTTGAAGCTGTTCGCATGTTTCTGGCGTATGCTGCCCACAAGAACATCACCGTTTATCAAATGGACGTGAAGACTGCATTCCTGAATGGGCAACTCCCTGAAGAAGTGTATGTCACACAACCAGAGGGATTCATTGATCCAGAACATCCAAATCATGTGTACAGGCTCAAGAAAGCCCTCTATGGCCTTAAACAAGCCCCGAGGGCATGGTACGATAAACTGTCTGCATTCCTAATAGCTAATCATTTCACCAAAGGATCTGTTGATCCTACACTGTTTATACAAAAACACGGGGAGGACATCTTAATTGTTCAAATTTATGTTGATGATATCATTTTTGGTTCAACACATAAAAAGTACTCAAATGCTTTCGCAAAATTAATGAAACAAAATTTTGAGATGTCTATGATGGGTGAACTTACGTTCTTTTTAGGACTTCAAGTTCATCAATCCCCCCGTGGTATTTTTCTAAACCAATCCAAATATGCTCTAGAGATTCTAAAGAAACATGGCATGACAAGTTGTGACACATATAATACTCCTATGTTTGCATCATCTCCAAAGCTGGATGCTGATTTACATAGGACACCAATTGACCTTACCAAGTACCGAAGTATGATTGGGTCACTCATGTATCTAACAGCCAGCCGACCAGATATTGTATTTGTAACATATCTTTGCTCCCGCTATCAGTCTCGACCTACTGAAAGGCACCTCTCTGAGGTTAAAAGAATCCTTCGATACATAAAGGGAACCATTCATTTACGGATCTGGTATCCGAAGGATTCTGAATTAGAACTAATTGCTTTTTTAGATGTTGATCATGCAGGATGCTTAGATACACGTAAAAGTACATCTGGAGGAGTGCAGTTCCTTGGAGACAAACTTGTGTCTTGGCAGTCAAAGAAGCAAGATTGTACATCACTATCGTCTACAGAATCTGAATATGTAGCCATTTCAGCATGTTGTGCTCAAGTCATCTGGATGCGATCACAACTGATGGACTACGGTTACGTTTTCAACAAGATTCTCATGTACTGCGACTCCAAGAGTGCCATTGTCATTTCATGCAACACCGTTCAACATTCGAAGTCTAAACATATCGCACTTCGATACCATTTCATAAAGGAGCATTTGGAACAGGGTATGTTGGGAATTAAACCTAATAGTACAAACTGCAAGGCTTAAAGTTTCAACTGCTGAAGATTGATGAAGATAACACTGACAGTACAAAGTCAGTTAGTACTGCCAGCACAAAAAGTTAGTACTGTTTATGTTTTTGTAAACGTGTAATAGGATAAGTATAGAAAGGATTTAGTGAACATCCTATTTAAATAGAATTATAGTTATCTTGTACAGGAATCCTTAGTCTATAAAAGGATATCCTAGGTTAGGTTATATGTATCTCATATAATCAGTTTTGTGTTAAGATTCAAGGTTGAAAACCCTAGTACTAGCAAGAGTACTCGTATTATTATCATTAATAATATTGAATCATTTTAGTTAATCAATTATCTTCATTGTTCATACATTGTTCATACTTACAATTTACTGTTCCATTCATTCATTCACTTAAATATTCTTCTAAGTATAACTAAGTAGATTCCGCATACTTGGTTGTATCAACTCAAAGTATCACATACACATCATAAAGGATTAACACCCTAAGTGTAACACATCAAACGATCCTGACAAGTGGTATCAGAGCCAGGCTTTGATACTTTGATTTAGAAGATCCAAGAATAACAGTTTCTCAGAAGAAGATGGACATGGAGACGTCAACAACCAATCTTGCTGCAAAATTGCCTATCCTTAAGCCCAATGAGTTCGATATGTGGAGATTGAGAATTGAACAATTCTTCCAAGTGCAGGACTATGCACTCTGGGAGATCATAGAAGAAGAAAATTCGTTCAAGCCTTCTACCACAACAACAACTGAAGAAGGTAAATCAGTGACAACAGTGCAAACAAAGCCTATTACTGCTGATGAGAAGGCACAGCACAAGAATGATCTCAAAGCAAGAAGCTTGCTGCTATTGACCATACCTAATGATCAATTGTTGAACTTCAGCAAGTTCAAGTGTACAAAGACACTTTTTGAAGCTATTGTTGCCAGATATGGTGGGAATGATGCCACCAAAAAAACACAGAAGACCCTTCTCAAGCAACAGTTTGAGAACTTCTCAGCTACAAGCAATGAATCACTAGACCATATGTTCAACAGGCTACAGAAACTAGTGAGTCAGCTTGCTATTCTTGGAATTGAGATACCTCAGGAAGATCTCAACTCCAAATTTCTGAGGAGTCTACCATCAGAATGGGTTATGCATGTAGTTGTGTGGAAGAACAAGCCTGATATAGATTCCATGAGCTTAATGGATCTATATAGCAACTTCAAAATAGTGGAGCATGATGTAAAGAGGTCTACTGGAACAAGCTCAAGCTCAAGCCCTGAGAATTTGGCCTTTTTGTCAACTCCTAGTACTTCAAGTCCAGTGGAAGAAGTGCAAGTTGCTGGAGTAGTTGGTACTGCTAGTTCTAATATTGGTACTGCTAGTACTTCAAGCAGTACTAATGGACTCCTGGATGAGAATACTTATTGTGCTTTCCTGACTACTCAGCACAATGGTACTATGTTGACTCATGAAGATCTTCAGGAGATAAATGAAGATGATATTGAAGAGATGGACATCAAGTGGCAACTCTCTCTTCTTAGCATGAGGGCTAAGAGATTTTTGAAGAGAACAGGCAAGAAGATAGTCATAAATAGCAATGATGTTGCTGGTTATGACAAGTCCAAGATTGAGTGTTATAACTGCCACAAGATGGGTCATTTTTCAAGAGAGTGTAGGAAGCCCAGACAGCAGGACTCAAGGAATAAGGGTTATGAAGGCAAGTCAACAGGATCAAGGGTTGTGGAGATTACAGACTCAAGCTCAAGGGCAATGATAGCCATTGATGGCTTAGGATTTGACTGGAGCTACATTGCAAAGGAGGAAGCAACACCAACAGAGATGGCTCTCATGGCTTTCTCAGACTCTGAGGTACAAGTTTCTAAATGTTCTAAATCTTGTGATGCATTAAAAGAATTAGAAACACTTACAAAACATTATGATGAACAGAAAATAGAGCTAAACAAGACCAATTTTAATTTAGCAAATCATAAAAGGGGTTTAGCTGTTCTAGAAGAGCAAATTGTTCATTATAAAACTAATGAGTCTACTTTCTCTGAAACTGTGGATGTACTTAAAAGAGATATATTTTTTAGGGATGCTGAAATTAGCAATTTAAAAGCTGAGGTTGATAGACTTAAACAGGCTAAGGAGAACATTCAATTGAGTGTAGACACATTAGAGTATACTTCAAAAGGTGTTCAGAAGATAATTGAATGTCAAATTATCAATAAGGCTAAGTCAGGGCTAGGATATCACTTAGTTCCACCTCCTCACAGAGGAATACCTGCACCTCCAGGTATTGACCTTGAACATACAGGTTTGGAAGAACTTCAACTACCTAAAATGGAATATGGACCTAAACCTAAGGAGAAGGAAGTAGTTGAAAAGCCTGTAGAAGTAAGTTTTGAGAGTGCAAGTGATAAATCACTGGACAAGGTGTCCTCTGATAGGTCATCAGGTAGAGACTCAGATGCTCCAACCATAGAGGATTGGACTTCTGATGATGATTAGAGTGATCAGGCTGTGGTTAAGCCTGTTAGTGTTAAGGTTGAGGAACCAAAAGTTCCAAAAGTGGTCAGAACTGAGACTGTTAGGCCTAAAACCAATTCTAAACCTTTTAGACCAACAGTTAGGTATGCTGAAATGTATAGAGCCACAAACAAGCCCAGAGGTAACCAAAGGAATTGGAACAACCTCAAGTCTCACCAACTAGGTGATGACTTTGTCTGTTATAGGAAAGCTTGTTTCACATGTGGTAGCTTTGACCATCTTGCAGCTTATTGCAACAATAGGGTAACTAGGTATTCAAGTCCTAGGTTGAACTCAGTTAGACCTCCCACTCACCCTATAAAATGCTAGAATGATACCTAGAACAGTTCTTTTAAGGTCTGGACCAAGAGCAGTTCATACTGCTAGACCAGAAATTCATACTGCTAGACCATTTAAACCTGTTTACCCAAGACCAATAGTTCAAGGTGCAAAAACAACTTTTAAATCAGCATCAAAAACTGTTAAAAGGCCATTTCAAAACAATGCAGTGATTAACAAACAAGTTTGGAAGCCTAAAGTTGCAATTGCAAACCTAGCAGTTCATACTGCTAGGCAAGCAGTTAATACTGGAAGTTTTAAAAACACTGCTAAGGGAAATATGGGTAATGGTATTAATTCATCTGCATCATGGGTTTGGAGACCACTTCAATCCAATGGTACTCCAACTGTGCTAAAAAGATTTAATTATATTGATACTAGAGGAAAACCAAAGTCAGTGATGGCTTGGGTTCCACAAGGAAATTAATTCCTTGTTGATTAGCAATGTTAGTCATATGCTTACTTGTTATGAGGCAAGTGCTTTTCACTTTGTTTCTTGTTTTTGGACTAACAATTGCAGGTTGTTGGAGTTTGTGAATTGAGTATTTCATGTTTTGGACTGAATGATGATTTGGAGCTCAGTGTGTGATCTGTGCACACAACAAATGGTTATTGGTTCACCATGTCTAACCCACATAAGAACCAACTAGTCCAGAGCAAACGGTTTCTGGTAAAGACTAATCAAATCCGTTTATGGTTGACAATTTACCAAAAATTGTATGATTATCAACTCACCATATCTAACAGTGAAGAGTTGGCTAGTCCAAAGCAAACGGCTATTGGTAAAGACATATCAAATCCGTTGATAGCTGATAGTTTGCTAAAAACTATATGTGAGTTATAATGTTTGAAATTCATATAAGTTCATATTGTTCTTTGGAAATTTTTGATAATGGTTTGTACTGCTAGTGCAAAGGTTGTACTGCTGAACTAGCCATTGTAACTGTTGTGTCAGTAATTAATTTTTACTTAGAAACTAGCCGTTGGAAGTTTGTTGCGATTTTTACTGATTAAATTACAGTTTTTAAGGGATCCTCTTCTAGATATTTTAACTTTTATTCTATTATAATCTTATCCTAAAATAAAAGTTAACATATTCTTTAAGTCGGTCAATAGAAACCCTAATTCTCTCAATAATATCTCATCTCACTTTCATCTTCTACTTTCTAACCTAAATTTTTACTATTTACCACAGTCAAATCAATTTTTACTGAGAATATTATGGCTAATTTGGATTTTATTAAGACGCACAACCAGGTTGCTTTTCTTGAGAAAACAGAGGAAGGGGATGGACCAAAATTCTATGAGATTGTGGATTTTCTTAACAACTCTCATATAAGGTATGCTTTAACTGTTTCCCCTACTCTTATTGTCTCTCATATCACACAATTTTGGCAAACTGCCATTGTCAAAATTAGTGAAGAGGAAGACATAGAAATTCACTCTAAAGTGGATGGCATATCTTTTATTGTTACCGAATCTACACTTAGGAGACATCTTAAGTTGCAAGATTCAGATGGTATCAATAACATGCTAAACACTGAAATTTGGCAAGAACTTGCCAGAATGGGGTATTATACATCCAATCAAAAACTAACTTTTCAAAAGGGATGTTTCTCCCCACAACGGAGATTTCTAATACATACTCTCTTACATTGTTTAAGTCCCAAAAGAACATCATGGGAGCAATTCAGTAGTAATATTGCTATTGCTCTCATATGTTTGTCAACAAACAAGGTTTTTAATTTTTCAAAATTCATTTTTGAGAGTATGGTTGTTAATGTGAAAAGTAAAACAAAATTTCTTATGTATCCAAGATTTATTCAATCCTTTCTGAATAAGAAAAAGAATTTAGTTAAGCAACATAAAGAAACTTTTCCTACTCCTAGCCTGCAACAAAAGGTTTTTCAAAATATGGCTATGGCTAGTAGATTGTTTAATGGGGTAGAAATACCTCTCTTTCCTGAGATGCTACAAATTGATGAGGATGAAGGGTCAGTAAACCCAACTGAGCCCCAACACACATCCATTTTCATTCCTGAAATAACCCATACACCCCCAGTCACCACAACTTATAAAAGAAGAACCAGAAAGGAGACTATGATTGCTCAGTCTAGTCCTCCTACTCCAACTTTTGAAGCAGATGAGCCTATCTTTCAAGATAGTATGGATGGGGCTTACACTACTGCTAAGCAGGCTAATGTAAACATAGATAAGACCCCTACCATGGCAACACTTAATGTGCTAAGTCCTCAAAGACTTGACACAGGTAGTGAAATCCTAAGCCAAATTGAACAAATGGGTAGTTCAGGTGTACATCCTAGTCTAACTAGGGTAGAAACTGGATCGTTGCCCCTTGATTCACCTCTACTAGCAGGTAACACAGCTAGAAGTGATGAGGGAAGCTATTCACTAAAGGAATTAATGTTCATCTGTACAAAATTGTCAAATAAGGTGGAATCTCTGGAGGAAGATCTCAAAAGCCACAAGAATAATTTTGCTAAAGTTTACACCCAGTTGACTCTCAGGGTGAAGAAGTTGGAAACTCAACTTAAGAGGAAAAGAACTAAGGTGGTAATAGATGATGATTCTTCAAATGATGGTTCAGATAGTTCCGATGATGATGGTGATGATTCTCCCAAACAGGGGAGGATAATGAGGAAATCTAGGAAATCAAGATCAAGAACTCAGGGGAGGAATGAAAAAAGTACTGATGGTGATGATACTGATATGGGTAAGCAAGAGCAAGAACAAGGTACTGCTGAGATAGTTGAAGAAGCAGTACAAACTGCTGAAGTGCCAAAGGAAGCAGTACAAACTGCTAAGGACAAAGGGAAAGGCATTTTGGTTGAACAAGAAGAGCCTCAGAAAAGAAAGATCAAGCCCAAGACACAAGCTCAAATAGATTATGATGCAGAAGTGGCAAAGAAACTTCAAGAAAATGAACAAGCAGATGAACAAGCTCAAATTGCTACTGCTGCAGAACTGGCAAAGAAAATGTCTGAAGATGATATTATTGACTTTAGGGAAGCAAAAAGACTAGAAAAAGAAAAGATGGCTTTAGATGCTCAGATGGATCCAGAACAATTTGAAGAACAACTACAATATTTGATAGACAGTGATCCAATTGTGAAGGCACAAGTTGTACAACTGGTTAAAGATCAGAGTTTAAGTGCAGATGAAAAGTCAGCAAAGCTTAGAAGTTTTATTTTATCAAATAAAGAATATGGAAATAGCTTGGAGTGATCTTATGTAGAGGATCAGGGATAGACAAAAGAAAGGATATAAGAAGAAGATGCCTTCTTATAAAGAGAAAATAAGTTTCATGAAGAGTTATTTGAAGAACCACGCATTCTGGAAGCAGAGTTACTTTAAAGGAAGAACAGATGCAAAGATTGAAAAAGCTTATTATGAAGCTTATACAAGGATTAACAAGCCATCTCATACATATTTTGCTATTGATACTAGACATGGAAAAAGAGAGAAAAGAAGACCAGAAGAGTTAGAGTCAGACAAATCAAAGAGGCAAAAGACTGCCACTGCAGGGTTAACTGATGAACAACTTAAGAATATGATAGTGATAATTCCTAAATCCACAAATGTGAAACCACTACAAGCAAAACACCCTATCATAGATTGTGAAGTTTTTATAGAAGGAAGAATGAAAGGGTGGAAAATCATGAGGGTTGGAGGAATAACAGAAAAGTATAAGTTGTTTGAAGATTTACTCAAGGGATTTGACAGAGAAGATCTCAACAAGTTATAGAGCTTAGTACAAGAAAGATTCAGAGTTGCAGATCCTCTTGATGATAAAGACAAAGAACTATGGGTACAGTTGAAGAGGATTTATGAACCAGATGGTGGAGAAGCAATATGGAGATTTCAAGCTCAGATCAAAGATGTTTCATGGAAGCTTTTTGATACATGTGGAGTGCATAGAATTTCTACTAAAGATGGTTTGGAGATCTACATGTTGGTTGAAAAAGACTACCCTCTAAGAACAGCTGTATTGGTTACTTTAGTATGTTCAAAATTAGAAGTTGAAGCTGATTCAGACATGGCAGATGTGTTGATCAGAAGAATGTTTGAACTTGCAGAGCAAAGAAAAGCCTATACTAAAAGATTGACATGGTAATGTTTGGAAGAATCCCCCCATCATTAAAGGTAAAGTTTAATTCAAAGAAACTTAGTGATTTTGAGAGAAATCATAAGTTTAGGGGAGGATTGTTGGGAATTAAACCTAACAGTACAAACTGCAAGGCTTAAAGTTTCAACTGCTGAAGATTGATCAAGATAACACTGACAGTACAAAGTCAGTTAGTACTGCCAGCACAAAAAGTTAGTACTGTTTATGTTTTTGTAAACGTGTAATAGGATAAGTATAGAAAGGATTTAGTGAATATCCTATTTAAATAGAATTATAGTTATCTTGTACAGGAATCCTTAGTCTATAAAAGGATATCCTAGGTTAGGTTATACGTATCTCATATAATCAGTTTTGTGTTAAGATTCAAGGTTGAAAACCCTAGTACTAGAAATAGTACTCGTATTATTATCATTAATAATATTGAATCGTTTTGGTTAATCAATTGTCTTCATTGTTCATACATTGTTCATACTTACAATTTACTGTTCCATTCATTCATTCACTTAAATATTCTTGTAATTATAACTTAGTAGATTCCGCATACTTGGTTGTATCAACTCAAAGTATTACATACACATCATAAAGGATTAACACCCAAAGTGTAACACATCAAACGATCCTGACAGGGTACTATTGAACTATATTTTGTGGGTACAGAATACCAATTGGCAGACTTATTCACCAAAGCCTTTCCCCATGCAAGATTTGTAGAATTAGTTCACCAAATTGGTATGAGGTGTTTGACTCCCGAGGGTTTAAACAACTTTCTTAAAAAAAATTAAGAAAGTCAAACACCAAAACTATCTTTGTAAATATTTTATCTAAAAACACAAAAAGATTTTCTATCTTATCTCTTCAAAAAAAAAATGCAAGTACAAAATTTCCATCAACACTTTGTTTATTTCAAAAACTTTACCAATTCTTTCTGAACAAGTGTTGAGGGGGAGAATGAAATTCAAATTTTAAAATTTTAATTAAAATTTGTACTTGCATATTTTCTTAAAAAATGTTGCTTTACAAAATGGTGGCTATATCATCTGTGTGATACCCTCCTTGATCGTAAAATGTTTTCAAAATATTCATAAGTCAAGGGGGAGTATTAAAATTGTTCTGGTAAAAAACATGTTAAGTCTAGTTTATAAGTTGTGAGTAAGGACTCTTTATTGAAAATTCATGTGGTTAGGGGACTAAATGTGTAAAAGTTGAAAAACAAAACAAAAGTAAAAATTGCATTAACTACATCTGAAATGCAGTTATTGCAACATTTACTTCTTTTTCACCTTACTGCATTTAACTTTCACCCACCTTAATCCACGACTCAAATTAGATCTTCTAATCCGGTCAAGAAACATCAAATCTGTAAGTACTTATACAATGTTTATATGATTTTAAGACATGGTTTTCAAGGATTTTAAGATCTAACGGATAAATCTTTCAAAATCGAGTTATATAGATTTAGGGTTTATGTCGATTCGGGTTTATATGATTTTGTGTGTTTAAGACGAAATTGAATGGTGGGAAATGGTCGAAATTGAGTCCTAAACGTGTTATGAGTGTTTAATCACACCCAGAAACTCGAATTGATGCATGTTCATAATTAGGGTTCATACGATATAATTGGGGAAATTCATATAAGTGTGTTGTGACCTAGTTAAGTTGTTGAGATATTGTTTATATGTGTCGTATTACATGATTTAACCATCGAATCGAACCCAGAAACACATTTGAAGTAATTTAGATGCTTAGGGTTTAAGATGAACTCGAACAAGTTCAATCTTTCGAATTCATGGTTAAAAAGTGTTAAAGATATGGACCAATGAACTCAGGAACATCTTAGGAATCCATTGGACTCAATCAAACAAACTTCTAACATGTTTTAGTAAATTCCAATGATTCAAAGAATAGGGTTTGTCGGAATTGAGAACTACTGCATATTAATTTGATAAACATGGTTTAAATGAGTATAATGGGCAGATTATAACTTGTGAATTGATTTAATTGGACAGGAAAACCAAAATTCGACAAAGAACCAAGAAAATGTACGTCTACAGTGTTTATCGCGATTTCTTGTATAAGAAATTTTCGAAATTGCAATATCCATCGAAATTGGATAAGTTTTGTCGGAATTGCAAAATCTATCGAAATTGGATAAAGTTGTCGCAATTGCACAAAACTTGTCGAAATTCAAAATTTTCATCGCAATTGGGCAAAATTATCTCAATTTCAGATTTCCATCGCAAATGGACATGACTTATCGCAATTCAGATTTCTTTCATCGAAATTAAAAAGTCATCGAAATTGGATCATAAATCTGTCGGAATTTAAAAGCTGTCGGAATTGGTCATAATTGTCGCAATTATAGATATCTGTCGCAATTTAACTGTCGAAATTCACATAAGTTACAAGTTGTCGAAATTGTTCATAGGGCAATAACAGGAAATCAACCTTAACCAATTATCTACATAATGCCCAAGGATGTAAATTGCTATACTCTTAATACATAAACATGTAAAATTAAATTAAGCAACAAAATGGTCACATGAATGATAACAAGATTAACAATTTGCTAACTTTCATGTATCCTGCAAATCTGTTTTTGATTGATGTTTCAGATATCTCAAATGGCTGCACAACAACCACTCCCAATGCTCACCAAGGCTGACATCCTTCCACAAGACTACGATGTGGAAATTGGCAAGAACAATGCTCGGGTGGAATTTCACAAGGTTAAATGTGCAGAACCAACTTGTCAGATAGCTATAGAAGTTCTCAAGCTACATAAGTGCAGGAGTATGCTGGATAAGTCAGCTAGTGTTCCCGAACTCTACATTCATCAAATGTGGAACACTATAAAGCTAGACTTGAGAGAAGAATATTTCACATGCAAGCTGGACCGAAAGGAAGTAACTGTTGATGCGAACTACCTCCGCAAGGCTTTGCTATTACCAGAAGCTCCTGAACCTACCAAGGAATTCTATCCAATGCCTACTGAAGAAGAAGTTCTCAACTTTCTTATAGAGATTGGCTACGATGTACAACCTGACAAACCATTGACAAGATTCTCAAGGGTTGAAGCCAAGCTCATCCCACAACCTTGGAGAACGATATACTACATCTTGGCCCGATCTATCTCTGGAAGGAAAGTGGTCATGAGAACCCCCGTCTGTCTCATCTTCAAATCTTCTGGGGTATAGTTAATCAGAAACAGATTGACTATGCTCAACTTATCTGGGATGATATTGTCTACCAAATTCAAAGTCACTACAGCTAACCTTTAACCAAAATCCCATTTGTTCATTACACCAAGCTTCTCATCTGTCATCTACTTGACGACAACACTGACATCCCTCAGCGTCTTGAAGACCGAGAAATGCATCTATATAAAATGGACAAGACCATCAGGTCAGTCTACATTCTGAAAAGCAGCACACGTAAACAAGGGATGAGACAACCTGAAGCACTTCTGACATAGAAGGTTAAGAAAACAAAAGCTTACAACGAATATGATAGAGCTTTCAAAGAGGGACATGTTAGCTTTTGAAAGTACGATGATGAGCCTGCTCTAGCTAGGACTCGATCGAAGGAGAGTAGCAAGTCAGGCAGCACTTCTAGCATACCCAAGAAAATCAAACTAGCAGCTCCTAAAATCATTAAGAGTAGAGTTCCGATTAAGATAGCTAAGCTCGAACCAGAAGAAGAAAATATTTCTGAGGAAGAGGGATCCGATTCAGAAATGGAGACCGATGAAGAACCAATAATCTATAAGTAAGAAATAGCTACACAGATTGCGTTAGAAGAGACCCGTGAGTCCTATAAAGCTGATCAGAAAAGGCGAAAGAAAATGAGGCTGGAAGAACAAATGAGGATGGAAGCAGAATTGGCCAAAGAATTTGGAGAAGACCAGACCCATGACGATCCAGTTAATCAACCCGGTGGGTTTGGAATAGTAAAATAAGTAACTCCACCTCACCCTGATCCGGTTAATCAACCCGGTGGGTCTGGGTTGATAAAGAAGTAAGTCTACCTCACCATGATCCGTTTAACCAACCCGGTGGGTTTGGGGTTGATAAATAAGTTACTTCACCTCGTCCTGATCCGGTTAATCAACCTGGTAATGACGAGGAAAAGAATGAAGATGATCAAGAAAAAGACTTTGATATGGATGAGGATAAAGAAACAGAAAAGGTGTTAACTGATGAGGAAGATATTAATAAATCTGCTGAAGAGCTGGAATTGGAAATGAAAAGGAATGAAGAAGAAAGGTTGGCTAAGGAAAAGGAAGCCGACCGATACATTCAAACACCACCAACTACTACTCTACATTCTCCACCAATTGTCCATGAATCACCTCCAGTATCTCAGCAAGAATCTCCACCCAAAGTTCAACCACCTTGATGAGTGCCTATTTACTCATCATTTTATGCCCATATAATACATAAAAATAACTAAAAACGGCCAAATATATCAATTTATACTGCAGATATCCTTGGATTGTGTTTTTATGTATTTCAGGTACAAAGGATTGAAAATAGAACGAAAACGGGCATTTTTGGATCGACTCGACAACGTTTGTGCATTTGATCAAGTCAAGACGAAGTCAAAGTCAACCTCGGGATAAGGCATTGGAATGAGCATGGAAAAACGAACCCGAAACCATTTTTCATGGGCCAACCCGACCCAATTTAATGGGCCAAGTCAGCTCATTTAATCACTGTCATACCAACTCCTAAACTAAACCAAATCCGGCCCAAACATCTAAAACCCAATCCAATCCAAAAACAAACCCGACCCATCCTCTTTTTATTAATAAACACATGTCAAAAAAAAGTCAACCCCTCAACCCTTATAACCTTTTCCCGCCTACTACCTACTCATCATCACCTGCACCTCCCACCCTACTTCTCTACTCCAGCCAACCTACTCCAGACTCACCCCATGCGCTATATCAGTCACAAGATACCATTGCCAAGCTGGCAATCCGTGTACAAGTTTGGGCGCCAAAACCACCAATGGACAAGATTAATAGAAGTGGTCACCAAGGCTATTCAAGGGCTGAGATGATATCCTGAGAAAGCACAAATGAAGACACAAAGCTCATTCCTCTCACAGAAGAAGCACAATGGAATGAAGAAACCCTAGTTTTTAGCTTTAGTATAAATAGGATCCTTATTGTAGCAAAAAAGGAGTTAGTGAAAGTATGTAGTTTGTTAAGTTCAAGTTTATTTTAGGTTTTCAAATACATTTAAGCTTTGTAATCTCACTTTTATTAATGCAAATTTAGTTTTCCATTTTAATACTTGTCGAATTTATTTTAATTGCTTTTAAATATTGTTGCTATTAGTTGTTTAACCTTCCATAAACTCTTACTTTCTGTTCTCACAAGCTCATACAAGCTTGTCATAGCTTATTGTGAGTTTGTTTTGTTTAATTCCTGTTTAAATTGCAAAAATCCAAAAAAGTCAACAAAAGTCAAATAAGCTATTTGTGGATGATAAGCCAGACCTGGAAGGGCTTATTGTTGTCACTAGCTTGTCTTTTGACAAGCTAGAGCTTGTTGAGTAGCTCCTCGAGCATGTTAATGTCCTTGTTTGTGCAAAGGACTTTGTAAGTTCATTTTTCATCATTTTATCATTACACTGCTTATTACTGTTACTGCTTATTCTGTATGCTTATTTGAGTTGTTTCTTATCAATTGTGCTTATTCTTAGTTTTTTTGATGCTGTGTTGCTTTATTTCATTGAGTTGCTTAGATTTGAGCATATTGTTGAATTTAAGGTGTTAATAGCATAATAGCTTATTTCATTATTAAGCACTTGTCTCATTCTGCTTTTTACTTAAAATCACTTTATAGAGCTTAACAATAATATGTGTTTAAGAATATTTGAGGTTTGCTTCTTAAATCAGTTTTAAACTCAGTTTATTGCAGCTTAAGGGTGTTTGGCATAAGTCCTAAAATGGGTCAAAAAGGTGGTTTACTGTTCAAATGTCATTTAGCCAACTTGGATTAGCTCTAATTAAGTCATTTCAGCTTAGTCTTAGTTATTTTAAGCATTTTTAAGTAGGATTGAAGGATTTTAATTGTTTTCCAAAATTTCAAAGTCTTAAACTGTCAAAATTGATTTTAATTGAGAGATTAGTTTTCAGGCCTTATTTTGGTAGTTTTTATGTTTGAACAAGTATTTTTTGATGTTTGTAGTGTTTTGGTTCAATCTCATAAGGATTCATAACTTTTTGTTCCATTTTGGTCTTAGAATATCTGCACAAAACCTCAAATAAAAGCAGTTTGCATAGGTTTTCCTAGTCCATTTTAAGTGCTTAATTATAATCTATAGTGTTTGATATTCCTTTCATAAGTTGTTTGCTAGTTGATTAATGCTTATTCACAACTTCCAGTTCAAATTCTAGCTTAATAATATCTTTTTGATAGCTTTAAATATGGTTCCTTAGTTCTGCACAACCTGCATCAGTTGCTACTTTGTTTGATCTGCCGATGTTCTAAGCTGGTTTATAAGCTCTTTAAAAGCTTTTCTGGGTCTGAGATTTAGTTTATAAGTCCTTTGGTGCATGAATATTATCTGCCTTCAGCTTTTGAGGTTTGTCTTATTGATCATAGAGATTAATTTTAAGCTCAAAAGTGCCTTGTTGGACTGTTTTACCCTGAACCTTTGCCTTAACTGCTTATTTGCTATTTATGTGCTATTTTGCTTATTTGTTCTGCTTTTTTCTAATTTCTTTAGCTTATTTTGATTAGTTTTAAGTATTTTAGCTTATATCAGTTTGATTTATAGCTTTTAGAAGCTATTTGCTTAATTCACAGTTGCCTTAACTTATTTAATTCTATATAGCAGTCAGATCTTTTAGTGCTTTTTTCTAGCTTATTTCTCAGTTCTAAAAATAATTCTTTTACAAAAAGCTCATATTTCTAGCTTATTAACAAGTTCCAAAAGAAAAGTTTTAAAATAAAAATATAAAAGGGAAATGGGAAGTCTAGGGTGAGCCAGGCTCGAACCCTGGACCTCAACCATCTCTACCTTCTCACCACACACAACATCACCAACTGCCCTTGGGTCTTCTTCAGGTTTTACTTTGCAACATTTTATATTTAACCAACCTTTTTACTTTTAAGCTTATTTATCCTTTTTGCTTTTTGACTGCTTATTTCAATAAGTAGTCATCTCCATTTTAATTTTCCTCGGTTCTCCTTAACTTTTAATACTTTTTTGTAATTTTTCATAATTTTTCTCATTAGTTTAATATTTTTCATAAATTTTTCTTTCCAAAACTGTTTTTAATTCATAATAAATTATTTAAAAGTCAAAAAAATAAAAATCTTTTTCTCAAATTTTATTTTATCATTTAGGACTTACGAAAATTAGATTTGCATCCGTAGGGGTTAATTTTTAAAGATTTTGGATTTTTAGGCTCGTTTTTGGAATTTCCGTTTACATTTTTAGCGTAATTTGATTTTTGCTTTATTTTCTTTATATATTTGCTTTTCGTACCTTAATTAGAATTAAAAAACAAAAACAAAAGTGAAAATCATCTTTCAAGCACTTTAATTCCAAACCGTACACGAAATCCTCGATTCACACCTCGTCGGGAAACGAACCGGGTATCACTTGCCCGGTATCTCATATCGTATTTGCGGGTTTTGCAAGTTGGCCTTTTTCCTAAAAGGTTGGCTTGTCAGTTCCCGCGCCTTACGCGTATATGATATTTTGATATATACATCCACACGGATCACACCTCCTGAATCATTCACACACCCTTCACCACCACCAACAAAAGCAACAACAAAAGCAACAACAACCAAAACAAGCAAGAAATCAAAGAAGATGTCTAGGCTAAAAAGGGATGATGTAATCTCCCAAGTGTCTGAAAGGGTGAAAAAGGCTGCAAAGCTGGCACGTGCCAAGAAAGACGACCAGCTACGTGACCAAGTCAAAACCTTAACCAATGTGGTCACTAGCCTTGTCGGACAAGTGAACGAGCTGCAAGACACCAAAGCTCATGTTGATGAGTTCCTTACCGACGATGTTCAAGAAATGATGCTCACTGCGGTCAAGGGCAACACTAAATAGTACGTGAAGAAGTACTTGCCTAAGATTGCATCCAAGAAGGTAGAAGAGTATCTTGATCCAAACATCGAAGATATAGTCAAGAACATTGTGGCTACGGTTCCTCTTGTCTTTCAATCCCAACCGACGCAGCCTAAAGAACTAACTCTGGAAGAGCTCCAACTCAAACTCCTTGAAAGATTAATAAGCATCACCTCACCGACTCTAGAAGAAATAGCCATCATTAAGGCTATAAAGGCAAAAATACAGAAGGAGTCATGCAAAGCTGAGGCCGACAAAGGTAAACGTCCAAGAGAGGACGAAGACCCAGATCCAAACTCCCAAGCCAAGAAACAGAAGGGGGTCAGCAGATCTTCTTCACTGCTTAAAGAACCAGTCGGTCCTTCAGCAACAACTACAGCCACTTAACCACCCAAGTCTTCAGGCTCCCGACCTACAATAATGGAGCATCAGTTTGAGTACACTGCAGAGGAAGAATATCAACCACAACAAGATCAACTAGATTTACCTCCCAAGACAAAAGCGACAACGTCCAAACCTAGCAAGAAGACAATTTCCAAAAGATCAACTGTTGTCTCTTGGCTAGATGAAGACACAACTACAGGGAATGAATGGTTCGATCAGCTGGTCAGTGCTCAACCTCAGGTAGACGAAGAATCCATGATCGAAGGTAACACACTTAAGTTCACACAAAAACTCAAGCGTGACCAACGAATCAAGAAGCTCGCAAAAGGGAATTTCGTCGTATGAAGAATGATGCCTTCAATTTGCTCAAAGACAGGACTTCCAGTGCAGCTGAACTAGAATATCACCTGGAAAACATTGCCCGAGCAATGTCTAGTGAATTCAGCTGGACCAATCCGAATGTGTACATGGCTGACATTATGGACTGGACGAAGCCTTTGCCGGTGATTAGAGTTTCAGGACAACCTGCTGTTCCTTATAATTTCTTCTTCAACAACGATCTCGAACTCCTCGTACACGGTATTAAATGTCAACCCAAATATGCTAATAACTTTGATTCCTGCAGCAAGTTATCCACAACTAGCCATCGAATAACCTGCCACCAGACTCTTCGTTACAAACAAAGTGCGGTATGATCAAGATGAGCATTTGGGAATTTATCACTGGTTTGAGAAGAGGAGAACATGGTACAAAAGTAAACTCACGAAGAAGTCCCCAAAACCAGTGATGAGTGACCTCAGGATACTCGATGTAGTTAGTCTAGAAGCAGAAAAGAGGTATAATTATACCTTCTTAACTGAAATCAAGGTTAGAAGACACTATCAACAAATCTATACATTTTCAGAAGCATATTTCCCGGACTTGAACCTCGATGACCTTGAAGACATGTATCTCATCAAGGTTCAGGGGAAAATGCAATACTTCTCTACTGATCTTCAATACGCGTTCAATACTGCACTTCATCAGAAGGAAGATCATACAAGAACGTGCAGAAGACTTGCAGCTTGGGGTCGAGAGCTATCAAAGGAAGATTAACTTAACCGAACCAGTTTTACATCTTCCTGAGATCAACAATGAGCCCCAGTAAACCACGGAGAAAGAACCAACTTTTGGGTTTGTTTACAAGAGTGATCTTACAATCAAATGCTTCATGGGATACAATGAGGTTCACAAGTTTTGTGACCACTCGCTCAAGAAGGTTCGTGATGGGTTGGTGATTCGAGTTAGAGATCAAGATCTTTACAAGACCAGCAGGTGGAAAGCCTCTCAACTAAGAGAAGTTCATCAGTTCATTCTGAAGATCGAGAGAAGGCTTTATCATAGAGATCAGATGAGGAGGCTTGAGAGTTATGTTGGAGGAAGATCATTGATGAAGCGAAAAGTGTACCGCTTTTAGGGGTCATTTAAGCCCTAAATCGTATTTATTTGATCAAATATTGCCCTAAATCGTTCCTTTTGTCATTTTAGGTACTTTGGAGAAGAAATCTGGAAAAGGAAGCATTTTGGACATTTTTGGAGCATAAAAGTGAAGAAAACGACAAAGTCTCCAAAGCGGCTGGAAAAGTACACGTGACGGCGTCAAGGATTGCTCCTGACGGCGTCACGGCTTGGCAAAAGAGGTGGATATGACAAATACACGTGACGCGCCAGAAAGTTTTACAAAGGAAGTCTGACGGCGTCACCCTTTAAGGTGATCAAGGCTATCACGGTTTAAGTTAAAGAGAGACGGCGTCAAGCACAATTTTGACGGCGTCAACTCTTGACGCGCCAGAGTGGATTTTGGAGGATTAAAGAGGGACGGCGTCAGGAAGACCATCTGGGAACCCTAGCCGCGGCGAGGTGCCGACGTCACCTCCAACAACGTGACGCCGTCAGCCCCTAAATTCTATATATAGTTTTGCAATTTTTAGTCATTAGTGTGCAACTTTGTGAGGAGAAACCCTAAGACGAATTTCCGTCCATTTTTAAGGGTTTTATACCCTTGGATCTCCCATGTTTAATTGAAGATAAGTAATCAATTAATCATTCAATATGTCTATGTGTTGTTTGATTATATCTTGTTCTTGTCTTTTAATTAACATGCTAGGCTAGATTTATCTTGTGCTTGCTTAGATCTAATGAAACCTAACTATTGATTATTGGTTGTTGGTGTGTTATTAATTGTATTGGATGATTGTTTATTGATGTTAGGCTTAAGAAAACTGGCTAACCTCCTATACGGTAACTTGCTTGAACGTCTTAAGAAACATGAACCAATGCGTACTAAGGTTTTTATGGTTGTATTTAATGCATGAGCGAATTCTAGTGATCCCATGTTAGGAGCTTCTTAGCCGGCTCGACATAGGAGTGAAGTAGGAGCTTATAGAGTTGGGGAAGTACGTACGCCACCCCATGATTGGTATTAAGGAATACACCCGTCATCCACGCAATTAATACACACTAATCAACTGGTAAAAGATAGTTAGGGAGTAAGGAAATCTAAGTAAACACATTTCTCTCCATATAAGTTCCACAACCTTTTTATTTTCAGTTATTTTATTTTATATTTGCAATTGTAGTTATTTGGGTTAGTTGACTAGCAACTAATTCCGCCCACTCCTTCAAACCCGAGATTTTACTTGCTTTTATAAAAAATATAAAAATACAAAAAGAATCTTCCCTCACCTTTAGACCTATTAGAGTAGTTTTTCAATCCTAACGACACTATTCCCCTAGAGAACAATCAATCCCTCGGTACTTGCCACTTCACTATACTACATCGGTCAGGTACACTGCCTGGTGGGGATTGCAAGCCTCTTGAGATCCCTCGAGAGGTAAAACCTGTTGTAAGGTCGCAAAACCACGCATCAATCATCGTTCCCGATAAGGAATTTTCAAAGACCTGATCCTGTTTTCACTGTCTTCAGAAACACGGAATGATGTAAGAGTTGGTTAATTCTTTGATTTATTCATTATACTAACTTGCTTGTGATTGTTTATAATGGCTTGTGCACAGATAATAGTGCATAACACGTACTTGTAAAGAAAGGACCCTGAGGTAAGCTTCAGTGCCTCAATCCTGAATTTTTATAAATTTTTTCAAAATTCTGCTCAGAAGAACAAGTACGCCCTTGTTAAGGGGGAGTACTTGAAACATTATCTTTGTTCAAACACAAAAGTTCTTGTTGACATTCTTCCTGTAAACCTCAAAAAGCATATTTTAATCAAAAGTTTTCCAAAAACAACATGAATATGCTATTTTTGAGGGGGAGAATAGGTATGTGATTAAAATATGGTAATTGTACAGATGAAATCTCGCATGAGCTCGACTCAGAGTATACCCTCGAATTGATGAATATCAAATGTCAGTAATCGAAAAGACATGTCCTGGACGAGTAATAATTTCAAGCTGGTTTATCCAGTGATGTAAACGTGTCTCGCAAAGGACTTGTCTGAGTAGAGTGTACCATTTTGAGAGATTATCTTTGAATATGACCAAGACAGGTAATAACTTCAAGCTAGTCTAACAAGTGATGTAAGCGTGTCTCGTAAAGGTCATATTCACTGAAAATCAATCAATTCTAAAGTGCTAACTCCACCCGACATGTGCAAATTTATCTTAAACACTTATGAGCACATGTGAAGGGGGAGTATTTCTGAAAAATGCAAAACTCTCAAAGTGTAAACAATATATGTTTTACATTCATAAACACTTTGAAATATTTTTCAAATAATTGGTTTTATGGCAAACATAGGATAGTCATGGAGATATAAGGTGACTAAGGTTAGGAAACCGTCTTATGATCCGCCAGAGCCAGAGGGATCTACCCAAGGACAATACCAATAGTTTAGAACTAGAAAGTCCTAGGTATGATGAAAAAAAAGAGAGTAAAGAAATGAAAGGAGAAAGAAGGGGTTGAATAATTAAAAAGAAAAGTAAAGAAAAGGGTGAAAAGAAATAGCCCTCCATATGTTCAACCTTAGGGCAGAAACCGGGTTCAATTCATATGCTACTGGTTGTTACTAAGGTAACACCGGTATTGAAGATTAAGCCATCATGGACCCAGTGACGCACTGCACTAAACCTTCTAGCCACTCAGGTGTCTCTCAAAAGACACTTGTTTCATTTCTCACGGAGAACCCTTCATTATCTATCGACCTCTCATTCCGATATGTGTTGATATTGAAAAGGAGGCACTCTGCTCCAAGCCTCCGACAACTAAAAACCAATAAGCACTTAATCGATTCTAGAGCCGCGAGATACATAAAAAGATCTCATAGGAACAATTAACATTTCTACACTGGGTGTTCACAAAAAGAACACCAGTTGTAAATTACAAGAGTCCTACGCAGGTCTTAGTAATCTGCCGAGAACATTCATGAGGGAATTCACAACTGTGATTCTCAGTGATTGAGTGGAAATTCCTTCCAGGGTCAACATCAAACAGCCCTGACAGTAGGTCACTTCGGTAATCCCTTGTGGATTACGTTTAGTGTCATGGTGGCTCCAAACGGTCTACAGTCGTGAAGTGATACTTCGGTATACTTCAGCGGATCACTTGAATCGTTGATACACTTCATTCCGAAGATCCTAATCAACATCTCAAGGACTTTCTCAAAATCGTTGATTCCATAGACCTTGATGTTGCCACTCGAGAGACGACCCAACTACGTCTCTTTCAATTCTCTCTGCGGGACCAAGCTAGTCAATGGCTAGAGCGTCTACCCGCAGGATCCATCACCTCTTGGGATGATCTCACCACTCGTTTCCTCGCTCAGTTTTTCCCACCAGGAAGAACTACCAAGCTAAGGAATGATATCTTGATGTTCCAACAATGTCAAGGCGAAACTCTATACGAGGCATGGACTCAATTCAAGGACTTACTCCAAAAAGTCCCTCACCATGGCATAGAACTTTGGCTCCAAGTCCAAATCTTCTATGACCATATCAATCTCTCCACGAGGCAAACCATTGACCAATCGGCCGGTGGTAAGCTACGTGATCTAAGTGCGGAACAATCATGGGCTCTCCTGGAAGATCTTGCTCTTTATGACAACGAAAGTTGGAGTGATCCCCGTGATTTGAATAAAACGGTCAAGGCAAAATCTTTGCCTTCGAACAATTCAAGCACTTCCGACCGTAGGATCATAGAGCTTGAAGACCAAGTCAAGTTTCTTATGAAATCCTACGAGGCTCCTAAACCTTCAAGCCAAGTGAACAAAATCACTTCTTCATGTGAATTATGTAGTGGTCCCCACGACACTCGTGATTGCATGGAACTCCCCGAACAAGCTTTTGCGGACTACGCATCCTCGCGTACCGACGGAGCGGGAGACAAGTGGTACACTTTCAAACCCGAGCCAAACCCCTATGGTGATTCATACAACCCCTCATGGAAAAATCACCCAAACCTTAGGTGGAAACAAAACCAAAACGCACAACAAACCAATTCTTCCAACCCACCTAATCGTTTCCAATCAAGCGGTTCCAACTCGAACCGTACTTTCATCAACAATCCTTCCAGCAATGGTAGTACCAATAACTTTGAAGGATTGATGTCCCAATTTATGGCATCTCAAGAAGCTCGTTTGGCCAAGTTTGAAGCCGATTTCAAACAAAAACAAAGCGAGATGACCAATAAGATTGACACTTTGTTGAAAGCCCTCAATGACCGAGAAATGGGAGCACTCCCTAGCAACACAGTCAAGAACCCGAAACTAAACGTCAACGCCATTTCATCGGTTTCGTCTCCTAGTTCTTGTCCACAATATTATTCGGTCAATTCCATGAGCACGTGTTTCAAACAAACCCAAGTCGTTCAAAATGACCAAGAAGTTATGATATCCAACACTAAATTGGTCAACAACATAGTTGAAACACCTCCTACTCAAAACCTTGACGAAGAATTCAAGGAGCTCCACCTTGAAAGTCCGGTTATTGATGTGTTGGATGAGAAGAAGCTCAAGTTAGGCGAAAAAGGGACCGCCTTTGTTCAAAACAAGCTACCTAAGAAGTTAGATGATCCGGGCTTATTTGTTCTACCTTGCAAGATCGGTAATTCGGAGGCTTATGACACATTAGCCGATCTTGGATCAAGCCTTAACCTCCTTCCGTTACCTCTCTACACCTCTCTAAAACTAGAGAAGCTTGAAGAAACCGAGGTAATAATAGGCTTAGCGGATGGGAGTGTTGCTTACTGATAACGCTCAATTCTAACATGTTTTTAGGAGCGTTATTATGGATTTTATGCATATATATTGGTCACTTTTATGAACTTATGGTACTTAATTGAGTATAATTTATGTTTTAGGTTCATGGAAGCTCAAGTACAAGAAAATGAGGAAAAAGACGAAGAAATGATCAATAAACGAAGATTTATGCATGTACGAAGAATTCCCGACAAAAGCGAGTTTCTTGGAGTATATTCGAGAAGATAAAGTCATGAAGTTTTCATTCTAAAGACTCAAGGAATAAAGCACAAGAGGGAAAACGAGGAAAGAAATGAAGAAAAGAAGCTCAAACGAAGAATTATTGGAAGACTCGTTGTTCCCGACACACCTTCACCATTTTGGCCATAACTCGAGCATACGAACTCGGATTTCGATGATTCAAGCGCCCACGGAAAGCTAAGAGAAAGATCTACAACTTTGGTTTTTATCACTTCTGGCCAGGAGGCTCCATCCGATCGGTAGGAGCCCGCATCCGAATCGGATGGAGCAAAAACCGATCGGATGGATTGCATACCGATCGGATGGAGGTGACTGCTATGCTAAAACTTCACTACTAAGATTCCAAACGTGTACAAACCAATTCTAGATCCTTCCCAAGTGTATTCTAGGCCATTCCACTCTGCTTGGAGGCCAAGTTGAGCATTAATACCCCTAGCTTTGAGAGTAGTATAAATAGGACTCATTTGTAAGAGTTTTACACACAACTAAAAATTACCTATCTCATCTATCATGTAAACTCTCTAGAAATAGTTCTCTATCCGCCCCTCACCTTTTCCAAAGGTGTTGGGTGGTTGGTTAGGTCGTTTGGCTATGGAGCAATTTAGGATTCATGTATTTCATCTTACAAACTTTGGTATGATTTCTCTTTTAATAATATTAATGTTTGGTTTCTATGATTATGTTGATGTGACTTCTTAATACTTGTTTGGTTTATATGATAACTTGTGATAATAGGATGTTTGGATAATATTAGTGTTTGTTTGATAACATCATATTTGGTTAAGTTGGAACTTGTCTTGTTTATCGTTTTGATTAATCATTGTTGGGTCTAAATGTCGAAAGGATTCTTAATAGTGGTTGATTTCAATTCATTAATCGACAAATGTTTTGGTCTTGTACTTTGTGACGATTGTATGAGAAAATTAATAAACATAACAAGTAAAGGTTTAATTTGGATTAAAGGTCGAAGGACATCTTTTGAATATGTGTTCATCAAGTAAATGGAACTTCACAAATTAATAACATCAAAGTTATGGGATCGAAAGAACATCTTTAGTTGTTGTTGGTTTAGGCATAAGTTTTATGACATGACCAATTGATTAAGACTTATGTATATTTGATTTATAAAACTCTAAATTATTATTGGTTCTAGAGGCCGAAAGGAATACCAATGATAATTTGTTTTCCAAACTAGTAAAGACTTACACCAAGTCCTTGCACCAAATCCTAGTAAAGGCTTACACCAAGTTCTTACTCACTTATTATCATTGCCAAACATGTATGTTCTTTGTGTGCTTGTTCTCATATTGCTTTTCTTGTTGGTTTGATCCGTGACAATCATAACCATCAACTTGTTACTTGCTTAAACAAACATACGACACTTGAGTACAACCAAGTCTCTTGGGACGATCTTGACTTACCCACCTTTACTACAACGGACGAGTATACTTGCTCGTATGTGTTCCTAATTAATCGGTAATTCATGTTTATAAATTTAAAACCTCGTGTGAACGCATCAAGTCTTTATGCACGATCCGAACACATCAAGTTTTTGGCGCCGCTGCCGGGGATTTGGTTTTTGTTCTTAGGTGTTTGTTTGTTTGTTTCCTTGATATATTGATTGATTGCTTGCTTGCTTGTTGCTCTTGATGTTTGCTTAATTGCCTCCCTTGCGTTTTGTTTCAAAAATTCTCATCTTTTGCTTTAATGGTCTTGGCATCAAAATCATGTGTTTTGGTGTTGGGATTTGGTTTCATGTGTTCTAAAAATTCTCATTTAAATGTTTGATTCATAAGATTGCTCAAAAGTGTTTGCGAAAAAAAAAACCCCACCCAAACAATCCCAACCGAATCGGATGGAGCTCTCGGTATAAAAAAAAAGATTTTTTTTAAGTTTTGTTATTTTTCATTTTCTTTAGTATTTAATGTTTGGTTTATGTTAGTTAAAGTTTATAAATAAAACTTATATAAATAAAATAAAAAAAAAAAAAAAAAAAATTACCGAGCCTTCTATCCGATCGGTTTGACATTCAACCGTTCGGCTGAACCACCCAAACCATCTCAACCGATCAGTCACTGCCCGTAACCGATTCGGTTGGAATCTTCTGTCCCAATTTTTTTTTAGTTTGTGTTTTTCTTGTTTTGTGAGTTTTAGATATGATCTCTTGCATGTTTTTGTGTTTCTTTTTAGTTTGTGTTTTTCTTGTCTAGATTAGTTTCGTATTAATTTGGAATAAGACTATCTTGTTTTAGATTGTTTTGTTTTGATTTGTATTACGTGACTAATTGTGTTTTTTTTTGAGTCTATGTGCTTGTCGTTTTCTGTGATCGTGCTTTTATTTGCTTGTTTTTGTTTTAAGTGTCGGTATATATGTGTTTATGTGTTATGAATTTTACTTGTGTTTATTTTCATGTTCGTTACCTTTTGTGTTCTTGTTTTAATTTGTCAATAAAAAGTTTTTAGTAAAACTTGTTAGTTAAAAAAAAAAAAAAAAAAAAAAAAAAAAAAAAAAAAAAGTAAAAAAAGTTTTACGATCGGATGTGCGAGTATCCGATTCGGTTGGCGAGTTGCATGTTTTACGAATTATCCAACCGATCGGTTAGATACTCTTACCGATCGGATGGTCGTCTCGGTAAAAAAATTTCAAACCCAACCGATCGGTTAGATACTCTTACCGATCGGATGTGGCTCTCGGTAAACTTTGTTAACTTCCAACCGATCGTATGGAATGATAACCGATCGGATGGTCAGTTCGGTAAAAAAAAAAAAAAAAAAGTTATTTTCATTTTTCGTATTGTGTTCCTGTGTGTTTGTGTTTAGATCGAGTTCATGTTTATGTTTGCCATGAGTGTCTAGTCCTTTTGTGCACTTGCTTAGATGATGTTTATTGCTTAGTGATTTGCGTATGATTGTGATAACATGTTTTAATTCAATTTCAAGTCAATTCTAAGATCCAATTGTGGTTAAGTTTCATAGTGACATTTGTTGGTCAAGTTTGACTAGTTAGTAATAATGAAAGTTCGAAGGTTTATTGTTATTTAACTAGTTATAATCATTTGTCTATGAATGATTGCTTTGTAACTATTGTTCTTGGTTAAACAAAAGAAACTTAATTGTGATTGTAATAAGAATACTTTTTGTCTATCAAATTGGATTGATTGAAAATCACCTAAGCGTATTTGATAAACAAAAGATTATTTTTGTGTTTAAGTTTGTTATCTCAAGCTTATGAACCCTGAGTTGATCTTGAATTGATTGGTTAGTCTTAATGCTTGTTTTTATAAACTAAAATCTTGACGAAGGTTTAACTTGTAAAAACAATAGATTAGTTTATCAAACTAATTATCATAACCAACATGCTAGCAAAGTTGTCACAATCATGCTTATCAAGAGTTGTATACTAGTCTAAGCAAGTGTAGTTATTTTATCTTAAATGTCTTTTGGTTTTTGCAAGAGTATCATTTCTTTTATTCTACTTAAATTGTTTTTTTTTTTTTTAATTTTGTTAATTTAGTACATTGTGAATAAATAAGTACTTGTTTTAAAAATATAAAAAGTTTTGAACTTTGTGGGTATGTTCTCTGGAAACCCTCACGAGACTTCACTCGTCCACTCGGGCCACCGAGGGGTTTAAAAGGCTTGTTGCATACGCTAAATGCAACCGTGATGCCTACGAAAGTGAGTTTTTAGAATTTTACGCGTTTTTTGTAGTTTAGTTTATTTTTGCAGATTTAATAAGCTCTTGGAGATTGGATCACTGGTGATATTATACTTGGTGTGGAGATGTTTTGTTGAACGAGAAATCGATTGATCTCACAAGCTTATGCTAGCATTTGCTTAGCACCTTATCATATGGAGTTCGATCGCGATTTCTTGGCCCGGGAAGTTTCGTTTCTCTTGGATTATTTATTTACTCATTTATTTTCCCTATTTTACATGCTTTGAAGTTTATTTTTCACAATGAGTATAATGCGTAACTTAAGTGTGGGGGAAAGTTAGATAGTGGAAAACGAAACTGCTTTTCAAATTTATAATTTTTGGGGTCAATTTAAAATTTTGTGTACTTGTTTGCCCTTTGTGATCTAATTGTTTTCACGCTTTTAGGATAATATATTAGAATAACTGGATGAATCCACTGGTGAAATCTGAAATTTTGAAAAATTCGAGATGTGTCCCGATTAATATTGCAATCCATTCTGGGATCGATAACATTTGCTAGCACATATTATAGCCTTTCCACTAAATTGTGAGGATTTGAGCCTGTTTCGTATATAGCATACATCTTTTATGTTTTGATCTTTTGCTATGAGTGTGCCGGTGATTTTATTTATTCTAGAACTTGTACTTGTAAATCATTACGAGACCGCAGTAAGATCGCATTCGTGTGATATAAGTGTATTCGTGTGATAAAGAGGCACCCTTAGGAATAAAACCAAATGGCCTTCTGTTTACATCTAAAAGATATATTAGCTAACCACATCTGTTAGTTAACCACTCATATGAACCCATTTGTTAGCGTTTATCTTTGGCGCTAGATACCCTTAGTTCACTCTTCGAGCCATCCTTTTCATTTTTGATTAAATCCAGAAAAATACAAAAATATTTTACACTTTAAACCTTAGCCTAAAAAATACAAAAATATTTTACACTTTAAACCTTAGCCTAACCCTTTGTCGAAGTCTAAACGGTGGGTTGCTAGTTGCTTGGTATGTTGGATTGTTTTTGATGATTATTAGTTAGCCACACTTTGCCATCCGTGTTTGCCATTCCGACAAAGACGAAGACTGCAGCTTCTTATTTGTATTTTTGTGGTGTATGCTTATGCGAAGTGTGGGGGAGATGTGATGTGTGAAAGAGAGGTGTTGAAAAAAAAATGTGAAAAAAAAGAGGAAAAAAAAATGAATAAGTCATCAAAGAAAAAAAAAAGAGAGATATGGGATGACAATTATAGCCAATGTGCTATATATGAAGAAAAAGAAAGAAAAAATATGTGATATGTTGTTAGCCAATGTGCTAAGTATGAAGAATATTGTTATGGCGAATCGATGTATCGATATGTGAAGAGGAGAAAGTTGTTAACTATAATCATTTACGGGTTTGCGGATTGTTTAGTAACTAGCAACAATGGGACTTAGACTTGACTTTATTTTTCTTTTAAAACCAATTTCATAAATGCCCCCATGCCTTATCCCTACCCTTTTGACTTTGTGAAATTATCAAGTGTATTGACATGTAGTGACCATCCGATTTCTTGAGGAATTAGGTAGCGTTGTTAGCGATCTAAGGTTATCCTTAGTGACCATCCGTTATTTGGTGATGCAAGAATTCGTTGTTAGCGAGCTATTATGTTTTGCACAAGATAGTTGCACGTAAGTCTGATATAACCCTTTAATCCTTAAACCCGAATGAAAGCCCTCTTTAGATGTTTACACTTGGCGCTTACGCCATGTCGGTGGAGTTTTATTTCTTGTACAAGCCTATGGTAATAAACGGATCATGACTGAGCAATGAGTGTGATTTATCTTATATATACTCCGCTACCTAAATAAATGAGTGATTGAGTGAATTATACTTCGTTTCTTTTTCGTGAGGTGTTTAAAATGTTACTCAAGCAAGAAAATCTATGGGCATCATCTGAGTTTTTCTCCATAGCGCTTAAAAACGATGAATCGTATCTTGTACTTGTACTTGGTAGATTTGCATCATAATTTTTATAATCATTTTTTATGCACCATGTGGGATTTATTTTTCTTATTATTTGCTTGAGGGCAAGCAAACCCTTAAGTGTGGGGGAGTTTGCGCTCATTTTTCGCTTATTTTCTCTTTTATTATTAAATATATATAAAAAAAATATAATAAAAATTTTTTTTTCTGTCCAACCGATCAGATGTGCGAGCATCCGATTCGGTTGGCATGCTGCATGTTTCTACGAATTGTCTATCCGATCGGATGGAAGTGCAAACCGATCGGATGGATGCCTCGTTAAAGTTTTCAAAATTTTTAAAATTTTCTTTTCGTTTTGTCATTTAGATATGCATTTAAATTTTTCTTTTCTTAGATTTGCTTGAGGGCAAGCAAAGTTCAAGTGTGGGGGATTTGATAACGCTCAATTCTAACATGTTTTTAGGAGCGTTATTGTGGATTTTATGCATATATATTGGTCACTTTTATGAACTTATGGTACTTAATTGAGTATAATTTATGTTTTAGGTTCATGGAAGCTCAAGTACAAGAAAATGAGGAAAAAGACGAAGAAATGATCAATAAACGAAGATTTATGCATGTACGAAGAATTCCCGACAAAAGCGAGTTTCTTGGAGTATATTCGAGAAGATAAAGTCATGAAGTTTTCATTCCAAAGACTCAAGGAATAAAGCACAAGAGGGAAAACGAGGAAAGAAATGAAGAAAAGAAGCTCAAACGAAGAATTATTGGAAGACTCGTTGTTCCCGACACACCTTCACCATTTTGGCCATAACTCAAGCATACGAACTCGGATTTCGATGATTCAAGCGCCCACAGAAAGCTAAGAGAAAGATCTACAACTTTGGTTTTTATCACTTCTGGCCAGGAGGCTCCATCCGATCGGTAGGAGCCCGCATCCGAATCAGATAGAGCAAAAACCGATCGGATGGATTGCATACCGATCGGATGGAGGTGACTGCTATGCTAAAACTTCACTACTAAGATTCCAAACGTGTACAAACCAATTCTAGATCCTTCCCAAGTGTATTCTAGGCCATTCCACTCTGCTTGGAGGCCAAGTTGAGCATTAATACCCCTAGCTTTGAGAGTAGTATAAATAGGACTCATTTGTAAGAGTTTTACACACAACTAAAAATTACCTATCTCATCTATCATGTAAACTCTCTAGAAATAGTTCTCTATCCGCCCCTCACCTTTTCCAAAGGTTTTGGGTGGTTGGTTAGGTCGTTTGGCTATGGAGCAATTTAGGATTCATGTATTTCATCTTACAAACTTTGGTATGATTTCTCTTTTAATAATATTAATGTTTGGTTTCTATGATTATGTTGATGTGACTTCTTAATACTTGTTTGGTTTATATGATAACTTGTGATAATAGGATGTTTGGATAATATTAGTGTTTGTTTGATAACATCATATTTGGTTAAGTTGGAACTTGTCTTGTTTATCGTTTTGATTAATCATTGTTGGGTCTAAATGTCGAAAGGATTCTTAATAGTGGTTGATTTCAATTCATTAATCGACAAATGTTTTGGTCTTGTACTTTGTGACGATTGTATGAGAAAATTAATAAACATAACAAGTAAAGGTTTAATTTGGATTAAAGGTCGAAGGACATCTTTTGAATATGTGTTCATCAAGTAAATGGAACTTCACAAATTAATAACATCAAAGTTATGGGATCGAAAGAACATCTTTAGTTGTTGTTGGTTTAGGCATAAGTTTTATGACATGACCAATTGATTAAGACTTATGTATATTTGATTTATAAAACTCTAAATTATTATTGGTTCTAGAGGCCGAAAGGAATACCAATGATAATTTGTTTTCCAAACTAGTAAAGACTTACACCAAGTCCTTGCACCAAATCCTAGTAAAGGCTTACACCAAGTTCTTACTCACTTATTATCATTGCCAAACATGTATGTTCTTTGTGTGATTGTTCTCATATTGCTCTTCTTGTTGGTTTGATCCGTGACAATCATAACCATCAACTTGTTACTTGCTTAAACAAACAAACGACACTTGAGTACAACCAAGTCTCTTGGGACGATCTTGACTTACCCACCTTTACTACAACGGACGAGTATACTTGCTCGTATGTGTTCCTAATTAATCGGTAATTCATGTTTATAAATTTTAAAACCTCGTGTGAACGTATCAAGTCTTTATGCACGATCCGAACGCATCACTTACCCAGTTGGAGTAGTCAAGGACGTGTTAGTACACATAGGAAAACTAACCATTTTAGCCGATTTCCACGTCCTTGATATGGTTAGCGACCCTACATGCCCCTTGTTGATAGGTAGAGGATTTTTGGCGACCGCTAGTGCTATGATTGATTGTAAGGAATCTAAGATAGCAGTAGGAGAAGGTGATACTTGGTCAGTCTATGATGTGAAGAAACATGCTTATGATACTAGTGATGAACCAACACCCCATTGGTTAGAATTAAATGGGAGACCATCTAGATATAGACCTTGGATCGATAGAGACTTCATAGGACCCCAACGCCCATTTTACCTAGAAGAGGACTTTGTGAACCGAACACATACGGTAGAGCGACTCTTGGCTAGGGACACCGAATTGGATCCATTTGAAGACCCTCTAGTTTTTAGGAAGATGATTGATTTCCTAGGAGTTTTGCCAAATAACCTAGGGATGAATAAGTGGACTTGTGAGGACGATGATCATAAGTGGGATTGGGACAAACCACCCAAAGATGGAGATGGGTCATGGCATATTAAGATGACATTGTATGACCCAGATGGAGAGAAGTTTGAAAAGATATATTGTACTAAGCGGACCAATAGGAAACTTCAATCCAAGCTTAACCCTAAAGACGTCCTCGATGACGAACTCACTTACATAGGGTAGAAGGACTTTGAGTCTAGCTACAAGACTCGTTAATAAAGAAAAGCGCTTCTTGGGAGGCAACCCAAGCTTTATTTGCTTTGTGTGTTTATTTATTTGTTTGTTTGATTTTATTTGCTTCCGTATGTATGTTTAATTTTTATTATTATTGATTCATGTTCAAAACTAAATTGTGAAAATGCTTTATCTTGTTTTTAACTTCGTCTTAACTACATATAAAGGTATTTTGCAAAAGATAAGTGTAAGGGAAATCCAAATCGGTTTATTAGAACAAATGAACATGAATCGTAACAATAATAAATTAACATACATATTAGTAATTGTTTGAGTCAAATGCTTGTATCGAGTCATAATGATGTTTTGCAGGAATTCCAGGAAGTAAGGTATAGGTTTTTCCAGAAATTTTCCGGAAACTTAACATGAGAATTCTGTCAGATCATTTCTGACGGCGTCAGGCATTACAACCTGACGGCGTCAGGTTATAATTTTCTGAAATTTTTGAAAGTTTTGTTTTTCTACCGGAATCATAAAAAGTTTTTATTAAATCTCTAACTTATAAACTCCAGGAATATGCAAAATAATCATTCCACAAGCATTATATCCTTATATAGATTTATCCCGCCGATGTTATGCAGGTTTTCGTGTTTGTTTTCTCAGGTTTAACAGGTTATTTTGGACAAGGAGATGTATGTGGAAGCTAGCTTTTGGCGATGCTTTAGTCTTGGAGCTTCAACATTACCTTGGAAGAAGATCTAACCATGTTACCTCTTTATCCACCGAGCGAATCAGGGGAGTATTTGATTTCATTCTTTTACCTTATTTACTTTTACATCTTGTTATTTGAAAATTGGGGACAATGTTCATCTTAAGTGTAAGGGGGGTAAAGTACGATACTTTAGAGAATGCAATTGCACTTGATTTTTGTTTGTTTGATGGTAGATGTGTAACAAAACTGAGAAAAATACCTGTTAAGGCAATTTTAGTGCCAAATTTAAAATTTTTTACAACATATAGGAGTGAAACTTTGGTCTTAATGAGCGTCTCACGGATAGGAGTTATATGACTAGCACAAAACCGTACCACTAAAAAATTTTCCACCCCCAAATATGTGAGGTTCGCCCCTAGAATTGGTAGGAAAAGCATTTATGCTATGATGTGTGTACCGGTAGCACTTAGATTCTAGAACTTGCGTTAGGACCATTCCGAGGCCACAAGTGAGACTACATTCGTGTAGTTAGATTTACTACATGATAAGAGGCATTAGGATTAACCCATTGTTTTACACCTGTGTTTTTGTTATAATTACATTGGCTACATTGGTCAAGTAATTCTCCCACACCCTTTGCGTTGTACTCATTTTTAGTACACGATACCCCTAGTACACCCCTCAGAGCCTATCTTTTCGTTTCTAACTTTAAGCATTTTACTTAAAGTAAGAATTTGTTTACACCCCACTTAAATGTACACCCAAATCGCCTTAGCCTACCTTGTATGCACTCATTTTTAGTGCATTATTGTGACAACATTTGTTTAAACCCCAAGTTAATTATCTAATTGATTACATGGTTGCTAAGTCGAGTCATATCCTTGTACATATTGTTTTGGGACGATTGGGACTCATGGGTAAAGTACTAGTGTAATGGAGTAATGGGGAAGAACATCATTATTACCCCCATATGTGCTAAATATTTTAAAAGTACTCCAAGTTTTTCGATTATCTTAATTCGAGTCATTAGAATAGTTAATTGTAAAGTTATGTAAAAGTTCAAGTGTAAGGGGAATGCAACGCCCCTACGATGTATTATTTTGGATGGTAGGGCAAGAGTGTATGCAAAAAAAAAAAAAAAAAAAAAAAAAAAAAAAAAAAAAAGTCGAAAAAATCAAGAAAAATACAAAAAAATGAGAAAAAGAAAAGTAGAAAAAAAAATACGGACTACCATCCCGTTTCATTTTATGTTTATTTTATGTTTTGGTTATTTTGTTTTTAGCTTAAGTCGAGTCTAGTCTTGGCTTAGCAACGCCATATTGTACATGTAATTAATCAAGATCTTTAACTCGCCACCAGTAAAATATCCTTTATCCAACAAAACCGTGTTTATCATATCCCTACACCTAACGTTATAACCCGTTTAAAAGCCCTCTTTGATAGTTTATCTTAGGTGCTTACGCCTAGTGGAGGAGGTTTTTGATCCTTTCCCAAGCCTATGGTAATCTATTTGCTATGACAGGTAGTGAGAGATATTATCCATTTTCATTTATGAGATATACTTTTATGACACCTAAGAGATGTGAGTATCTAAACACTACTTGTGAGGTGCTAGTTTGTAATCTCCGTGCTTATTATGATTAAAGTGGAACGACTATTTGTTGTAATTACTTTTATATTAGCGTTAAATGACCCCTAACTTGTATTTTGATTAGAATAAAAGCGTATTTGCTTGAGGACAAGCAAATCTCAAGTGTAAGGGTATTTGATGAAGCGAGAAGTGTACCGCTTTTAGGGGGTCATTTAAGCCCTAAATCGTATTTATTTGATCAAATATTGCCCTAAATCGTTCCTTTTGTCATTTTAGGTACTTTGGAGAAGAAATCTGGAAAAGGAAGCATTTTGGACGTTTTTGGAGCATAAAAGTGAAGAAAACGACAAAGTCTCCAAAGCTGCTGGAAAAGTACATGTGACGGCGTCAAGGATTGCTCCTGATGGCGTCACGGCTTGGCAAAAGAGGTGGATATGATAAATACACGTGACGCACCAGAAAGTTTTACAAAGGAAGTCTGACGGCGTCACCCTTTAAGGTGATCAAGGCTGTCACGGTTTAAGTTAAAGAGAGACGGCGTCAAGCACAATTTTGACGGCGTCAACTCTTGACGCGCCAGAGTGGATTTTGGAGTATTAAAGAGGGACGGCATCAGGAAGACCATCCAGGAACCCTAGCCGCGGCGAGGTGACGGCGTCACCTACTACAACGTGACGCCGTCAGCCCCTAAATTCTATATATAGTTTTGCAATTTTTAGTCATTAGTGTGCAACTTTGTGAGGAGAAACCCTAAGACGAATTTTCTGCCATTTTTAAGGGTTTTATACCCTTGGATCTCCCATGTTTAATTGAAGATAAGTAATCAATTAATCATTCAATATGTCTATGTGTTGTTTGATTATATCTTGTTCTTGTCTTTTATTTAACATGCTAGGCTAGATTTATCTTGTGTTTGCTTAGATCTAATGAAACCTAACTATTGATTATTGGTTGTTGGTGTGTTATTAATTGTATTGGATGATTGTTTATCGATGTTAGGCTTAAGAAAACTGGCTAACCTCCTATACGATAACTTGCTTGAACGTCTTAAGAAACATGAACCAATGCGTACTAAGGTTTTTATGGTTGTATTTAATGCATGAGCGAATTCTAGTGATCCCATGTTAGGAGCTTCTTAGCCGGCTCGACATAGGAGTGAAGTCGGAGCTTATAGAGTTGGGGAAGTACGTACGCCACCCCACGATTGGTATTAAGGAATACACCCGTCATCCACGCAATTAATATACACTAATCAACCGGTAAAAGATAGTTAGGGAGTAAGGAAATCTAAGTAAACACATTTCTCTCCATATAAGTTCCACAACCTTTTTATTTTCAGTTATTTTATTTTATCTTTGCAATTGTAGTTATTTGGGTTAGTTGACTAGCAACTAATTCCGCCCACCCCTTCAAACCCGAGATTTTACTTGCTTTTATAAAAAATATAAAAATACAAAAAGAATCTTCCCTCACCTTTAGACCTATTAGAGTAGTTTTTCAATCCTAACGACACTATTCCCCTAGAGAACGATCAATCCCCCAGTACTTGCCACTTCACTATACTACATCGGTCAGGTACACTGCCTGGTGGGGATTGCAAGCCTCTTGAGATCCCTCGAGAGGTAAAACCTATTGTAAGGTCGCAAAACCACGCATCAATCATCGTTCCCGATAAGGAATTTTCAAAGACCTGATCCTGTTTTCACTGTCTTCAGAAACACGGAATGATGTAAGAGTTGGTTAATTCTTTGATTTATTCGTTATACTAACTTGCTTGTGATTGTTTATAATGGCTTGTGCACAGATAACAGTGCATAACCCGTACTTGTAAAGAAAGGACCCTGAGGTACGCTTCAGTGCCTCAATCCTGAATTTTTATAAATTTTTTCAAAATTCTGCTCAGAAGAACAAGTACGCCCTTGTTAAGGGGGAGTACTTGAAACATTATCTTTGTTCAAACACAAAAGTTCTTGTTGACATTCTTCCTGTAAACCTCAAAAAGCATATTTTAATCAAAAGTTTTCCAAAAACAACATGAATATGCTATTTTTGAGGGGGAGAATAAGTATGTGATTAAAATATGGTAATTGTAAAGATGAAATCTCGCATGAGCTCGACTCAGAGTATACCCTCGAATTGACGAATATCAAATGTCAGTAATCGAAAAGACATGTCCTGGACGAGTAATAATTTCAAGCTGGTTTATCCAGTGATGTAAACGTGTCTCGCAAAGGACTTGTCTGAGTAGAGTGTACCATTTTGAGAGATTATCTTTGAATATGACCAAGACAGGTAATAACTTCAAGCTAGTCTAACTAGTGATATAAGCGTGTCTCGTAAAGGTCATATTCACTGAAAATCAATCAATTCTAAAGTGCTAACTCCACCCGACATGTGCAAACTTATCTTAAACACTTATGAGCACATGTGAAGGGGAGTATTTCTGAAAAATGCAAAACTCTCAAAGTGTAAACAATATATGTTTTACATTCATAAACACTTTGAAATATTTTTCAAATAATTGGTTTTATGGCAAACATAGGATAGTCATGGAGATATAAGGTGACTAAGGTTAGGAAACCGTCTTATGATCTGCCAGAGCCGGAGGGATCTACCCAAGGACAATACCAATAGTTTAGAACTAGAAAGTCCTAGGTATGATGAAAAAAAAGAGAGTAAAGAAATGAAAGGAGAAAGAAGGGGTTGAAGAATTAAAAAGAAAAGTAAAGAAAAGGGTGAAAGGAAATAGCCCTCCATATGTTCAACCTTAGGGCAGAAACCGGGTTCAATTCATATGCTATTGGTTGTTACTAAGGTAACACCGGTATTGAAGATTAAGCAGTCATGGACCCAGTGACGCACTGCACTAAACCTTCTAGCCACTCAGGTGTCTCTCAAAAGACACTTGTTTCATTTCTCACGGAGAACCCTTCATTATCTATCGACCTCTCATTCCGAGATGTGTTGATATTGAAAAGGAGGCACTCTGCTCCAAGCCTCCGACAACTAAAAACCAATAAGCACTTAATCGATTCTAGAGCCGCGAGATACATAAAAAGATCTCATAGGAACACTTAACATTTTTACACTGGGTGTTCACAAAAAGAACACCAGTTGTAAATTACAAGAGTCCTACGCAGGTCTTAGTAATCTGCCGAGAACATTCATGAGGGAATTCACAACTGTGATTCTCTGTGATTGAGTGGAAATTCCTTCCAGGGTCAACATCAAACAGCCCTGACAGCAGGTCACTTCGGTAATCCCTTGTGGATTACGCTTAGTGTTCATGGTGGCTCCAAACGGTCTACAGTCGTGAAGTGATACTTCGGTATACTTCAGCGGATCACCTGAATCGTTGATACACTTCGGTGTATCTGAGTTAGCTCTCTCGGGGGCATCCGGTTCAGGAACAGCCTTGGCAAGGATTAGAGAAAGTCATCACACTATGTTGTTGACGATCTCGAAGTCTGAACCTGTAAGTGCCGGATGATTTATTGCTAATTGGTTAAATTGCAGGTACTTATGGAGACCAGGAGTTCCACCACCACTATTTCCATCATGCTCATGCAAATATCACGAAGAGAAGTTCTCACAAAGACTAAGGCATAACAAAAGTTAAAAAAAGATCAAAGAAAGTCAAAGATCAAGGCATAACAAACTTTCACAAGTCAAAGATTGAAGCTTATGAAGTGAGAACTACTTGAAGTATGAAGATCAAAAGACAAAAGACTTATGAGCATGGTGGAAAAGACATTAAGACATCGTAATTAAAGAACGTTGGTGAAAGGCAGATCAAGATATTACCATATCACTTACAACAATAACAAAGAACAAAGATTCTAAAGATGCCGAAGCCAAAGAAGCAAAGAAGACGTCAAGCAACCTTGATGACCAATACTTAGGGGGAGATTGTTGGGAACACATTTTACATGTAATCAAGTATCAGTCATTCTGTAAAGATTGCTTATGGGCTTTAAGTTAGAACACAGCTCACGGCTCCATTAGAAGCCCATGGGCCGTGAGTGTTAGTATAAGTTTCTAGAAAGAATTAGGCAAAGTGTTTCCCTAACACTTTGCCTATAAATACCAATGCTTTTATCTCTTATTTCCTTGTTGGTTTATTTCACTTTGTACCGAACCTTTGCTAGTTTTACGTGTGATATATAATCAACCATTCTCTTCATCTTATTCTCTCTTTATCTCATCTATTACTTGTTATATCATGTGTTATTACTAGTGTTACATCAAATCTAGGACCCAACAGTTCATCTACTAGTTGGCATAAGTGATACTACATTCTATGCCTTCCTGACCAATCAAGACAATGGGTCTCTGCTATCCCATGAAGATCTTGAACAGATAGAAGAAGATGATCGGGAAGAGATGGACTCAAAGTGGTAGGTTGCACTTCTAAGCATGAGAGCCAAGAAATTCTATCAGAGAACAGGGAAGAAGATCACAATCAGTGGTAATGATACAACTGGTTTTGACAAATCCAAAGTGGAGTGCTTCAACTGTCACAAGTTGGGGCATTTTGCTAGAGAATGTAGAAGACCAAGGCAGCAGGACAACAAAAGCAAGGGGTATGGGAACAAGCAGAAGGTTGTGGAAGAGGCAGAGCCATCTTCTGTCACACCCCCAAATTTGGTGACTTGCAGCGGAATGGAACACTTGAGGGCGTGACTGACCATAGCACTACAGTTAAAGTTATATTGAACGACCTAAAGTGTCGTTTTGAAAATACATCATTTGATTAATTAAAAACATTCAGAGTTGCAAAGTTCGGTCCCAAAAGATGTTTCACATTGCAGAAAGAAGTTTATACAAATCAAACGATAATAAGTGCATAAAAGATAAGTGAGACGCGTCATCACCGCGACTCCAAAATAGGTCCATATGCAGGCCATGATGCGCATACCTTAATTACCTGAAAATGCATTGTTAAAAATGGTCAACAAAAATGTTGGTAAGATCATAGGTTTATGTAAATGAATTGTTCCTATGGTAACCAAAAGTATGAGGTGTATGACATAAATGCCACAAAAATAATACATTAGCTCTTAAGCTCATGACCCCGAAGCTAGACTGAATGAAATGCCCCAAACCGAGTGCTTTGCCAGACACTCTAATATGATCAAAATGAAATGCGTTCGTATGACCAGTTGGAGCTACCAACCTGAACGGAGGCGTCACCCTCAATAGATCTATTCACTCACTCTCGCTTACTTCCATAATTAACGGTCCATGATAATAAAGGGGACTTTAATCTGGGCAATGATGTAACTTAAGCAATGTAACTGAATTTTGATACTTTGGCCCGTATGTAAAAATGGTGCAATGTATTCTCCCCCGAGAGTTTAGAAATTAAGTAATCAATTGAAAACGGGGCTATGAAAACTCACCTGATGCGATAGCACAATGACAATAGTGGATATGCTGAGATGAGGCTCGGTCTCTAACCGCGACCTATTATGAATGATATGATCTAATGTAAGCAAATGAAATGATGCTACTCATGCAAATACGTATGTTATTGATACCACTCGAGACTTTTGAAAATAATGTTAATCGTCGAAAAATATATTTTTGACGTCTCGTTAAGTTAATAAACTCTTTTCGTGTAAATGTGTTGCTACAATAACCCACGATCTTCATTTGATAATTTATCGGTGAATATTGTGTTTCCGTCGTAAATGAACATTTTTCATAACTTGTAAAAAATATAACCAAATGACTTTGCAAAATTAGTCATAAATGTGTGCTCGTTAAGGGTTAGTGAGTAGGCTCGGTGTCTTTGAAAACCTTGTAACGATGTCTTGAAGACGTGTCATTTAACTTTTGATCATACGGGTCTCGATTGATAAGAAATACGGCTCTCAATATAGTGTATTGCAAAAACTGTTTTTAACTTAGTAATATTTTCCTTATTAGAAAGCTGAAAATATATATTGAAGTTGTCGGGTTTCAAACGCGTATATCTTTGTCGTTATGAGCTCGTTTTCTACGTTCTTTATATCCACGGCTTCGTATTAACATGAACTAACATAATTTCAGTAGGTCGGGTCGTCTAGATCACGTCTAACGCCTCATAAATTTTCAGAAATTAGTTTTTCGTCGCCAAACTTAGAAAAATCATAACTTTCTCGCCGTAAGTCGGTTTTTACTCATTCAAGCGGCCACGGTTTCGTTTTTGAAAGTATTTTCTAAATATGAAGGCCAAAATAGTTCAATGTCTACTGAGTTTTCCAGATTTCACGTTTTTGGACAGACCCTTTTCTATGTTTGAAATAATCACTTTTATGGTTCAAGGCTTGTTCAAAACACATTCAATCAACACCACAACTAATCTAATCCTACCATACACCTTCTTAGGGTGTCATGGGGTCCTAAACATCTCCAACAATGGTGGGTTTCATGAGGATACTGTTGGTTTTAAATAATTTGACATTCAAATAAATAAATAACCATAAACATCAAAGCACACAAAACGCGGAAGCAAGGATCATAATTAACATGTAATAAGTAATACCGAAAAATAAATAGGAATGTACCGTGATGAAGCAAAAAGTGCACCGCTTTTAGGGGGTCATTTAAGCCCTAAATCGTATTTATTTGATCAAATATTGCCCTAAATCGTTCCTTTTGTCATTTTAGGTACTTTGGAGAAGAAATCTGGAAAAGGAAGCATTTTGGACGTTTTTGGAGCATAAAAGTGAAGAAAATGACAAAGTCTCAAATCGGCTGGAAAAGTACCTGTGACGGCGTCAAGCACCATTGTGACGCCGTCAACCCTTGACGCGCCAGAGAGGATTTTGGATGATTAAAAGGGGACGGCGTCAAGAAGGCCATCAAGAAACCCTAACCGCGGCGAGGTGACGGCGTCAGCTCTATAACGTGACGCCGTCAGATCTGATTTTCTATATATATTCTCATAATTTTTAGTCATTAGTGTGCAACTTTGTGAGGAGAAACCCTAAGACGATTTTTCTGCTACTTTTAAGGGTTTTATACCCTTGGATCTCCCATGTTCAATTGAAGATAAGTAATCAATTAATCATTCAATATGTCTATGTGTTGTTGGAATATATCTTTTTCTTGTCTTGTATTTAACACGCTAGGCTAGATTTATCTTGTGTTTGCTTAGATCTAATGAAACCTAACTATTGATTAGTGGTTGTTGGTGTGTTATTAATTGTATTGGATGATTGTTTATCGATGTTAGGCTTAAAAAAACTGGCTAACCTCCTATACGGTAACTTGCTTGAACGTCTTAAGATACATGAACCAATGCGTACTAAGGTTTTTATGGTTGTATTTAATGCATGAGCGAATTCTAGTGATCCCATGTTAGGAGCTTCTTAGCCGGCTCGACATAGGAGTGAAGTAGGAGCTTATAGAGTTGGGGAAGTACGTACGCCACCCCACGATTGGTATTAAGGAATACACCCGTCATCCACGCAATTAATTCACACTAATCAACCGGTAAAAGATAGTTAGGGAGTAAGGAAATCTAAGTAAACACATTTCTCTCCATATAAGTTCCACAACCTTTTTATTTTCAGTTATTTTATTTTATTTGCAATTGTTGTTATTTGGGTTAGTTGACTAGCAACTAATTCCGCCCACTCCTTCAAACCCGAGATTTTACTTGCTTTTATAATAATATAAAAAAAATACAAAAAGAATCTTCCCTCACCCTTAGACCTATTAGAGTAGTTTTTCAATCCTAACGACACTATTCCCCTAGAGAACGATCAATCCCCCGGTACTTGCCACTACACTATACTACATCGGTCAGGTACACTGCCTGGTGGGGATTGCAAGCCTCTTGAGATCCCTCGAGAGGTAAAACCTGTTGTAAGGTCGCAAAACCACGCATCAAGTTTTTGGCGCCGCTGCCGGGGAATAGTTATTGTTTAGGTTGAATTTTTATTTTATTAGGTCTACTCACTAGATTCCTTTCTAGTGAGATTTTTATTTTATTTTTTCTAGGTTTTCTTTATTCTATCTTTTTCTTTGTGTGTTTGTTCGTAATTTCCATTGACTCTTCCATTCACCATTATGGAGAACGCGAATCCACCATACTACCAACCACGTAATTCACCCACTCCATATGACATCTTGATGTTTAAACAACATAAAGATGAACCTCTCTATGATGCATGGACTCGTTTTAAATATTTACTCCAAAAAGTCCCTCATCATAACTTCGATTTTTGGTCCCTAACTCAAATCTTTTACAATCATGTCGACCGACATGCCCAAAGGGACATTTACCATTTTGCCGGCAGGGATCTTAGGGAATTAAGTGCTGAAGAAGCATGGGAAGCTATTGAGAATTGTGCCCAATATTATTATATAGTAGACAACCCAACAAACATTAATACAAGTCAATTGACCACAAATTTCAAGGATCATGAAACAAGTTTGTTTGGGGATGAGGGTAAAGTTGAGCCACCTAGCTGCATGTCATGGTTAGGCACTACCATAATACAGGGTGAACACTTAGGTGATCTTGATGTGATGGAGGATCTAGCCGAGCATGATCACATTGATCAAAAAGACCTAGGTTTTATGATCGATGACGATGAATCTCAAGAAACACATGATGAATCTTTTGGGCAATTTGAATATAGCAGTCAGAATATTGAGGATGATCCTTATGATTCGGATATAGAAGTTGAGATGCCTAGAGAAGCACTTGAGATACTAGGGAAAATGTTAGGGTTAGATTCTACTAAAACACATGATGAGGATATAGGTGATCTTGACACAAGGAATGATGAGGTAAGTAACATAAGCCCACCAAGTACCCCACAAGTCCTACCATCATTTGAGGCACACACACACCACCCGTGACTTACCCAGAAGAAGTAGAAGAGACTATAGGAACCCCAATAGAGGTAGAACCCTTGGACCAAACACAACTAGAGGATATAGGTTTGAATACTTGTAGTCATAACCTTTCTTTTAGTTATATGGAAGTTCCTAGTTTTGATGAACCGGAGCCTCAACCAAAACCGTTACCTAATCTTCCATCTTTAGATGTGAATTTAGGAATTAAAAAAGGTCCCGATCCACCCATCAAACCATGTAGTCCGGGTAATGTTAAGATTAAGGTAGTAGACTCTAGGCCATGTGGAGTGGAAGCTAATATAGGAGTGAACCATGACCTTACATACTTACATCACCCATTCATGATTGATCACAAGAAACATTATGGGTTTAAACCGGGTTTATTAGGTCAAGATGGATTCCCAACTAGGAATCTCTCGAAGTTGATAGAAGATGATCCCTTTTTAGGAGAAAACTTTAATTCACCCATTGACCAAAGTGAACTAGGTAAGGTTATGATGAAAGGAGCACACCCCTTTGAGTATATAATTCATCCACCACTCTTTCCTCACGCGGCATACTTCCACCAAGATGGTGTGTATCGCTACTATCACCCGCACTTAATCCTAAGTGTAGGAAAAACCTCTCCTTTATCCGTTAAATAAGGGTAGAGTCAGGCTCGTGACTCGAACAAAAACAAGCGCTTCTTGGGAGGCAACCCAAGCTTTATTTGCTTTGTGTGTTTATTTATTTGTTTGTTTGATTTTATTTGCTTCCGTATGTATGTTTAATTTTTATTATTATTGATTCATGTTCGAAACTAAATTGTGAAAATGCTTTATCTTGTTTTTAACTTCGTCTTAACTACATATAAAGGTATTTTGCAAAAGATAAGTGTAAGGGAAATCCAAATCGGTTTATTAGAACAAATGAACATGAATCATAACAATATTAAATTAACATACATATTAGTAATTGTTTGAGTCAAATGCTTGTATCGAGTCATAATGATATTTTGCAGGACTTCCAGGAAATAAGGATTGAGTTTTTCCAGAAATTTTCCAGAAACTTAACATGAAAAATCTGTCAGATCACTTCTGACGGCGTCAGGAACAGTTTTCTGGAATTTTTTTTTGAAAGTTTTGTTTTTCTTCCGGAATCATAAAATGCTTTATTAAATCTCTAACTTATAAACTCCAGGAATCTGCAAAATAATCATTCCACAAGCATTATATCCTTATAAAGATTTATCCCGCCGATGTTATGCAGGTTTTCGTGTTTGTTTTCTCAGGTTTAACAGGTTATTTTGGACAAGGAGATGTATGTGGAATCTAGCTTTTGGCGCTGCTTTAGTCTTGAAGCTTCAACATTACCTTGGAAGAAGATCTAACCATGTTACCTCTTTATCCACCGAGCGAATCAGGGGAGTATTTGATTTCATTCTTTTACCTTATTTACTTTTACATCTTGTTATTTGAACATTGGGGACAATGTTCATCTTAAGTGTAAGGGGGGGTAAAGTACGATACCTTAGAGAATGCTATTACGCTTGATTTTTCGTTTGTTTAATGGTAGATGTGTAATAAAACTGAGAGAAATACCTGTTAAGGCAATTTTAGTGCCAAATTTAAAATTTTTTACAACATATAAGAGTGAAACTTTGGTCTTAATGAGCGTCTCACGGATAGGAGTTATATGACTAGCACAAAACCGTACCACTAAAAAATTTTCCACCCCCAAATATGTGAGGTTCGCCCCTAGAATTGGTAGGAAAAGCATTTATGCTATGATGTGTGTACCGGTAGCACTTAGATTCTAGAACTTGCGTTAGGACCATTCCGAGGCCACAAGTGAGACTACATTCGTGTAGTTAGATTTACACCCCAACCTGGCAAGGGTAGAAGTGTCACGCAAATGGTGACATATCAAAGGCAAGCATAACATACGACTTAAATAATACAATAGAATTTCAAAGGTTACAAATGATATACTGAAACTACAAGGTTACAAATGAGAAACCAAACTAAATACTATGCCTGTCAATGCAAATCCTTCTAAAAACTTCTACTTACGAAAAACTATCAAGGTCTTCTAAGTCCAAAGGTCTCTTAAGTCTCTTCACTCAGTTCTTATTAAAAGGGCAGAATATCCGTACCTTATTCCAGCAAAGCACAAACAAAATGAATAAGATAGAATGAACTCAGTTCTTCTCCTTCTTCACACCTAGAGGGGTAGACAAGTGTTACAACACCTTCCATTTTAAGTAACTTTCCATTTTAGGCAGGTTTCCATATTTAGTAAGTTTCCACTTTTAGAAAGTTTCCTTATTTAGAAAGTTCCCATACTTAGTAGTATTTCCAAAATCTCATTTAGGCTAAGTTATAATCAAATTATCCAAAGTTACATTTTCACCCTTGAAGATTTCATACTTTACACTTTTAGTCCTTTAGTTATAAAAGTTACACTTTTAGTCCTTATAATATCCATAGTTACATATTAAGCCCCTTGGCTTTCCAAATTACACAACGTACCCTTAGTTTATTATGTTGTACGATTAGGACCTCTAAATACAAGATTACAAAACAAGTCCCTCAAATTAATGCTTTTACATATTTGGTTCCTTTATTTATGTTTCTATCTTTTATTTATTAATAATTATACATTAGGTCCTTTAATTATCACAATGACACAAAACCCCTTTAAATATGATTTACTACACGACTTACCCTCAAGTTTCATGATTTACCATTTTATAACCCTTAGTTTTGGAAAATTAACAATTTACAACCTTTTTACATATCTAGACAGCCTTTAAGTATTATCTAAACCCGTTTTAAATAATTTATAAACCATATCAATCCTTCGAAATAAAATCTATAAAAATTCACAGACGTTTCTCAGGTTCTGAGTATTTTAGATAATTTTTCCAGATTTTATTAAGTGGTATAGGTACGAATTAAAAATCCTTTTCCCCAACCTATTCCAGAACCGGATCAATTAAAAACACCCGACCATTTACCATCTGCTTACCCAGTCTATAAAATTTATAAAATTCTAAAAAAATTCCAGTAATTAGCTAACATGTGGTATATTACTCAGTTCAAAGGAAATGTTCTAAATCATTATGGTTTTAAAATGAAAAATGAAAAACCCGACCTGTTTTTCCAGACTTCATGAATCCGACCAGACACATAAATTTCCAAAAATCAAAAAGTAACCTTCCAGGCCTCTAAAAATTACAAACTAAATTTTCCCAGGTAGCCACTTCATTGAAATTAGTTTTAGACTCAAAAACCATCCCAATACCCGTTCACATCATTGAGTTATAGCCGGTTAAATTCGAACCAATTTCCAGGTCAGTAGCAGATTGTCACAGATTCATATATAACTTAGGGTTTTTAACATATAACCTCTTTAATTCTTAACACACAATGATTATAGATGATAGTGTTACGTATATACCTTATAATAAGAACAAGATTAAGGCTTCTTGGTGGTATTTTTGGCTCGATCACAGCAGCAAGAAGGGAGGCGGCAGAACTTTTGGTTTTAGGGTTTCTTGAGAAGTTTTTGGAAGACCGGTATTATTTTTGGAGGATCAAATGAAGTGTGGTTAACATATAGAAGAGTGGGCCACGTTTTTGGAAGGGTGGGGAGGATATGGGTCGGCCTAAATGAGGCTAAGTCAAGCCCATGGGTTTATTTGGATCACCATTATACTAGAAATACATTAAACCTTATGTTATAGGTTTTTAACTACATATTACATATGCACTTAAGATTTTTCGACTCGTTTAGACTTGTAATGTGTTTTAAACATTTTTGGTAGCTTGAGCAATTATCTTATGATGTCTCGTAATCATTACATGTCGCATTTGTTTCGTTTTCATAGGTTTTGTGCTTTATTTGTAAGTTATATATGTTTTAATTAAATTTCAAAGTTATGAGGGCATTTTGGTCTTTTAATACGTTTTAGATTTTCGGGTTTTACAATTCGTGTAGTTAGATTTACTACATGATAAGAGGCATTAGGATTAACCCATTGTTTTACACCTGTGTTTTTGTTATAATTACATTGGCTACATTGGTCAAGTAATTCTCCCACACCCTTTGCGTTGTACTTATTTTTAGTACACGATACCCCTAGTACACCCCTCAGAGCCTATCTTTTCGTTTCTAACTTTAAGCATTTTACTTAAAGTAAGAATTTGTTTACACCCCACTTAAATGTACACCCAAATCGCCTTAGCCTACCTTGTATGCACTCATTTTTAGTGCATTATTGTGACAACATTTGTTTAAACCCCAAGTTAATTATCTAATTGATTACATGGTTGCTAAGTCGAGTCATATCCTTGTACATATTGTTTTGGGACGATTGGGACTCATGGGTAAAGTACTAGTGTAATGGAGTAATGGGGAAGAACAACATTATTACCCCCATATGTGCTAAATATTTTAAAAGTACTCCAAGTATTTCGATTATCTTAATTCGAGTCATTAGAATAGTTAATTGTAAAGTTATGTAAAAGTTCAAGTGTAAGGGGGATACAACCCCCCTACGATGTATTATTTTGGATGGTAGGGCAAGAGTGTATGCAAAAAAAAAAAAAAAAGTAGAAAAAAACATACGGACTACCATCCCGTTTCATTTTATGTTTATTTTATCTTTTTGTTATTTTTTTTCATTAGCTTAAGTCGAGTCTAGTCTTGGCTTAGCAACGCCATATTGTACATGTAATTAATCAAGATCTTTAACTCGCCACCAGTAAAATATCCTTTATCCAACAAAACCGTGTTTATCATATCCCTACACCTAACGTTATAACCCGTTTAAAAGCCCTCTTTGATAGTTTATCTTAGGTGCTTACGCCTAGTGGAGGAGTTTTTTGATCATTTCCCAAGCCTATGGTAATCTATTTGCTATGACAGGTAGTGAGAGATATTATTCATTTTCATTTATGAGATATACTTTTATGACACCTGAGAGATGTGAGTATCTAAACACTACTTGTGAGGTGCTAGTTTGTAATCTCCGTGCTTATTATGATTAAAGTGGAATGACTATTAGTTGTAATTACTTTTATATTAGCGTTAAATGACCCCTAACTTGTATTTTGATTAGAATAAAAGCGCATTTGCTTGAGGACAAGCAAATCTCAAGTGTAAGGGTATTTGATGAAGCGAAAAGTGTACCGCTTTTAGGGGGTCATTTAAGCCCTAAATCGTATTTATTTGATCAAATATTGCCCTAAATCGTTCCTTTTGTCATTTTAGGTACTTTGGAGAAGAAATCTGGAAAAGGAAGCATTTTGGACGTTTTCGGAGCATAAAAGTGAAGAAAACGACAAAGTCACAAATCGGCTGGAAAAGTACCTGTGACGGCGTCAAGCACCATTGTGACGCCGTCAACCCTTGACGCGCCAGAGAGGATTTTGGATGATTAAAAGGGGACGGCGTCAAGAAGGCCATCAAGAAACCCTAACCGCAGCGAGGTGACGGCGTCAGCTCTATAACGTGACGCCGTCAGATATGATTTTCTATATATATTCTCATAATTTTTAGTCATTAGTGTGCAACTTTGTGAGGAGAAACCCTAAGATGATTTTTCTGCTACTTTTAAGGGTTTTATACCCTTGGATCTCCCATGTTCAATTGAAGATAAGTAATCAATTAATCATTCAATATGTCTATGTGTTGTTTAATTATATCTTGTTCTTGTCTTTTATTTAACATGCTAGGCTAGATTTATCTTGTGTTTGCTTAGATCTAATGAAACCTAACTATTGATTAGTGGTTGTTGGTGTGTTATTAATTGTATTGGATGATTGTTTATCGATGTTAGGCTTAAAAAAACTGGCTAACCTCCTATACGGTAACTTGCTTGAACATCTTAAGATACATGAACCAATGCGTACTAAGGTTTTTATGGTTGTATTTAATGCATGAGCGAATTCTAGTGATCCCATGTTAGGAGCTTCTTAGCCGGCTCGACATAGGAGTGAAGTAGGAGCTTATAGAGTTGGGGAAGTACGTACGCCACCCCACGATTGGTATTAAGGAATACACCCGTCATCCATGCAATTAATACACACTAATCAACCGGTAAAAGATAGTTAGGGAGTAAGGAAATCTAAGTAAACACATTTCTCTCCATATAAGTTCCACAACCTTTTTATTTTCAGTTATTTTATTTTATTTGCAATTGTAGTTATTTGGGTTAGTTGACTAGCAACTAATTCCGCCCCTCCTTCAAACCCGAGATTTTACTTGCTTTTATAAAAATATAAAAAAAATACAAAAAGAATCTTCCCTCACCCTTAGACCTATTAGAGTAGTTTTTCAATCCTAACGACACTATTCCCCTAGAGAACGATCAATCCCCCGGTACTTGTCACTACACTATACTACATCGGTCAAGTACACTGCCTGGTGGGGATTGCAAGCCTCTTGAGATCCCTCGAGAGGTAAAACCTGTTGTAAGGTCGCAAAACCACGCATCAGTACCGTTGTGATCTTAGCTAAACAAAGATCCAAACTTGAACTTCTCTTCTCTTGAACAACCAATAGGATTAACGTGGAACCCCTTACCTTTTTTGTTCCACAATCCAAGATCAATATCTAAAGTAAGATATTAACGAGTTCTCGAACACGCGTACTATTACTCGGCTAACGAATGATGCTAGTGATTGAACACGGTTAACCTAAACAATTTAGTTAACAAGAAAAGCTATGGATCGATCCACCTAGGGTGTAGATCCGATCGGTATTGAGCAAGGAGGAGAGGAGAGAAATTTAGGGTTTAGGTTTACAATGCACTAGCCAAAAACCCTAAACCTTATGCCTCTATTTTTAGCCAAAACCTATCTTGGAGCCAAAGCTACCACATTGGGTCGACATGGGTTGGAAACCCATAAACCCCAACCGGCCATACCCATAATATGGGTATCTAGATCCTTCCAAATCTCCTTTTTCAATAATAGTCCTTTAACTATTAACTTAACGACCGTTAGTCAATTCGGTTAATCACTTAACGTCCGTTATCTTTAATTTCGTGTCCAAATAATTAAAATACATAACAATTATATATATTAATTATTTACGTTAGTCATTCATACGTAAAGTGTGCAATCCCTCGCTCCCGAGTTCGAATCTAGTCATACACGATAATATTTTTCCAATAAAACTCTAACAGCTCCCACTTTGAAATCTATTAAAAGTGTAATGACATTGGTTAGCGTCTAGCAACACGCCAATGCCCCCAGAACAACTCGGGTGGTGGTTCTCCTGGAAAAAACCATTCGATGATAAATCATCATAGGCATCCTTTTGTTTCTAATACCACATTAATAAAGATGTAGATCTAAGTCATTCTTTATTAATAATTCTGTTTCTCGTTGTTTATGATTAAATAAGATTACCAAATCTTCTTAACTATTCAGGGGAGATCTTGGGTGTGGCCACACATACATCTTACCAATCCTACGAGGGGCCCAGTAGTATTAAACTCCAAACAGTTTAAAGGAACAAATTCTATCTTGACTACGAGCATAACACATGCACTTCGCAACGCTTCCCAAAATAATCCGTATGGCTACCCGTTACGTATATCGTTAGATTGAATCAAAGAAATGCACTACATGCATGACAGTTATCTAGCATCTCAAGTCTGAGGATAACTATATACTCATGATTTACTTAATGAAGAGATCCATAAAGTAAACTCATGTGGCGGGATTTAGTCCTATATTCAAACAATTTGAATATCATGTGAAATCGGTATGACAACGCATCAATATACTTTCAAGTATATTATACCAATACTCAGATTTACCTTAATTTAATGATATTCTCATATCATTAACCGGCAACGGACAGTTTAGAATCACTACAAGAAAAGTGGCTTTTTAGGACCCTTTGTCTGGGACGGTATGATAATGGAGTCCTAAAAAACTGTTTAATATGACATATGAGCGTTTAGGTTCCTTTTTAAATATTTGCTACTTAGGCGGTGTCCTAAAAAGTTATATAATAGGATGGTTGATTATTTGGGGTCCTATTATCATATAACTTAATAGGACACTTAAAATATGGATCCTAATAAATTACTTTATAAGACATTTAGTTGTTGGTGTCCCATTATGTGATAGTGTAATACGACACTTGATCACTAGATGTCCTGTTATGACATAACCTAATAAGACCCTTGACACTTAGGTCTTATAACTTTAACCTTTATAGGACGTTTATTCATTATGGTTTTATTATAATACACCATAATAGGACACTTGAGTTTTGAGTCATAAGACATCAGTTAGTTAAAACGCTTATTCACAAAAGTTTTATTATAACAAAATTTAATAGGACCTTTGACACGTGGGTATTATAACGTTAACCTTTATAGGACGCTTATGTACAATGGTTTTATTATCGTACACCATAATAGGACATTTTATTTTTGAGTCATATAACACCATTTTTTTAAAACGATTATTCGCAAAAGTTTTATTATAACAAAACTTAATAGGACCCTTAAGACATGGGTATTATAATGTTAACCTTAATAGGACGCTTATGCATAATGGCTTTATTATCATACATCATAATAGGACATTTTATTTTTAAGTCATAAAATATCAGTATTTTAGAACGTTTATTCGCAAAAGTTTTATTATAACAAAACTTAATAGGACCCTTAAAGGATGCATATTCATTATGGTTTTATTACAATACACCATAATAGGACACTTGATACATAAGTCATAAAACATTAATTATTTAGAACGCTTATTCGCAAACGTATTATTAAAACATAACTTAATATGACACTTGACACTTGGGTCCCATAGATTGATACACCATTATAGGACACTTGATATTTGAGTCACAAAACATCGGTTTTATGGAACGCTTATTCGCAAACGTTTTTTATTATAACAAAAGTTAATAGGACCCTTGACAATAGGGTCTTATAACGTTAACCTTTATAGAACGCTTATTCATAATGGTTTTTTTATGATACACCATAATATGGCACTTCTTTTTAGAGTCGTAAAACATCCGCTTTTTATAATGCTTATTCAAATTAAGTTTTATTAAAACATAACTTTATATGACACTTGACAGTTGGGTCTCATAAATTCATCCACCATAATAGGACACTTGAAATTTGAGTCATAAAGTTTTAGTTTTATAGAACGCTTAGTTGCAAAAGTTTTATTTTAACAAAAATTAATAGGACCTTTGACACCTATGTCTTTTAACATTAACCTTTATAGTACGCTTATTTGTTATGGTTTTATTATCATACGACATAATAGAACACTCTTTATTTGAGTCATAAAACATCAGTTTTTTAGAACGCTTATTTACAAAAGTTTTATTTAAACATTAGTTAATATGACACTTGATACTTGGGTATCAAAACTTGATACACCATAATAGGACACTTGATATTTGAGTCATAAAAGATCAGTTTTATGGAACGCTTATTCACAAAAGTTTTATGATAACAAAACTTAATAGGACACTAGCTATTTAAGTAATAAAACATCAGGTTTTTACAAGGGTTACTCGCAAGAGTTTTATTATAACAAAATTTAGTAGGACCCTTGTCACTTGAATCTCATAGGTTGATACACCATAATAGGACACTTGAAATTTTAGTCATAAAACATCAATTTTATAGATCGGTTAACTAGAAAAGTTATATTTTAATAAAACGGACCATTGACACTTGGGTCTTATAAATCAATTTCATCAAAACAGTTTAATAGGATTTAATAAAAAGTATCCGTTGGTTATTAGACATTATTTCCTTGTTGTGTGTTCGTTACGAATCAAATATATTAAATTCGTCGTGAGTCTAATATATTGTATTCGTCTCTAGTCCGATAAGTCCATAATGTTCGATGTTCAATAATATTAAATGTTCAAATTGTCCAAAAAATATCAAGTCACAATCCCACATTTTAGCCCGTTATCTGTTTCGTCCATTTAGTCCATATTGTTTTTATATCCCGTTTCCAATCTAATAAACCCAATGTATCCGAAACTTTCCAACTGAACATATATGACCAAACAAATAAATGTGTTAGTCCGACAATTCAATATCCGCAATAACCAATGACACTTTAGACTAATATTAAAAAAAATTAACTTCTAAAATGGCAACATAAATCCAACCCAAACGCACCCTTGTGACTGGACCAAAACAAACTTAAACCAATTAAGAAATTAACTCAGAAGTCGCAATAAGCCACGAAATATTGATAAGTCAAAAATGATAAGCTAATCCAAGACATGAACAATAACCGACCCGGACCCGTGACTAACCCAACACCCTCTCGGTGCTCACCGAAGCAAAACAACCATACTTCAAACAGATTAACACATTAAATCTTAAGAGAAATAAGCAAATCCATCTCAAAAACTCGACAACCTAACAAATCAAATAAACACCACTTGGTGTTGTCGTTGTGGAACCGGGACCAAAAAAAAACACAAGCAGTCCTCAAAACCCTCTATCTATAATTACCTTCGAGAAGCCCAGCGAAGAGCAAGAGAAAAAGAACAAGAAATGAGGCGCGTGAACACGCGTTCGAAAAAAAGAGGGATAGACGGGGTGGTGTGGTGGTGTTTCATGGTGGATACGGGATGATAAGAGTGGCGGTGGTGGTATATGATGGTTGTCGGACTTGGCCGGAGCGGCGCCGGAAAATGAGAGGAGGAAGGAGGGCGCGGCTGCTGGGAAAAAGGGGAGGATTTTAACCCTAAAATTGTTATAATAGTTGTTTATATAGTGCTAGGTTCGGGTTTTGTAACTCTAGGGACAACTTATGTCATAATCAAAGGCTAGGGGTGGAAGTGGAACTTTAGTCCAGGGATCACTTTTGTAATTTTAGCAATCTTTCATGAAATCAAGTCCGGGGTTCATTTAGACTAGTAAACGAGCGACTCAAGACACGGGAATTACGCCATTGCGCTTAGAATAATTTTTCCAATAAAAATGACTATTCATACGCCTCGTTTCTCACAAATAATAAAATAATCAAATCAAATAGTCGGTTGTGCCAGTACTCGTTGTGTACAAATTCCACGTTTCGCGAGATAACTTTCACGTTTTCAAACCAAATATGTTCAGAAAAGACCCGAAAGTGAGACTTGGGAAATAATACATATGATTTAGTATTAAAAATATGTCTGAAAAATTACGGGTGGTTACATAAGACGATTGTGTCGCGCCACGTGTATGCTGGCCCGGTTACCAGCACCGTTGCTGTACGTAGTAGAATATTACTTGGTAGAAAGAATGATCAGAATGAAAGAATGAAAGCAAGAAAGAACCAATAACAAGTTATCACAAAGTATTTTTCCAATCTCGATTTCCATTTGAACCAAATCATTTGGATTAAGAACTTTTGAGCATAATTGTTTATAGTAACGACATAGCTTCATCACAGGAACTTTCACCTTCTTAAGCACACGACAAAAAATATCTTTCTCTTTTTTATCCATTGAGAAACAAGCAGGTGGCAAATAAACTTTGTTGTTATCTTGAACTTTAGGATGAGTCAAGCGTGTTGATTTTGTATGTTTATGGCAGTTAGGACATGAAAGTTTACCTTTGGTGCTCCATCCAGATAAATTTGCATAAGCAGGAAAGTCACTGATCGCCCATAACAAACAAGCACGCATCCAAAAGTTACTATTTGTTGATGCATCATAAGTCTCTACTCCGTCATGTAACTCCGGTAGTACACTTGGGTCATAAGATACCGGCACCGGTTGGTCCATTATATGAACCGGTGATATTGCCCTGTTTTCGTCCTTTATGATCATGTTGTGCAATATACAACACGTTTCGACGACTTTTCCAATCTTTTCTTTCTCGGAAAACCGGAGAGGACGATCCAAAATCCTCCATTTTCCCTTAAGCACACCAAAATATCGTTAGACATCTTTTCTTGCCGCCTCTTGTAGTCGCGTGAATTTCTTTTCCTTCGGGTCAACTGGATGCGGATACGCTTTAACAAACGTAGACCACTTAGGATAAATCCCGTCGGTAAGATAATAGCCACGTTTGAAATAGCGCCCGCTTAAAACAAATGAACTATCTGGATAAATCCCGTCAGACGATATAAATGAATGACCGCATCACAAAAAATATGTAAGGCACTCGCGTGATGTTCTATCGGCCATTCCTAAATATTCATTAAACTTATCCGGGGGATCACCCGTTGAGAGTTGTTTAATTGCCGAAGTGCATTTTTGTATCGCCGTGAAGCTTTTTTTACCCCGCCCGTCGAAGCTTTCTTGATAATACGGGAAAGACGCTTCAATGTCACCAACAATCTTCACAAATGCGCAACTTTGGAATTTGCTATCACAATTGCCGTCGATGCCACAAATGCTGTCGATGCCACCACCACAACCGATGCAAACCTTTCAAAACTACGATTATGGTCCAAATTACGGGTTTGCAAATTTCAACCTACCCGTCACGTCTCAAGGCTCGGCGACTACTATCAATGTTGAAGAAGACGAGACGGTACCGGAGACGCCTCCGGAAAAGCAACGGGTGGCCGAACCATCTCAACCAAAAAAAAGGTCACACAAGAAAAAAGCCACTACCGAGCCGAGCAACACAAGAAAAAATTACCAAATGTGGACTGATGATGAGACAGTGGCTTTAGGCAAGGCATGGCTAGAAGTTGCGGAGGATCCCATCATCGGTATATATATTTTTTTAATCGTTATTTTTATTATTTTTTTAATCGTATTATTTTTGTTTATTTTTTTAGAATCGTTATTTTTTTTTTAAGAATCGTTTGTTTTATTTTTTTTTTATGAATCGTTATTTTTTTTAGAATCGTTTTTTTTTTTTTTTTTTTTTTTTTTTTAGAATCGTGTATATATATGTTTTTTTATAGAAGCGGTTTTTTTTGTATAACATCTAATTGTGTTTTTTTTTTTTTGTTTAGCGGATTTTCAACGAGGACCAACGTTTGCACGCCGAGTTAAAGAGGCGTTCTATAGGAGGTTGGGGGTTGATGAGACGTATCGTACACCGGATATGATTTCCGGAAAATGGACCGACATCAACACCAAATGTTTGGCTTTCAACAACATTTATAACCGAAAAAAGAATAACATTCCAAGTGGTGAAAATGCCAATTGGCCATTACGTGACGCGAAAGACGAGTACAAGTCAATGAAGTTCGCGGTTTTCACGTATGAAAGTGTTTGGAGCATCCTACACGGCCACCCAAAGTGGGAACATCAAGTACCGCTTGAGGTTCGAACGACTAGGCCCTCAAAAAAATCAAAGACATCCTCTTCTACCGAACCCCAAAGTCAATCATCCGATGGTCGCAACTTTGACCTAAACGATGTGGAAGAAGAGTTCGAAGAGGTTGTGGTGCTCGAAAAGCCACGGCCCCCGGGTAGGCGTAGTGGTAAAGGCAAGCAAAAAGCCGACACCGAAGACGAGACTGAGAAGGCAATAGCGGCTAGTCTTAAAGAAATTGCGTCGGAGGCGACGCGACGTCGGTTGCAAAAAGAAAAACACTATGAAATGCTTGCAACGATCACAAAGAAAAAAGACTTGGAGGAATATGGGCGGGACATCTCGCACCTCACGGGGGTGGAACGTCAACTTGCCGAATCGCTCAAACAAGACATTGCAAAGAAATATGGGTTTATGTGATGCTTTCGGGTTATAAAAATAAAGTTATGTAATCTTTTGTTTTTGTTTTTTTTTTTTTTTTGAATCATGTAATGTTTGGTTTTTATTTTAATGAAATTGTGTTTTACTTTTAAATTATATTGTTTTAAATAAAAATGTAATTCTTTAGTTGATTAAAAAAAAGAAAAAGAAAAAAAAGGGTGACACGTGTCAAAATTTGCCCCACCTACCATTACACACCTAAACAATTCAAACCCCTTTGCTGACTAAGCTAACACGTGTCAAAATTTGCCCCATCTTCTTATTTTACCATTACACATAACCTTATCCCTCTAAAAAAAAAAAAAAAAATAGAATTTCTCTATCTCTATATCTCATTTTCATTTGTCCCGCTCTAAGTTTTTGCAAAAGTCAAATTATCCCTCCTTCCACATCTACTCTCTTCTTTTAACCTAAAAACCGCCCCCTTTATTTCAAAATCAAAAACCAGAAACCACCCATTACATCTCATCATCAAGATTTATTAGGCTTTTTAACGATTCTTCAATCCTCAAAATGACAAGAAAAAAAATGAAGATGATGTTATCAATGGGTACATAAAAGCCAGAAAAAAAATGAAGATGATGTTATCAATGGATACATAAAAACCGTCACCCACCTCCGTCCAACTTCCGGCCAACCCTCCTCTACACACCACCGCATAGATCTTCTTCCTCTCTTTATTTCTGGGGTCGTTGGAACGCAAGGAGTGCGTTTGGTACGTTTTGGAAGCAACACCGCCGCTTCACCACCACTCACCGCCGTGAGTCGCCACCACCTTGAGTCGCCACCACCTCCCCTCCTTTCTCCCTTGTCGGTAAGCATCACACACCCTATATTTTTATTATTTTCATTCTAATTCAAACCCTAATCGACTAACAACTTAATCTAATGATTTTTTTATAATAAAAGTAAACTAAAACTAATGTGTTCTATTGAAACTCGTGTGGATCTATTATTTTAGAAATCAACAGCTGTGACTCGCCACTTAGTCGTATGACTCGTCTGAGTCAACTCATAAGTTGAGTTGACTCGAACCCGAGTCGCATTTATTTACTGTTACATTTACTATTTCGAGTGATACTTGTTACTTTGATGATTTATTTTTGATATTTATAATGTTTTGATTGAGTTACTGCCTTGGCCGAGTGGTATAGCAGTCGGATAGGATGATTCGTGACTAGAGGTGAGTCACGCTAAATTTCACATAACATATAAGGAGATAGTTATCCATACAGACTGATGAGAGATGTCTAGCTAAATGATTTATGCGCATGCGTTTAGCTTGAAGTGTTGAAAAACAGTTAACGATTTGATGATTATACACTATATCTCAAACATGGATGAGCTGAAAATTATACTCTCAAAAGTCTTATTTTTGAAGGCACTATATACTATATAGTATCAATTTTTCGTCTAATGTTTGTTATCCTCTTACTTTCTTTTAATTTTATTTTATTTTGAGGGATATTTAGTTGCTACAGTGGCATATCTTCTTTATAGTGATGGTTCAAGCTCGTTGCACATGATACATACATATTTCCAGTGATCTGTTATAGTGTTATTGACTATACCTTGTAATTTTGCAGTGCTCTCGATGGACTTGTAAACCTATGGCAGATTCAGGCTAGAGGGTATGTACTGTAACCACCTATTTCATTTTCACAATCCATTGACTTCTTGAGAAGCTTTGGAAATATTTTATACATCTATACGCTTTCACTTAGGCAATCAGTATGACCTCTCTAATTATGGTACAACATCTTATTTCTTCCTATCTAAAACTTTGTTGTAAGATAAAACTATGGTTCATAGCATTTTCAATTTTAAAGTTTTAAGTTTTGGTTTTCTTTGAGAAAATTGTAAAGTAATGAATACTCGTTCGCTGATTTAACTAATCTTGTATTCATATCATGATATTCTTTATGAGTTGACATGAAAATGTCAATATGTCATTTTCTTCTATTTCATCGCATCACAAACAAAGATTCTGTCTAGTTTCCTCTTGTAACTTATACCTTTCATCTTTATGACAGTCGCCGGTCATCCTCTTTTTCTATGTCATGCTCAAAATATTATTTAGTTTTCTGCACTCATGATATCTTCGAGAAAGCTTGTGTTTCTATCATGAAAACATTTTTTCAAGTCACTTCAAACCTACTATAATGTCTCTGGCATCCATTCCAAGTTGTAGGAAATAATCCTGGAAGTGATAATCTCAAGTACCTTCTCGCCCTTATGAAATCTGATTGTTATCCCATATCTCCCCATCCCATATAATTATTGAATGGTAATCTCATCTCTAATATACTTGCAGAAAGCTTGGGATTTTTTTCGTAATAATCTAATAAGGATTTGCATACATCGTCAAAACCTCTTTTTTATACTTGCAGAAAGCTTGGGAAGTTCCTGTAATAATCTAGTAATCTAGTTGGTTTCTCTTTGAGATAGAACTTTCTCATGAACATTTCGCCTATGTCTAAGAGCTGAGATCATATTTTGCCCAGTCCACTCCTATCTTCTATTCAAAATCCAAGTGTTATTCAGCTATATTTTTGCACTTCTTCTGATGTACTGTAACAAACAAAACCAAAAACCTTATCATTTTGTTTTTTGTGAGCTTTATATTTTGTTATGATATAATCAGGTTGTATTTGTTATAATTCGGTTTGGAAACCACTTAGGGTGTCTAGATGGCTTTGTTGTCTCGGCTGTAAGAAAACCACCAAGAGGTGGCGTTTATATTGGGTCCGGTCACCTAAGGGTGTTGTGTGTTTGGGTTGAGGGTGTTTGTGTTGGTCGTGGTTGCGACAAGAAACCTACGTGGGGTGCGTAATGTTTGTTTGGTTATAACGAGTCACCACAAGGGTGGTTTTGGTTGCTTGCTGTATAATGAGAAAGAATTATTTTCAGAACCCCCTTCTTGGTTCACTCCTAAAAGGTTTTTTTTACTTTTTTTATTTTTTAAGTTAGAAGATAATCAATGTGGGAATTTTAAGATAACCTTTTGTGTTAATGTGTGATTAGGGTTTACTAATCAATTGTATGATCTATACAGGTTGCTTGTGATATCTCGTAAAGTTTGTTTTCACCTTTTGTTGGTTTGTTTGATTTCAGTATCATAAGGACTATCAGACTTTTGCAAACACAGCTCGTTACTGGACTAAATCTTTTGCAAAGACATCTTCTGCAGGGGTTGAAGAAAAGGTACGTATAATATAAATAGTCTTTTGAGTAGTGACCGAGCATAAACATAGTTTTAGGCTGTCCAAAAGTAGATGTTAGCGATGGCAAAATGGGTTGGTCTAGTTGGTGGTACAGAGATTGGACGAGGATGGTGTGAGGTAAACGTTCAAGTACCAACAAAAAGAGATGAAATGTTGGTGAGACCATATGGGTTATTTGCCACAATTGAAGACTGTGTTGGTGCAACCATAGCATAGCCTTGTCCCTTTATCTCGGTATGTCTTTGTTAATCTTGTGATACCAATAATTTTAATAACATGGAGCTTAATGCTTATACATGGATGTTTATTTGTAGGTGGTCCGTGAGGATTGAGAAAGGATGCATGATGACCCCGGACTAAGCTTCTTGTTGCTTTAATTTATTGTTTAATGTTACAAGACTTTATGTTGGATAGTGTCTACCTTATTTATGTTTAGTGCTTTTGTTATGACAATTGCTTATTTGAAATACAATTTCGTTTTGTTCATTTAATAATTAGTTGATCTTTTATTCATATCGTAATAATAGAGTGTGCATGCTGAAAATAGCGTCCTATCATATGACTTGTCAGGACTTTGAAATTGTCCTATTAAACTTATTAACCGTCCTAACAATAAACTTTTAAGGACGCTTAACATTGTAAAAGTGTCCTAATATGTTGTTATTAGGACGTTATTTAGGTTGTTAATAGACATTTTATACGAAAAAAAATTGGTTTCATAATCTTCTTTGAGATATTAGAACCCTTTTCTTGGTGCTAAAGTAGCTATAATGTTACATGATAAGCGTCCTAACAATTATCTTTTAAGAACGCTTGTATGTGTATCAAAAGATTAAAATTAGGTAACCACATGTTAGAACATTGTAAAAGTGTCCTAATATGTTGTTATTAGGACGTTATTTGGTTGTTCATGGACATATAATGCGACCATAAATTTGGTTTCATAATCGTATTTGGGATATTAGGACCCTTTTCTTGGTGTTAAAGTAACTATAATGTTATATGATAACCGTCCTAAGAATCAACATTTAAGGACGCTTGTATGTGTATCAAAAGATTAAAAGTAGGTTACCACATGTTAGAACATTGTAAAAGTGTCCTAATATGGTTTTATTAGGACGTTATTTGGGTTGTTTATAAGACCATAAAATTGGTATCATAATCTTATTTGAGTTATTAGGACCCTTTTCTTGGTTGCTAAAATAGCTATGATGTTGCATCATATGCGTCCTAACAAACTTTTAAGGACCTTTTTAAGTGTGTCAAAAGATTAAAAGTAGGTAAGCACATGTCAAAACATTGTAAAAGTGTCCTAATATGGTTTTATTAGGACGCTATTTGGGTTATTCATAGTCATATAATACGACCATAAAATTGGTTTCATAAGGTATTTGAGATATTAGGACGCTTGTTACCTATTACAACCCCCTTACATACATCCCTTTCATCCTTGGTCCTATCAAATGAAAGGTCCTATAAAGTACCATTTTATGACGCTTACGGGGGTCCTAAAAAGCCACTTTTCTTGTAGTGAATTCACCTCGATATAAATACATTCAAGGATATAAACATGCAAATATAGGATATATTATTAATAAAATGATGAACAAACATAACCATTAGTTTTATTCCATTTAAAATTAATAACTATTTTACAACATCCCTTATCCAAACACTAATCACGGATATGCATGAAACTACTAGCTAAACGAAGTCCTATACCATCAAAAAGTTCTTTAAGCTTTCCTCCTGGTAGAGCCTTCGTTAATGGATCTGCTTAGTTGTTATCTGTGTGAACTTTGAGTAATTCGATCTCGCCAATATCCACTTGTTCCCTAACATAGTGATATCGAATCGGGAAATGTCTGGTGCCCTTCATGATTCCAGGTTCATTGGCAAATGTAACTGCGGCAGAGTTGTCACAATACATTTTTATAGGTCTTTCGATTGAGGGCATAACTCCAAGCCCCGAAATGAACTTCCTAATCCAGACTGCTTCCTTTGCAGCTTCTGAGGCAGCAATATACTCGCTTTCTGTAGCAGACAAAGCTATAGTGCTCTGCTTCTGGCTTTTCCAATCCACAGCTCCTCCATTGATGACAAAAATGTAACCCGTCTGAGACTTCGTATCGTCTTTATCACACTTCCAGGATGCATCGCAGTAACCTGTAACACACAGCTCTGCTTCTGGGATTCCCCCGTACACTAAAAACATATCCTTCGTAGCTCTCAAATACTTGAGAATATGTTTCACAGCCGTCCAGTGGAGTTCACCTGGATTCTGCTGATATCGACTGGTAATGTTCAGAGCAAACGCCACATCGGGCCTTGTACATCGCACCGCATACATAATAGATCCCACAGCCGAAGCATAAGGGACTCTCTTCATGCGTGCCACCTCTTCAGGTGTTGAAGCACAAGCTTTGCTACTCAAGCCATGATCTACTTTCATTGGCAAAAATCCCTTCTTGGAATTTTGCATACTGAATCTCTTCAGTATCTTGTCAATGTAAGCACTTTGACTTAAACGAATCTCTTCAGTATCTTGTCAATGTAAGCACTTTGACTTAAACCAATTAATCGCCTTGATCTATCTCTATAGATCTTGATTCCCAGAATGTATGCTGCTTCCCCTAGATCTTTTATGGAAAAAAATTTCCCAAGATAGGCTTTCACCTTATTCAAGCTTGGAATGTCTTTACCCATAATCAATATGTCATCAACATATAGAACTAGGAAAATAACACCACTCCCACTGGCTTTGTGATATACACATGGCTCATCATGATTTTGAGTAAATCCAAACCTTTTGATCTCCTCATCAAATCTTTTATTCCATTGACGTGATGCTTGCTTCAATCCATAAATGGATCTTTGAAGTTTGCATACACGGTTTGGAAACTTTGGATTCACAAACCCTTCAGGCTGCGCCATATAGATGTCTTCATCTAGACGACCATTCAAGAAGGCGGTTTTGACATCCATTTGCCAAATCTCATAGTCATAGTACGCTGCTATGGCTATAAGAATCCTAATAGCCCTAATGTCAGCTACAGGAGAAAATGTCTCCTCATAGTCAACGCCATATGTTTGGGTAAAGCCTTTGGCTACCAAACGGGCCTTGTAGGTGTGTACATTGCCATCCATGTCAGTCTTTTTCTTGAAGAGCCACTTACTCCCAACTACCTTGGCATTGGGAGGAAGGTCCACTTCAATCCAGACTTGATTGTCCTTCATGGATTGCATTTCCCCATTCATGGCAATCTGCCATTTATCCTTTTCAGGATCATTCATGGCAGCTCTATAATTAGCAGGCTCTCCAAGGTCCCCTAATATAGTTTCTTCAACCTCCATGTTAAGACATAGATGGTTAGGTGCTCTTACAGTCCTTTCGGATCTGCGAATGGGAATCACTTCAACTTCAGGTGGAGGACCTAGACTATCCGGTTCCACAGGAAGTTCACCAGTGTTTTTAGAAGGTAATGTATCCTCTTTATCATCTTCCAGATCATAGAGCCTCCCACTGAATTCTTGAGATATCAGATCCTTTTCAAGAAAGTCTGCAAACCTAGCAACAATTACCTTTTGTTCAAGTGGGAAGTAAAAGTAGTAACCCATTGTTTCCTTTGGGTATCCTACATAGATACATTTCACAGATCTTTGTTGGAGCTTATCAGCTGAGTCATGTTTAACAAACGCCTCGCAACCCCAGACCTTAAGATAAGACAAGTTAGGCGTTTTCTTAAACCATAACTCATAGGGTGTCTTATCCACCTTCTTGGTTGAAACCATGTTTAATATGCGAATCACATATTCCAAGGCATAATCCCAGAAAGATAATGGTAGAGTAGTAAGATTAAACATAGATCGCACCATATCCAATAATGTACGATTCCTTCTCTCAGATACTCCATTTTGCTGTGGAGTATATGGAGATGTGAGATGCTGAACAATTCCATTCTCACTCAGATAATCTTTAAACTCCTGACTAAGGTATTCACCACCTCTATCGGATCGAAGAGCTTTAATCTTCTTTCCGAGTTGCAACTCTACTTCAGCTTTAAACACTTTGAATGTTTCAAACACCTCATGTTTATGTTTAAGAAAATAAACATAACCATAACGGCTGAAATCATCCGTGAAGCTTAGGAAGTAGCTAGCACCTCTCTTTGACGTATGTCTAAGTGGTCCACATACATCAGTATGTATTAAACCAAGTAGATCATCAGCCTTTTCAATACGGTTATTAAAAGGTTTCTTGGTCATCTTCCCAGATATACAAGATTCGCACTTATCAAATGATTCATCATTGATATTTTCCAAAAGCCCATCGCGTTGCAGCTTTTGCATGCGAGTCTTGCCTATGTGGGCAAGTCGACAATGCCAAAGATAAGAAGAATCCAAGACATTCTTGACTCTCTTATTGTGGATGCTATACATCGAATTATGATCACCATGTTCATTCATATCAATTTCAAAAACACCATTAATAGCAATCGCATTAAAATAAAAAACACCATTTAATGAAACAGAAATCTTATTGCCAATAATAGTATGATGAAATCCCATGTCTAACAAACAAGCAAAAGAAATAACACCTCTAACAATAGATGGTGAATAATGACAATTATTTAAATTCAGTATCAAGCCCGAAGGCAAAACTAATTCAAACATTCCTATGGTTTCAACTGCTGCTTGTGCTCCATTGCCCACTTGCAGAAATTGCTCCCTATAGGCGAGTCTCTTTTGCACTCTAAATCCCTGTAGCGTATTACAAATGTGAATACCGCATCCAGTATCATATACCCAGGAATTTAATTTACGAGTTAGTGAAAATAATTCAATCATAAAGAAATTACCTGAAGTACTGGCTTGCCCAGTCTCACCTTTCAGCTTTTTATGTCGCAACAACTCGAGATAAAGAGGACAATTCCTCTTCCAGTGTCCAGTCTCGTGGCAGTGAAGACAACCTTGATCCTTCTTCTTGGGATTAGGCTTGTTCTTCTTAGGGGCCTTTTTAGGTTCAGACTGATAGGCCAAAACTTGTTTACCTTTATCAGCAACTTTACCTTTCCCCTTATTCTGCGGTTTTGGTTTCTGAACCCTACCTCCACGTATTGCTAGTACTTGTGGAGTAGGAGCCTTATCCTTGCCCGGTAAACCCTTCTCATAATCAACGAGCATTGCGAGTAACTCAGTTATAGTCTTCCCCGAGCAATGCATGTTGTAATTCTGAACAAAACCCTTAAAGTCCTTGTTAAGGGACCTATTGATTAAGTTCACATAAACATTGTCGGCTAACATATAACCCATAGTGTAGAGATGATCGATATAATCTTTCATCAATAACACATGATCTCGCACGGGTGCGCCTTCCTCTTGCTTACAGCTATGAAATTTATCGATCAGATCATAAAATTCAACAGCAAGAGGTACCTCATAGGTTTTCTGGAGTTCTTCAAGCATGTCTTTAGGAAAGTGATGCTCAAATTGTTTTTGCAACTTAGGCACCATGCTATTTAGCATTAAGCATGCTACCTCATTATGCATATCATACTCCTTTTGTCAATTAGCTTTGACCTCATCAGATGCATCATCAGCTGGCTGTGCAGGGCAAGGCTTGGTCAAATAATCAAGCTTCTTGGTCACTCGCAGGACAATCCTCAAGGACCGATGCCAATCATTGAAATTAGGCCCAGTCAGTTTTTCCCTCTCAAAGTGAGCTTTGAAAGCGGAACCAGCAGATTGTGTGTCGGGTTGAGCCATTTCTACAGAAAAAGTTCAAATATTAGTATTTTCGACAATACACTTTTCAAGAAAAGAAAACTACCCAGGAATTATAAAACATCCATTTAATTTTCTTGAAAACTAGGATCCAACTTTCCATAGTTCCACCACATCAGTTGATCTGCTAGCAGTGAAAGTACAAAAGATGGTAACTTGTCGTACAATAATCGCGAAACAATTTCCGACTCCTAAATTTATGGGAATTACATTTGCCAAACAATTTGCAATGTAAGCATGTTTCTTCCCATCTCATGCTTTAAGTCTCAAGGTCTCACTTATAACTTAATTAAGTCGTCTAATTTAGAAACATGTAAATTCACATAATTTTATTGCACTCAGTTGATCTGCTGGCAATAAAAGCATGTAATTTACCTTGTCATTAATATCTGTGTCAAGGTCTCACTTACGCCAGATATTAACTTCAAGTGTCTCTTATAATTAGATAGCAAGTGACTTAAATTTTAGGGTATTTATTTTTTATGTGACAATCAAAATATGTACGAAGAAGCATGCACTCAACTTCGTATCATAAGGTTTTCAAAACAATTTTAATTACCAATTCATAAGCTTAAATCAACCAAATTTTAATCGATGGCGTTGAGAAACTTACAACATTGCCTTAAGATGTTTCGTACATGTAAATGGTGTACTTGGTAAGTCTAATTTTGACGCACAGGCGAGCGGAGAGACAGAATGGAGTCTCTTTAAGGCCACAATTTAATGCGAAACCAACCTTATACCCACTTTATAGTTTGTCAAAAATTAGGTCCGCCGCTTCGACCATTATGTACAGTTGCATCAATCAATTAACAATTTATGATTTTAAAGCTTAAAATAATGTAGTAAATTATTAAATTGCTAGTCTCGCCTGGGAGCAAATTACCGTGCGAAGCGAACCACTATCGGCACATAAGACTTGGCAATAAATAATTTACCACAATTAAGGTTTCATAGTTATTAGGTTCATTTAATTTTTATACCAAAAAAACTACCCTCTTGTTTGCTTACAATTCATGAACAATTTAAACAAATAAGACAAGTAATTTCAACAAAATTAAATAAACACAAATAACACATATAATCTTAACAATTAAATCATATAGCCACATGCAAACCTTTTGATAAATCCTATTAATAATCTATATGTGTAATTATTATGTATATAATTAAGAAAACTCCCATTGGTTTTCGAGCGCATTGTACCCAATGGACCATAGACGCCAACAATTGGCCGCGTAAGTTTTAATAATTAAATACCACATAGCACATAACCGATTCATTAATTTAGTATATTAGGTCTTCCCTAATTTTAGATCTATCTAAAACATGTAGCACATAAACAAACCCTAATCCATGATTTCTTTGCATGAAAAAATCATGGATCAAACAGGAACGTAACCCTTTATTCAAATAATCACATAAACATGTTCCTAATTAGGGTTACAAAACTAACTTTTCAACAAAAGAGGGTCGAACCCCCTCCCTAATTGTTTAGTTCGAATTATTTTTCAAGATCTAGAATAAAACCCTAAAAAAATCGACTAATAAAACATGTAAATCCAAATCAAGATTTGATTTTTATTATGTGTTTCGATAATTACAATTACATGTTAAACGGCTCGTGATGCCACTGTTGGTTTTAAATAATTTGACATTCAAATAAATAAATAACCATAAACATCAAAGCACACAAAACGCGGAAGCAAGGATCATAATTAACATGTAATAAGTAATACCGAAAAATAAATAGGAACGTACCGTTGTGATCTTAGCTAAACAAAGATCCAAACTTGAACTTCTCTTCTCTTGAACAACCAATAGGATTAACGTGGAACCCCTTACCTTTTTTGTTCCAAAATCCAAGATCAATATCTAAAGTAAGATATTAACGAGTTCTCGAACACACGTACTATTACTCGGCTAACGAATGATGCTAGTGATTGAACACGGTTAACCTAAACAATTTAGTTAACAAGAAAAGCTATGGATCGATCCACCTAGGGTGTAGATCCGATCGGTATTGAGCAAGGAGGAGAGGAGAGAAATTTAGGGTTTAGGTTTACAATGCACTAGCCAAAAACCCTAAACCTTATGCCTTTATTTATAGCCAAAACCTATCTTGGAGCCAAAGCTACCACATTGGGTCGACATGGGTTGGAAACCCATAAACCCCAACCGGCCATACCCATAATATGGGTATCTAGATCCTTCCAAATCTCCTTTTTCAATAATAGTCCTTTAACTATTAACTTAACGACCGTTAGTCAATTCGGTTAATCACTTAACGTCCGTTATCTTTCATTTCGTGTCCAAATAATTAAAACACATAACAATTATATATATATTAATTATTTACGTTAGTCATTCATACGTAAAGTGTGCAATCCCTCGCTCCCGAGTTTGAATCTAGTCATACACGATAATATTTTTCCAATAAAACTCTAACAGATACAACTAAAAATCCATAGATCTATGTTTATAATGAAAAGGAGTAACAAGTGGTATGTTTAACATGTATATTTGCATGTCTAGTTACTAATATAACTTGAAAATACATCAAATGAAAGTATGAAAAGATTGAAAAGATTACTTGAAGCTTACTTGATGATTTAAGGTGGTTTGGAGAGAAATGTGTAAGTAACCTAGGGATTTTTATTTCAAAATCCTAGCTAGGAGTATAAATGAGACTAGATTATCACTTGTTCTTGAAAAGTTTATGGATTCTCCTTGTGTTCTTGATGTGGCCGATCTAAATGGAGAGAAAAAGAGAGAGTTTTGATCTTTTTTTGCTAGTTTACTTGTAGTGAATGTGTTATGGAAATTAAATGACAAAACATATATTCTAGTGCATTAATGTTAGTCCAAACTAATCAAGTATATATGTGAAGTTAGGGAGCTAGGGGGTGGCACACATGGGTCAAGGATGAAGAAAAGTGGCTCATTAAAACTCTTGTCTCCCATTTTACAAGTATTAGTTTGTTTTAAGCATACATTAGGTGTTATTGTGTACCGAGTTAACTAGAAATAAATCTTGACGAGTTAGAATAAAATACAACGAAGTTGTAAAAATTGTAAAATCTTATTCTTTGCAAGAATCGGGTGTTAGAATAATTATTGGGTTGAAATTTCGCAAACCGACGGTGTTATAAGCTTTTAACGAGAAATATAGCAAACGATTTAAAAACACCGGGTAAATTAATAATATAATCTTTATATCATTATAATGAGTATGAAAATATGTTATGATCACTGACGGGGGTATCGGGTATAATGTTAGTAGTAATGACTGAGTGGTAACGTTTATTAAATAATTAACATACGTTAATGAAAATCACACAAACCCGTGCATGACCTAATATGATGATGATGTTACTGATGATATGTAGACTACTCTAGTCTATATGAAGTGTCCTTACTGATGATGCATGAATACGCAGCTAAACCTTAATGGTTACGCGCATTTGAATACCCGTAAACCTAGTTTACGTAATGATGAATGATAATCATGAATAGTGATTTCCCTCCGGGAATGAATAGTGTTTCGTGAATAGTAAAATTTTTGAAAACTTCTCAAAGTCTCAAACTGACTTCAAAAATGATGAATAGTGATTGGTGAATAGTAAATGATGAATAGTGATTGATGAATAGTAACTTGTCGAGGTTTAGAAAATGACTTGAAATTACGGGTTGTCATAGTCACCCACCCAAAAAGGAATTCAGTCCCTGAATTCAGTTGGTGTTGGTCTCTGGAGTGGACTCGGTGAAAAGATGTGGGTACTTGAGACGCATCTGGTCTTCCCGCTCCCAAGTAAACTCGGGACCTCTACGAGAATTCCAGCGAACCTTCACGATAGGAATTCTGCTCTGTTTCAACTGTTTGACCTCGCGGTCCCTGATTTCTGCGGGCTCCTCGACGAAATTGAGCTTATCGTTGAGTTGAACTTCGTCTAATGGAATTACAAGCGATTAATCTGAAAGACATTTCTTGAGGTTTGAAACATGGAAGGTGTTATGGACACTACTGAGCTCTGACGGAAGCTCAAGTCTGTATGCCACAGGACCAATCCTTTCCAGAATTCTAAATGGCCCAATGTATCTCGGGTTCAACTTCCCTCGTTTTCCGAATCGTATCACGCCTTTCCAAGGCGAGACTTTCAACATGACCTTGTCTCCAACCTGGAATTCTAATGGTTTGCGTCTAATGTCAGCGTAACTTTTCTGTCGACTTCTGGTTTTGCGGAGTCTTTCTCGGATCTGAATTATCTTTTCTGTTGTTTCGCGAACCATCTCTGGACCAGTAAGTTGTGCATCGCCAACCTCGGCCCAACAAACAGGGGACCGGCACTTGCGACCATAGAGTGCCTCGAATGGTGCTGCCTTTATACTCGTGTGATAACTATTGTTGTAAGAGAACTCGATCAACGGCAAATGGTTAGCCCAACCATTTCCAAAGTCTATCACACATGCCCTGAGCATGTCTTCCAACGTCTGAATCGTTCTCTCGCTCTGACCATCGGTCTGAGGATGATAGGCAGTGCTCATGTCTAATTTGGTTCCAAATGAATCTTGTAATGACTCCCAAAAGTTTGAAGTGAATCGACTATCTCTGTCAGAAATGATGGAAACTGGTGCACCGTGCTTTGAGACTATTTCCTTGATGTAAAGTCTGGTAAGCTGATCCATAGAATAAGTCTCTCTGATTGGAATGAAATGGGCTGATTTAGTGAGTCGATCAACTATTACCCAAATAGCATCGAAACCGCCTGATGTTTTTGGAAGTTTAGTGACAAAGTCCATTGTAATGCGTTCCCACTTCCACTGGGGAATTTCTGGTTGCTGAAGCAATCCTGATGGTTTCTGGTATTCGGCTTTTACTTTAGCACAAGTAAGACATTTGCTGACATACGTAGCTATTTCTGCTTTCATATTCGGCCACCAATAAAGTCTTTTGAGATCCTGATACATCTTGTCAGAACCTGGGTGAATGGAGTACTTCGACTTGTGCAATTCGTGCATAATCAACTCTCGTATCCCACCGTAGAGAGGTATCTAGCTTCTATCCTTGAAGCATAATATTCCATCTGCTCTTCTTACAAAGCCATTGGCATTCTCTGGCATTTTATCGATTTTCTCACTTGGTCGGTTTTCTTCCTTGAGTGCTTCTACCTGAGCCTCGAGGATTTTTTACGGTAAAGGTGAAATGATCGTCATTCCCAATTATCTGACTCTCAAAGGCTTGAGTCTTTCCTTCTGGCTAAGGGCATCTGCCACAACATTAGCCTTCCCTGGGTGATATCGAATCTCACAATCGTAATCACTAAGCAGTTCCAACTAACGACGCTGCCTCATGTTGAGTTCTTTCTGATCAAGTATGTACTGTAAGCTCTTGTGGTCGGTAAATACTACACACTTAGTTCCGTAAAGATAGTGCCTCCAAATCTTGAGTGCGAAAACCACGACACCCAATTCTAAGTCGTGAGTAGTATAGTTCTTCTCATGCTTCTTAAGCTGACGAGATGCATAAGTTATCACCTTCTCGTTCTGCATTAGCATGGCTCCAAGCCCTTTATGTGAAGCATCACAATATACCACGAAGTTTTCAATCCCTTCGGGTAATGCCAAAATTGGTGCACTACAAAGCTTCTGTTTCAATAACTGAAAAGCGGACTCTTGTTTTTCTCCCCACTCGTACTTCTGGTTCTTCTGTGTCAACTTGGTCAACGGTTTAGCTATCTTAGAAAACCCTTCAATGAACCTTCTATAATATCCGGCAAGTCCTAAGAACTGACGAATCTCTGTTGGAGTCTTGGGTGTTGCCCAATCTTTAACTGCCTCGATCTTTGCAGGGTCCACTTGTAATCCTTGACTATCAATGACATGACCAAGAAATTATACTCTTCGGATCCAAAAATCACACTTCGAAAATTTTGCATACAATTTCTCCTTTTTGAGTAGCCCTAAGATCGTCTTGAGGTGCTCTCTGTGTTCTTCTTCGCTCTTCGAGTAAATCAAGATATCATCGATGAATACAATCACAAACTTATCCATATACGGCTTGCAAACTCTATTCATGAGATCCATGAATACTGCAGGAGCATTGGTTAATCCGAACGGCATTACTTGAAACTCATAATGACCATAACGAGTCCTAAATACTGTCTTCGGGATTTCTCCCTCCCGAACTCTGAGCTGATGGTAACCTGATCTTAAATCAATCTTTGAGTAGAAACTAGAGCCTTGCAACTGATCAAACAAGTCATCGATTCTAGGCAGTGGGTAACAATTCTTCACCGTTAACTTGTTCAGTTCTCGATAGTCTATGCACATCCTGAAAGATCCATCTTTCTTCTTCACAAACAGGACCGGTGCTCCCCAAGGCGAGGAACTCGACCTAATGAATCCTTTGTCTAAGAGCTCTTGCAATTAGTTAGACAACTCTTGCATTTCTAATGGCGCTAGTCGGTAAGGTGCTCTTGCGACTGGTGCTGCTCCAGGCACTAAGTCAATCTGAAATTCTACTTGGCAAGTAGGTGGAAGTCCTGGTAAGTCTTCAGGAAAGACCTCCGGAAAATCTCGGACAATTGGTACATCTTCAAGTTGTTTCTCATCCGACTTCTTCTCTGTGATATGTGCCAAGAAAGCATAACAACCCTTCTTTATGTATTTCTCTGTTTTGATGCATGAGATGATACTGAGTCTAGTCCCACTTCGTTCACCATGAACGATCAAGGTTTTGCCATCGTAAGGAAGATGAACAACCTTTTCATCACAAATGATCCTTGCCTGATGTCGGGATAACCAATCCATACCAATTATGACGTCAAAACTTCCAAGTTCTACAGGCATGAGGTCTATATTGAATGGGTGATTAAGAAAATTGAGAGTGCAACCACGAATGATGGTGTTTGTGCCAACTAAACTACCGTTAGCTAGTTCGATGTGGTAGGGAGTGTCTAGTGTGGTTGGTTCGATATTGAGTAAAGGTGTAAATGCAGTAGAAACAAAACTTCCATCGGCTCCTGAATCAAATAAAATGGATGCATAACGATTATTGATGAGGAACGTACCCGTGACGACATTCGGTTCCTATTTGACATCTTCACCCCCTATCACATACACTCTGCCTCTAGCTGTTCCACCTTGATTTTCGTTCCCTTGATTCTTTCTTTTTGGACATTCATTCTTGAAATGTCCTCTTTCTCCACAACCAAAACAGATCAATAGGGGTCTCTGATCATCAACCACAATCGGAGCCTTGCAATCCCTGGTCGAATGACCAACCTTCTTACAGTTCCCACAAGGATTAGGACAGTTTCCAGGGTTATGATGGGTTTGGCATTTGTTGCACTTGGGTAAGGTACCATTGTAACCTCTCTTTTCAGCTGGGCCTGCAGCATAGGCCTTTGCAACTTCTTGCCTCTTGGGTGGTGGTTGGGTAGCATTGCCACCTTGGTTATTGTCCCACTTTCTTTTTTTGTTGTTGTTATTGTTGGAACGGTTTCGGTTATTGTTATAATTGTTGTTGTTTCGGTAGTTGTTGGAGTTGTTGTTGTAGTTACGGTTACTGTTGGTGTTGTTGTTGTTATTGTTTGCAGTCGTCCCTTTCTTCACTACCTGAGCCATAAGCTTCTGAGATATTCTGACAGCCTCGTCCAGTGTTTGTGGGTCAAAAGAAATTACATCCCCCTGAATGCTGGATGGTAAACCACCAATGAAATTTTCTAACAGCTTTTCGTTGTCTGGAACCACAGTTGGACACAATGCAGCCAACTCCTGAAATCTTCTGATGTATGCTTCAATCTCATTACCCTTAGTCACTAACTCATAAAATTCTGTTTCCAACTTTTTCACTTTCGTGCGTGGACAAAACTTCTTAGACAGTAATTTCTTGAATTCATCCCATGAGAGCTTGTGAGCATTTTCCATACCAATAGGCTGGGCATAAGAATTCCACCATGACATAGCTTCGTCAATGAGTGTACTGGTTGCAAACTTTACCTTGCTGTCCTCGGGACAGTTGCATAGCAGGAATACAGATTCTGTCTTTTCAAACCATCGGATCATAGCAGTGGCTCCTTCAGTGCCCTTAAGTTTATAGGATCACCACTCTTGAAGTGTTTGTAAGTACACTTACGACCATTAGTATCTCGTCCTCCAGCTTCTTCCGTTTCTGCCCTAGAAGCGGCTTCAGCAGCAGCAGCTACGGCTGCTCTTTCAGCTACTAGTGCTGCCTCAATACTGTCGCAACAAGCTTCTGATATCAGCGGGTTGTCATAGATGTAGTAGCTCTTTTGGGCGGCATGACTCTTCATAATCACAAAAGATAACAACAATGAGAACTCACAATAGAAACGATCATCATGCACAATATATACAACCACAACATGTATAAATACAATGAAATCACAACGAGAACAACCACGAAATATCATAAATATAATCATAATGTGTGAATAAACTAGAAGGGGGGGTTGAATAGTTTTACTTCTTTTAAATTTTATTGTGAAAACTTTGTTTACTTTTAAAAACATCGATTCGATCTTATGTGACTTCAACTCTTAAACAATATGAACAAATATAGACAAATGTAAATAAGTAATGCAAGTAAAGTAAATGAAATGAAATGAAAGATAGGGACGGAAAGATCAAACCACAACACGAGGATTTATAGTGGTTCGGCTACAAGGACACCTTCCTTGCCCTACTCCACTCCCCGAGTCACCTAGTCGAGAGTTCTCTTCACTATGTCAACAAACTCCCTTATGGCGGAGAAAACCTTACACAACTTTAGCTTACACCGGCTTAACGACACAAAGCTAGATGTCGGGTTCTAATCGTAGCTAGAACCAATCTCACAACTTCTACACGACTTCTTCACGACTTATTCACAACTTCTTCACGACGGCTTCACGACTTCTTCTACACGACGGCTTCACAACTTCTACACGACGGCTTCACAACTTCTAGACTATGACTTCACAACTTCTACACTACTTCTTTACAACACAACTACTTACTTACACTTAGATCTACTTATCACAACTATACAACACTTTACTTTACACAACTACAAAATGATATGAATTGAACTACAATACTTCTTCTCTAGTTGAAGGAGTATTCTTCTTTTGCACTTGGATGATGAAAGCTTGGATCACTTGAAAACCAATGCTTAAGAGAATATGATCAAAGGATTTTAGAAAGGATTTACAAGGATTAGAGAAGATTTAGAACAGAAGGTTTGGGGTGCAAAAGGTGAGGAAAAAGTCCAGAGATGAACCAGTATTTATAGGCAAATCTGAGGGGCTAGAGGAGCGGGGCGGTCCCCTTAAATAGGGGGGCGGTCCCCTTAAAATTAAGGGGGCCGCCTAGTAAAATTAAGGGGGCCGCCCAACTGGAACGTTACTCAGATTTGTCTTTTTGTGGGGAAGGTTTTTCTGGAACATTTTTACCATTTTTGGTTGAAAATTTGAATTCATAAATTTATAAAGGATTAAACATTTTTATTTAATACCAAAAATGATTTTCTAAAAGATATAAAATGTTTTGGTCATTTTATAAAAAATCTAGTGATTAAGAAAATGTTCCTTTGATCATATAATGCATTAAGCATTTGTTTATTCATACCTTAAGTGATTGAGTTGTTAAAATAGATATTTACAACTAAATACTTGTTTACGTCATAATTTTTCGTTTAATGATTTTACATTTTGTGATTATCAAAACGTAGAGATATCAAAAAATATTAATAACGTGTTTAGGAATTATTTATATCAACAATCTCCCCCTTTTTGATGATTACAAATCTAAACTCATTAAATTGAAAAATTAATTTTTAGACAAGTATTTAGTGAGTTTACATCTATTTCTCCCCCTTTTTGTAGAATCAAAAAGGTTATGCCGACAACTTTTAGACGTGAAATTTGTCGGGACAAGAACTCCCCCTTGATGTGTACTCCCCCTTGTTTGAGGGCATAAAGGAAACGAGATATGGAATACTTGCAAGAAAAATATTAGAAGCACAAGCATATATATAGCAAAAATAAGCAAGCATATAAAAGAAAGACATTCATTAATTAAAGATGTTGTGTATAAATACACAACCAAGTAGAGTACATCATAGGTGAAACATACAACATGCAACAAATAATACAATTAATGATACTACATAATCATCCCAAGAGTACATGATCCTCATAGAGCTTGCAACCAAAAAGAGTGGAAAACATTATTGGTGTTGAAACATTTTATCTAGTTTGAAGAGAAAGGAGGAGGTGGTGGTGAAATGGGTGAAGATGGCGGAGGTGGGTTGGTTAACATGTGCTCAATGCATGAGAACATATATTGCATTTCATCCCGAAGACCAAAGATGATGGTTCGGTTATGAATGCAACAAAGGCAAGTATCTCCATGAGCTTCAAGGAGACTCCAAGGTATAGGATTAACAAAGAGAGGTGGTGGAATTGGTGAGGATGAAAAGTGAGCATCAAGAGGTGTGATTGGTGAGAGGGAGATGGCAAGCTCGGTGGATGGAGGTTCTTGAGTGAGATGTGGTGGTGATGTTGTTGGTGGTGGTGTTATTTGTGGTGAGGAGAGATGTTTGTTGATGTAGTCATTGATGGATGAGGTTGAAGGTATGGAAGAAGAGGAGGTACCATAGGTGGAAGGTGTTTTGGACGGTACATTAGGTGCACTTGGAGATGAGCATTTAGGTGGTGGTGATGGAGTGGTGTTGTCTTCTTTAGTAAGATCAATGAAAAGTTGTTTGGGTGGTATGATGACCAATTTTTGTTTCTTAGAGGTCTTGGAGATGGAGGATTTTGGTGATAGCATGGTGTTGTAGGTTGATGTTTGAAGGAGATGAGGATTGATGAAATGAGGGTTTATCATTTGGAGGGAATTTATAATATGAAAGTGTGGTTGGTTTGGGTAAGGTTTTGAGGTTTAGTAGTAATATTCCAAACTCAGTTGGGTTATTAAGAGAAAGGGTAGCTGAGACTAGAGAAAAGAGGTCACAAGATGCAAAAGAAAACAGTGAAATTCACTGTCCAGATGGCCGGTCCCCTTAATTGTAGGCCGGCCCCCTTAAAATTAAGGGGACCGCCTAGCAAAATTAAGGGGGCCGCCCATCTGGTGTTTTCCCAGGCGACCAAAATTGAAAAATTTCCAGAAAAGGGTCAATTTTTAGGGTGTGTTTGCAGCAAGCTCTATTTGAACCATGTACACTAGGAATGATCCAATAGTAACAATAATATATCAAGCAATAGTGTACATATATAAACTAGCAAAATCATGTTATAAGCATATCATAGGCATATTATATTAAAGAAACAAAGTTCTAACATAATAGTAGTTAAACATCTAGCACAATGCAAAATAAATGTCAAAATAATAACACTACACATAATTGTCTAATAACATATCATCAATGTTCAATTAAACCCACACCAAACAAATCTATTTCTTCTTTCCAAGAATCTTCCTGAAGGCCTTTCCTATTGACTTGAATCCACCTCGAACCTCTTGATGCATTTGTTGAGTGGTGTTTAGCAATGAGGTTTGTCTTTCGAAGAGGAGTTGATCGTTTTGTTGGGAAGGAGAAGGAACTTGATAGTCGGTGTAATCAAGTTCCGGAAGATTATTAACGAATGTCGTGGGTGATGGGGTACTAACACGTGATGTGTCCTCCTCCTCATCATCATCATCTTCTCGATGAGATGTAGAACCACGAGGTGGGAGTGAGAAAGAGCTACGAGATTTGCCCTTGTCACTTCGGGATTGACGAGGTTGGACACGAACAAGAGGACGTAAGACCGGTTGAACGAACTCATAAATATCACTCTCAAGATGAGGGTAATGTTCCATGACATGATAATAAAGTCGAGTAAGGAACATACCATAAAGAAGATTGGCATTGGGAGTGTTTTTAGCGGATATGATTCGATGAACAAAGAGATAAGCCAAATTGTATTGTTCTTCCGCAACAACACAATACAACATGTGAGCAATGCTCGCCGTGAGATGATCACGGTGACCACCGGTATCGAACACATTCTCGCGAATGAGTTCTTCCCAACGCTTCATGTCGGGGCTTAACTCCTTGAGGAGGATTTGGTTTGCATGGATGTCGACATTTTTTTACTTAATCTTTCTGCTAGTCGTACCACGTTCTAGCTCAAGAAGTCGACGAATGTCGTCGGGAGTTGGGATCTCAGAATAGTATGGACCTCCTTGAGGTCGATGTTGTTCAAGAGAAGAAAGATCCCACTCATTTGAGAAAACGGCTTGACCGTTGTGGGGAATTTTGAGAATTTGACCGAATTGAGCGAGAGTAAGAGTGATGAATTCGTTTTGGATCATGAAGGAAATGAGGATATAACCATAGTCATCGGTTTGCACCGTAACTTGGCTATAGAAGTCAAGAACAAAGCGAGGAACGATACGCTCATTGATTTTCTAAAGACAATCGAGACGAACATTGGAGAACATTCGTTCGATATAGTCGGATTGATAGAAAGATGGATCGACAATTCTCCCCTCATGAATGTTTCTATTTTTGATGGAACGATAGAAACATGCAATAGCGGGAGATATGCCGGGAGTGGCGGAGACTTTTGGAATGTATTGTTTTGTTTTGGAGACATCACCAACCGTGGCTTTAGGCATTTTCACCTAAACAAGATAACAACAAGAAAATAAGATAAAAAAAAATGCATATGTGACATATACTACTCATGTGGAACGCAAACATACTTCGACTCTAAAATTTTAATCCTAAGAAGTAGTTTGCAATGTTCCTTATTTTTAATTTTTTAACTCGCTTAAAATGTATTTTATGATGTTAAGGAGTAGTTGTAATGATATTTTGATAAAGAACCAAACGTATCCAAACGCTCCTTTATACATCATAAGCCTCTTTGAAATGTGGCTAGACAAACATTAGATTGTATGTCTAGCTATTTCTTACGAGTATTTATGTTAAGTAACTCATTGAAAAGGTAAAAACGTAGATTTTGACACAAAAATGTCTTTTAATTTGTTATGCCAAACGCTTCCTTTTCTAGAAAAATAATGACTAATATTTCAATATACATATGAATTATGTATCTTGATGACTCAAAATTATTAGTTACATGTTTATAAACTTGTCCATTAGTTGTGAAATTCATTTTGACTTAATTTTGACAATTTTATGACTCAATCCAAACACCCTCTTATGTTTATAAAATCATTTTTCATGAATTGAAAAATATATTTTTAGGATTAAAAGTTGTGATATTATAATGTGGTTAGTTATAATAAGTGTTTATGGCATAATTCAACAATGTATAACAAATTTTGAATGAGAGTGTTTGGTTTTTTCAAAATTTTGGCATGAGGGTTTTAGATTACTTAGATTCTAGGTTAATTAAGTACTCTAATCCTATGGGAAGCATTTGGCAATGAGTATCCTAGACTTAATTTCAACATAAGTTCGAATTTAAAAATTTTAATTAAAATATCAAATTGTGATTAGACTCGAAATTTGATGAAATTAGATGAAATGTGTTTTGGAAAACTTACAATATATGTTGCTAATCGAGATATAAGTGTTTGCCCCTTGCAAATTTAGCCCGAATTGGTGATTTGGTAAGTGGTTTGGATGGTTTTTGGGTGGTTTAGTTCATTCACAGCAGGTAGCAAAGGAAGGGTGTGTGAGAAATGAAGTGTTTGGCAAAAGTTTTAAGAGGAAAATCGTTTTTGGTAGCAGCAGATGGCCGGTCCCCTTAAACATTAAGGGGGCCGCCCTCGTTAACTAGCCGGTCCCCTTAATTTTAAGGGGGCCGCCTACCAGAATTCTGAATTTTTCGAGTTTTGTATCTGACGGCAAAATATTTATACGTATATATATAGATAGATTTATAATATATCAAAAATACGTTGGGTTGAATAGGCACGAGGAGGGAATACTTGACACATTTTATTAACATTTCGTTAAAAAAATATCTTGAGAATTTTGGATAAAATGATCAAGACGTCAAGTTGACAGTGAGTTTGAGGAATAAGATGGAATGTGTATATATATATATATATATATATATATATATATATATATATATATGTTGAATGGTGTCGAGAGATAATGAGGTAAAGACGGAGATGAGTCCTGATGGCGTTGGGAGTTTGTTTCATCCATAGTTTTTTTTGCGCAAAGGTTATATATATATATTATGTGTAAAAGTAGGATGTTGAATGGTGTCGAGAGATAATGAGGTAAAGACGGAGATGAGTCCTGATGGCGTTGGGAGTTTGTTTCATCCATAGTTTTCTTTGCGCGAAGGTTCGAATTCTACTTCTATGTTGATCCACTCAACTCACTTCTCTTCATCACCATGAGTCTTGTGAGAGTGGACATAGAAGATTTTCATGTTGAACGTTATAGTCCAAGAGAGCAAAGGGGGAAGAAAAGGTTCGAGGACGAACAATTTCTTTTAGTTCTAGATAGTCAACAAATGACGTATCTAGGTTATGTGCGAATATATATATATATATATATATATATATATATATATATATATATATATATATAGACTACTTATTATGTATATGTATAATAGTATAAGTATATGTATAAAGGGGTAACATATTAACACGCACATAAGAATTAAATTAGGCACTTTTAAACTAACGGGGGCATGCAATTAACTAAGCATATAACATAGTAGAGAGCATGAAAGAGAGGCGTACCTTTTAGTCTTCAATAAGTAGTCTTCAAGCACTTCAAGGTGTTTATGTTGACTTATAGAAGCCAATCAAAGAAAAGATGCCGATTTCCCAATGAGTTAGCAAATTAGCCACTTGGTCCCCATTGTCTAATTGGTCCAAAGTTGTTTGAACCAAACATGGGTTGCAATTGACTAGGATGCATATATGGTGGAAGTATTCCCCAAGGATTGAAGCTTGGTGGATTTGAATAATTCTACATTGGGTAACTATTATTATTATGGAGATTTTGTCGATTTTGATTTCTTCTAGGTTGAGGAGTTTTAGGTCGAGGGTGAGGATTATTTGGTCTTCTTAGGGGAGGTGTTTTCGGTTTAGGGGATTCTTCTTTGGTTTTTAAAGATGGTTTGTAGAAAATTTTTACTTCATTATTACTAGCTATGGGTACTTTTCTATCTTTCATAAGTATGTATTTAGGTGTTGACTCTAAGGGTTTTTCCTTGCTAGATTCACATTCAAACTTCACATTTTTAGTTTCACTAGTTGAGGCCTTAGTTGAATTAAATCCTAAGCCGGTTTTATCTCCTACTACTCTTTGAACACTTATTATTTTCCTAAGTGAATTACTACTATTTTCGAATTTGTCAAGTTTACAAATTTCTTCCTTAAGTTTTTCGTTTTCATTTTTAGTCTCTAGACATGTTTTACATTCTGTAAAAGCTTCTTTGCCTTTTTCTAAGTTGTGTAGTTTAATTTTTAATTCAAGTATTTCGTTTTCTAATTGGTTATTTATGCATTTTAGTGATTTGTTTTTAGTCATTACTTTTTGACCCAGTTTGCATAACCTATTATATTCACTATCTAAGTCTTTTTCGTCTAATGATAAATATTCATCACTAAAATATTCGGTTTCGGAATGTACCTCACTTGATGTCTTAGCCATAAGACACTTTTCCTCCTTTGTGGTTTCTTTCTCATCTTCGTCACTATCACTCCATGCTTGTAACACCCCGACCCGACAAGGGTAAAGATATCACAAATATATGGTTTCATATCAGATAAACATAGTAACCATGCATAAAATAGCGGAAGTCAAATACATAATCCCATAATAAGTCAACATGACTTATATCCAAAATGAAAGGAAATAAACGAAGTACATAAGTTCAATGCCCAAACAATGGCAACATAAAGTCTAATGAAATCAAATGGAAGATAAGCTATAAAGAATAAGCTCCACTCAAGTGCACTCAACCCCAAAGCCATGCCCAAGTCCTAGCTTAATTACCTACCGTGTGAAAAGAAAACACGGCTGAGCTACACGAGCTCAGTGAACAGATATAACGATAACAAGCAGTAGAATAAGGAATAGCAGAATGAATGAGTCAAAGTTAAGCATCAATATGAAGTAACAGTAATGAAAGATAAAGAGTAAAGGTGTAGGAAAACAGTAATCCTCTACGAGCCCCAGTATCAGTAATCAGTAACAGTAATCAGTGCAATCATGTAACCATATAATCATATAGAGGGGAGACCTCTCAGTAAACCAGTAATCATGAGGGGAGTCCTCAAACAGTAAGTGGAGTGATCAGCTCCCAGTATGTGAAAGACGTGTATCGCACACACCATCAGTCACCAGTAATACAGTAATCAATAACAGTAACAGTAACAGTTCTAGGATGCATCCATACGCCCCTGGTGGCCATAAAACTCCCAACACACCAAATAAATACATAAAAGGGACGGAACAGGTCATCACTCTCCTGCCCTAGAGTCATGCCATCGGTGCATCAATGACATGGTCATGAAACCCTCATGACTAGTTATGGCTCGTAGTATCAAACTGTGGGTCAGTGGTCAAGTATCAGTATTCAGTATTCAGTTTAGTTTCATAGGTCAAAATCCAGTTCAGTATATCAAACAGTTCATATCAGATGGTTCAGTAATAGAAAGGTCAATATCAGTAGGTTCAGTATAAGAAAGGTTCAGTGTCAGTAGGTCAATGTCAAAGGTTCATAGAAACAAGGAACATGGCAGTGAATCAGAAATCAACATGAGACGAAGGCACCTTACTAAAGAAGGGCAGAATATCTGTACCTTATTGCTGACAAAGAAAACACACTGAAATAAGATGATCAGGATCACAGAACTACTCCCTCTTCACACCTAGAGGAGTAAAGACATGATTACTAAAGATCCCATTTCCATATTAAGTAACTTTCTATTTTTAGCAGGTTTCCATTTTTAGAAAGTTTCCTTATTTAGCAAGTTTCCAAAATTAGCAGATTTCTATAATGAGTAAGGTTTAAGTATTATGATTTAGTTAAGTCTTTAATTTAGTCTCATTATGGGATTAGGGTTGGTTTTAGCAAGTTATAAAAGTTTAGGGTTAAATATGACAAGTTTACATAGTTTAGGGTTTTAATTGTAATTATATCAATTTAAAGGTCTAGAATGAAAATATCATGATTTACTTATTTAAATACTCCATTTATTCAGAATTACAACATCAGCCCCTTGAGTTTCATATTTTACACTTTAAACCCTTTATTTATAAAAGTTACAAAACAAACCCTAAAGTTACATAATTTCCCATTTTATTCAAATATTAATTCTAATTACACCACTAGCCCTTATTTTAATTTATTTCAGAATATACCCTTAAGTTTCATGCATAGTACGATCTAATCCATTAGTTTCTCATAATTACACAATTAGTCCTTATAATTTATAAAACATATATATTAATTTGTAAATTCCAAATAATTACCTATTGGCCCCTATAATTATCCAAACTTACACCAAAACATCTTAACATTATAATCTACTCAAAATGACCTCAAGTTTCCAGTATTTACATTTTTAGTCCCTTGTTTTAATTAATTTGCAATTCGAATTATTAAACATATATAATTACCCATTTAACCTTTTAAACACCAAATTTACATATAGACCCCTCAAGTTATATTTTTCCCATGTTGTACCAGTCCTAAATATCATTTTAAAAATAGTCCATGAGTTTCAAAAATTACAAAACATCCCCTTGACTAATATATATCAAATCGGTAAAACAATTTTATTACTAAATCAAACCCTAAATATTATCAATCAACATGCAATCATTACCATATCATTTTAATATCATATAAATTCAGAATCAATCATATAATCATTAATTCAATAGGTTTAGGGTTTTATTCATATTTTCCTTTTTATTTTCATTTTGCCGATTTTACATAATTTCACAAATAATATTTTTAGACCTCTAAAATTCGAATGGCCATTTTTCTAGTGTTATATGATGATTATAGAAGCCATGAAAAATACTAACATGATCCAGAAAATTCGCATGCATGATTTAGAGAATTAATTCGATTCTAGGGTTTCACTTTCAATAATTATCATGCGATCAAAATACAATGCATGGATGTGTTTTAGCAATTTTCTCATGTTATATAGGATTAGAACAAGCTCAGAAAAATACCCAATGATTTATTGAACGAGTGGATGAGGCGATTTGATTTTAGACTTATCGGATCAAGAACTCGACACCAAAGAATTCACCACGATCACCACAGCCACTCCACGACCTTGTAATTATTTTTCACAGACCATACATGATGTGAGGGACGTGAGAAAAATAGAAAATGAAATTCACAATGATCGAATCAATCAAAATCGAATTATTACCTATCGAGTGAAATGGAAGAAGGAATTTCGATATCTATCAAACCCGGCCTCTAAAATTCGTGAAGCTATTTTTCTAGGCTTCTTAAGAACCCTAAGAACACCAGAAAAATGGTGTCTTAATTCCAGAAATTCGGATGGAGGCTTGAGGGATTATTTGGTGATTTAGGGTGTAATCGGTTTTTGGAGAATTGGGAGAAAATAATGTGTGTGGTAAAAATTATGGATATGGCCGAATCATAGGAGGATTAATAGCCCTAATTTTCAGTAATTGGTCCATGGAAATTAATTAGTATTCAATAAACTTTAATGCCCTTTATTTTCTTTTAAATTTTCCTTTTATAACTTTATAACTTTGAATTTAAAAATTATATTAGGCGCCAAGGGCACTTTGGTAATTTTCATGGCTTGTGTAAAAGTTAAATGTAATTGTTAAAATTATTTGGGATCATAGCTTGCTCATTACTAAAAGTTTGGAAATTATTTTATGCTTTACATGTGTTTTATTTAGGTTTTAAATTCCCAGGGGTAATTTGGTCATTTTACATGTTATGAAATTTCAGGTATTACAACTTCTTCCCCACTAACAGAAAAATTTCGTCCTCGAAATTTGCAAGGACATAGAAAAGGAACATGACAGAAACAAAATTGAACATACCAGATCAAAACATGAAATGAGGATAACTCGATCGTATCGATTCTTCGGTCTCCCAGGTTGCCTCGCGTGCTGGGTGATTCCGCCAAAGAATCTTTACAAAAGGAATGACTTTGTTTCTCATGACGCGTTCTTGACGCTCTAGAACCGCCTCCGGTTCTTCAGATAAGGTCATATCAGGACGGATTTGATCAAACGGATAAGAAGCCACATGCAGAGGGTGATAGTTGTATCCCCTCAAAAGAGATACATGAAATACATTATGAACATGAGCCAACTGAGGTGGTAGAGCTAAACGATACGATACTTCTCCGATACGCTCCAGAATTTCAAAAGGTCCAATAAACCGAGGGCTGAGCTTGCCCTTAATACCAAAACGTTTGACGCCTCGGAACGGAGATACTTTAAGAAATACCCGGTCGCCGACATTAAACTCTAGATCCCGACGATGTTTATCCGCATAACTCTTTTGACGTGCCCGTGCCTCTTTCAATTTTTCTTTAGCCGTAGCAACCTTTTCATTTGTGACCTCAATCATCTCAGGTCCTTCAAGAAGACGTTCCCCTACTTCATCCCAACATACCGGTGCTCTGCACTTTCGACCATATAACATCTCAAAAGGTGCCATATCAATGCTCGCGTGCCAACTATTATTATAAGCGAACTCTACCAAACACAGGTAATCATCCCAACTACCCGTCCATTCCAGCGCACACGCCCGTAACATATCTTCTAATGTCTGGATGGTCCTCTCCGACTGACCATCAGTTTGGGGATGAAAAGCGGTACTGAACTTAAGACGAACACCCCAAACTTTATGCAATCCTTTCCAGAAGCGCGAAGTAAAACGAGGATCACGATCAGAAACGATAGAAGAAGGAGTGCCATGTAATCTAACAATCTCCTGCGTGAAAATCTCTGACAACTTACTAACACTGTAGCTCATACGGATGGGTAAGAAATGAGCGGATTTAGTTAGCCGATCAACGACCACCCAAATCGCGTCATGCTTCCTACGAGTCAACGGTAAACCACAAACAAAGTCCATGGATATTTCATCCCACTTCCAAACTGGAATCTCCAAAGGCTGCAATAACCCACTTGCTCTCTGGTGTTCAATCTTGACCTGCTGACAGGTCATGCATCTAGCTACAAACAATGCCACATCCTGCTTCATGCCGTTCCACCAGAAGTGTTGCTTCAGATCCCTATACATCTTGGTAGAGCCAGGATGGATAGAAAAAGGAGAACTATGAGCCTCAGTCAACAAGGCCTCACGTAGATCAGAACATCAGGAACACATAATCGATCTCCATACCATACAATACCACTATCATCAACCCGAAATTCAGACTGCTTACCCTCCTCGACATTCTGCACAATAGCCCAGAGTTCACCATCGTCCTTCTGGGCTTCCTTAATCCGCAGCATCAAATTTGATTCCACCTTCAGACTTGCCCAAAAACCACTAACGCCTTTTTCACATAGCTCAATCTCTAACCGCTCTAAATCCTGAAGAATACGAGGCTCGATATTCATACTAGCAATCATACCCGATTTCCTGCTGAGTGCATCGGCAACAACATTCGCCTTGCTGGGATGATACTGGATATTAGTGTCGTAATCTTTTAGAAGCTCCAACCATCTCCTCTGCCTCATGTTGAGCTCCTTCTGAGTAAATATGTATTTGAGACTCTTATGATCCGTGAAGATATCACAAGATTCACCGTATAAGTAATGTCTCCATATTTTCAACGCAAATACCACAGCTGCCAACTCCAGATCATGGGTCGGATAATTTTCCTCATAGGGTTTTAACTGCCTTGAAGCATAGGCAATTACTTTCCCGTTTTGCATGAGAACACAACCTAAACCCTTCTTGGAAGCGTCACTATAAATCTGAAATCCTCCCGAACCCGACGGTAAGGTCAAAATAGGTGCAGAAACTAGTCGTCGTTTCAACTCCTCAAAGCTCTGCTCACGCTCATCCGTCCACACAAACTTTTCACCCTTTCTCATCAACTGAGTCAACGGTAAAGCCAACTTCGAAAACCCCTCGACAAAACGTCGATAGTAGCCAGCTAAACCCAGAAAACTCCTGACTTCGGTTACCGTGGTAGGTCTTGGCCATTTTGTGATAGCCTCAACCTTAGCTGGATCCATGGTAATCCCATCTGCAGACACGATGTGACCAAGGAAAGCAACTCGGTCCAACCAGAATTCACACTTGGAAAATTTAGCGTATAATTTCTGCTGCCTCAGAATACCCAAAACAGTACGCAAATGCTGCTCGTGCTCTTCCGCCGACTTAGAATATACCAGAATATCATCAATGAAAACGATGACAAATTTATCAAGAAATTCATGGAAGACCCGGTTCATTAAGTCCATAAATACTGCAGGAGCATTTGTTAACCCAAAAGGCATAACCAAGAACTCATAATGCCCATACCGGGTACGGAAAGCAGTCTTAGATATGTCCTGCTCTTTAACCCGCAACTGGTGATAACCAGATCGCAAGTCAATCTTGGAGAATACTTTAGCTCCCTGTAACTGATCGAACAAGTCATCAATGCGAGGTAGCGGATAACGGTTTCGAATAGTGATGCGGTTTAGCTCCCGGTAATCAATACACAACCGCATAGACCCATCTTTCTTCTTTACAAAAAGTACAGGAGCACCCCATGGTGACACACTCGGGCGAATAAATCCACAGTCCAATAACTCTTCAAGCTGCTCCTTTAACTCCTTAAGTTCCACCGGTGCCATCCGGTACGGAGCCTTAGAGATAGGCTCAGCGCCGGGAATCAGATCGATAGCAAATTCAACCTCTCTGGCCGGAGCAAGACCAGGAAGTTTTTCAGGAAAAACATCAGAAAATTCCCGAACAACATGAACAGTATTAATATCAGGACCCTCGACAGATGAATCCTTAACAGAGGCCAAATAACCTTGGCAACCATGAGATATTAGAGTCCTTGCTTTCATAGCAGAGATAATTTTCACAGATTTCAGAGAGCGTGTTTCGTGAAAGACAAATTCAGGCTGAGTTAGATCACCAAAGATTACTTTGCGAGCATGACAGTCAATGGTGGCTCTATGAAAAGATAACCAATCCATGCCCAGGATAACGTCAAAATCAGTCATGTCCAGAGGAAGTAAGTTAGCCGAACGGATTCGGTCATCGAAGCGTATAGGACAGTTTACATATTCATGATCAATAAGAGTACTGAGTTTCATGGGAGTGGAGAGGGATACTTGATTATTTAGTGGTGTTGGTGATATATTAATTTTCTTAACCAATTTCATAGATATGATAGAATGTGTGGCTCCAGTATCAAAAAGTGTGAAAATAGCATGATCACCAATATATAAAACGCCCGTAATCGTACCTGAAGACTGTGCCGCCTGATCACGCGTCATAGAATATACACGGCCAGTGTTAGGTGGTGGAGGGGGTGGTTTCAAATAGTTCCCGGCTGCCTCCGGGTGTTTAGGGCAGTCTTTCACTCTATGCTCCGTAGACCCGCATCTAAAACATGCCCCAGTAGCCACACGACAAGCCCCAGCATGACGTTTCCCACAAGTAGTGCAAATAGGAAAAGAATAAGAACCCCCAGCCGCACCTCCTTGAGAACTAGAACCTGAAGCCCTGCCCTGCTGATTACCCCTACCAGTCTGGTCTCTCCACTGTTTCTGACCGTTGTTGCGTCCTGAGCGATCATCTCCCTGCCTAGCAGTGGACCTGGAATCCTGCCCCCTAGTATCCGACCTCCTCTGATCATGATTCCTGCCAGACTGACCCTGATGGTCGTATCGTCGATCCCCCTGTCCACGAGAATCATAACTCCTGTCATTCCGACCCTTAAAATCCCTGCTCTGTCCCTGAGTCTGAATCCTATCCCCATCTCTGTTCCTCTTATACCCAGATCCCTGATGAAATATCTCGATATTGCGAGCAGCGTCGCAACATTCTGCCGGGTCTTTAAACTCATCATTAAGTATGCGGTCTAGTACCCACCTAATACAATAGCAAAAGAAAAATGTATTAATGTCTGTTGGTACCAACCATCAACTTAAATAGGTTACTAACCTCTTGAGTCCCCATTTGTATTGCCTAGCCTGCTGCTTAGAATCTCCAGCAAGCGGCCCCACAAAACTGACTAATCGCTGAAACCGCTCCAGATACTGCCCAGCATGCTCAGAATCAAGCTGAGAGACAGTGTTGTACTCCCTAATGAACCTCTGCTGCTCGGAGACTGGAAAGTACCGATTATAGAACGTGGTACGGAAATCAGCCCATGAACAACCAAGAACGTATGCATCACCACCCTTTGCTTCTTTGTGCGCTTTCCACCAATTGAGCGCGTCACCCTCTAACTTGAACACAGCTAGACGAGTCTTGAACCCGTCCTCACAACCTAACACCTCGAACAGTTTCTCCATGTGGGTGATCCAGTCTTCTGCTGCCTGAGGAGTAGCAGCAGAAGAGAAGGACAACGGCTTGAGCTTATTAAAACTCTCCAGCCACCCATTAATGGTAGTGGGTCGGCCCCCACCACCAGAAGAACTGCCAGCACCCCCAGATGGGCCAGCTCCACCACTGATAAGCCGGTTGACCACCGCCTCAGTGTTAAGACCCGGTAGCAGACGGGCTACAGCATTAGCTATCATTTCTTCCAGATTGGGGGTTTCAGCATCTCCTCCACTGTTATACTCCTGATGACGAGTGTTAACCATCTATAGAATTATGAAGGCGATTAGTAAGGTGAAGCAAAATATGACAGAGCAGAATAATGCAAAAGAGTACGCGAAAGGAAAACCTAATGTCTACCCAATCCTCACAGGTCAAAGGCCTAAGCCAACGGGTTTCGGAAACCTGTCTCTGATACCATAAATTGTAACACCCCGACCCGACAAGGGTAAAGATATCACAAATATATGGTTTCATATCAGATAAACATAGTAACCATGCATAAAATAGCGGAAGTCAAATACATAATCCCATAATAAGTCAACATGACTTATATCCAAAATGAAAGGAAATAAACGAAGTACATAAGTTCAATGCCCAAACAATGGCAACATAAAGTCTAATGAAATCAAATGGAAGATAAGCTATAAAGAATAAGCTCCACTCAAGTGCACTCAACCCCAAAGCCATGCCCAAGTCCTAGCTTAATTACCTGCCGTGTGAAAAGAAAACACGGCTGAGCTACACGAGCTCAGTGAACAGATATAACGATAACAAGCAGTAGAATAAGGAATAGCAGAATGAATGAGTCAAAGTTAAGCATCAATATGAAGTAACAGTAATGAAAGATAAAGAGTAAAGGTGTAGGAAAACAGTAATCCTCTACGAGCCCCAGTATCAGTAATCAGTAACAGTAATCAGTGCAATCATGTAACCATATAATCATATAGAGGGGAGACCTCTCAGTAAACCAGTAATCATGAGGGGAGTCCTCAAACAGTAAGTGGAGTGATCAGCTCCCAGTATGTGAAAGACGTGTATCGCACACACCATCAGTCACCAGTAATACAGTAATCAATAACAGTAACAGTAACAGTTCTAGGATGCATCCATACGCCCCTGGTGGCCATAAAACTCCCAACACACCAAATAAATACATAAAAGGGACGGAACAGGTCATCACTCTCCTGCCCTAGAGTCATGCCATCGGTGCATCAATGACATGGTCATGAAACCCTCATGACTAGTTATGGCTCGTAGTATCAAACTGTGGGTCAGTGGTCAAGTATCAGTATTCAGTATTCAGTTTAGTTTCATAGGTCAAAATCCAGTTCAGTATATCAAACAGTTCATATCAGATGGTTCAGTAATAGAAAGGTCAATATCAGTAGGTTCAGTATAAGAAAGGTTCAGTATCAGTAGGTCAATGTCAAAGGTTCATAGAAACAAGGAACATGGCAGTGAATCAGAAATCAACATGAGACGAAGGCACCTTACTAAAGAAGGGCAGAATATCTGTACCTTATTGCTGACAAAGAAAACACACTGAAATAAGATGATCAGGATCACAGAACTACTCCCTCTTCACACCTAGAGGAGTAAAGACATGATTACTAAAGATCCCATTTCCATATTAAGTAACTTTCTATTTTTAGCAGGTTTCCATTTTTAGAAAGTTTCCTTATTTAGCAAGTTTCCAAAATTAGCAGATTTCTATAATGAGTAAGGTTTAAGTATTATGATTTAGTTAAGTCTTTAATTTAGTCTCATTATGGGATTAGGGTTGGTTTTAGCAAGTTATAAAAGTTTAGGGTTAAATATGACAAGTTTACATAGTTTAGGGTTTTAATTGTAATTATATCAATTTAAAGGTCTAGAATGAAAATATCATGATTTACTTATTTAAATACTCCATTTATTCAGAATTACAACATCAGCCCCTTGAGTTTCATATTTTACACTTTAAACCCTTTATTTATAAAAGTTACAAAACAAACCCTAAAGTTACATAATTTCCCATTTTATTCAAATATTAATTCTAATTACACCACTAGCCCTTATTTTAATTTATTTCAGAATATACCCTTAAGTTTCATGCATAGTACGATCTAATCCATTAGTTTCTCATAATTACACAATTAGTCCTTATAATTTATAAAACATATATATTAATTTGTAAATTCCAAATAATTACCTATTGGCCCCTATAATTATCCAAACTTACACCAAAACATCTTAACATTATAATCTACTCAAAATGACCTCAAGTTTCCAGTATTTACATTTTTAGTCCCTTGTTTTAATTAATTTGCAATTCGAATTATTAAACATATATAATTACCCATTTAACCTTTTAAACACCAAATTTACATATAGACCCCTCAAGTTATATTTTTCCCATGTTGTACCAGTCCTAAATATCATTTTAAAAATAGTCCATGAGTTTCAAAAATTACAAAACATCCCCTTGACTAATATATATCAAATCGGTAAAACAATTTTATTACTAAATCAAACCCTAAATATTATCAATCAACATGCAATCATTACCATATCATTTTAATATCATATAAATTCAGAATCAATCATATAATCATTAATTCAATAGGTTTAGGGTTTTATTCATATTTTCCTTTTTATTTTCATTTTGCCGATTTTACATAATTTCACAAATAATATTTTTAGACCTCTAAAATTCGAATGGCCATTTTTCTAGTGTTATATGATGATTATAGAAGCCATGAAAAATACTAACATGATCCAGAAAATTCGCATGCATGATTTAGAGAATTAATTCGATTCTAGGGTTTCACTTTCAATAATTATCATGCGATCAAAATACAATGCATGGATGTGTTTTAGCAATTTTCTCATGTTATATAGGATTAGAACAAGCTCAGAAAAATACCCAATGATTTATTGAACGAGTGGATGAGGCGATTTGATTTTAGACTTATCGGATCAAGAACTCGACACCAAAGAATTCACCACGATCACCACAGCCACTCCACGACCTTGTAATTATTTTTCACAGACCATACATGATGTGAGGGACGTGAGAAAAATAGAAAATGAAATTCACAATGATCGAATCAATCAAAATCGAATTATTACCTATCGAGTGAAATGGAAGAAGGAATTTCGATATCTATCAAACCCGGCCTCTAAAATTCGTGAAGCTATTTTTCTAGGCTTCTTAAGAACCCTAAGAACACCAGAAAAATGGTGTCTTAATTCCAGAAATTCGGATGGAGGCTTGAGGGATTATTTGGTGATTTAGGGTGTAATCGGTTTTTGGAGAATTGGGAGAAAATAATGTGTGTGGGGTAAAAATTATGGATATGGCCGAATCATAGGAGGATTAATAGCCCTAATTTTCAGTAATTGGTCCATGGAAATTAATTAGTATTCAATAAACTTTAATGCCCTTTATTTTCTTTTAAATTTTCCTTTTATAACTTTATAACTTTGAATTTAAAAATTATATTAGGCGCCAAGGGCACTTTGGTAATTTTCATGGCTTGTGTAAAAGTTAAATGTAATTGTTAAAATTATTTGGGATCATAGCTTGCTCATTACTAAAAGTTTGGAAATTATTTTATGCTTTACATGTGTTTTATTTAGGTTTTAAATTCCCAGGGGTAATTTGGTCATTTTACATGTTATGAAATTTCAGGTATTACAATGCTCCTCCAACGAACGCCTTTTGATTTTGTTCCTTTGACATCATTAGACATCTTCCGATGAGATGATTTGGATCACCGCATTTAAAACACTTTCTCTCACTCTTGCTAATTTTGTCATCTTTATTTCTTTGGGATGTCTTTCTTTCTTCATGTGGTTGTCTAACGAATCTTCCTCGTCTTTTGAAGAATTTCTTGAAGTCTCTTACGGCCATGGCATATTCTTCGTCATCACTTTCGGAGGTTGAGCTATCCTCGTCACTAGATTCCTTCCTAGCTTTCAAAGCAATTGACTTGCTTTGTTCTCTTTTTCCTTTGACCATCTCGGAATCTTTCTTTATTATTGCCTCGTAGACTTTCAAGTTGCCGATCAACTCGTCAAGTTGAAGAGTTGACAAGTTCTTCGATTCTTCAATCGCCGTAACTTTAGCCCGCCATTTTAGATGAAGCGCCCTAAGAAATTTCCTAACAAAATTCTTACTAGAAAAACTCTCATCAAGTGCTTTTAAACTTGTGATGATTGTGTTAAACCTAGCAAAAGCATTATCAATTGATTCCTCTTCCGGAATCGTAAATTGTTCATATTGTTGAACAAGAAGATCTATTTTATTATCTTTGACTTGACTATTACCTTGGTGAGTTATTAGTAGAGAATTCCAAATTTCTTTTGCGGTTTCACACATAAAATTCTTTCGTATTCTTTACGTGGTAATGCATTGTAAATAACCATTTTAGCTTCATTATTTTTAGCAAGTTTTCTTTTTAAATCATCATTTTGTTTTTCAAAAGGTACTATTTCATCCTTTTTAGTTTCCGGATTATTTTGAATAGGTAAAAAATCACCATTAGTAATAACATGCCAAAGATCTAGATCTTTTGATTTCACATAAGTTTCGAATCGATTTTTCCAATAAAGAAATCCATCACTTTCAAATAGTGGTGGTCTTTGCATAGATTGCCCTTCTAAATATTTTTCAGATTCCATAGATCGTTTCAAGTTTTAAAATACAGTTTATTTTAAAAATCTTGTTTGACGTGGCTCTTGATACCAATTGTGAAAAACTAGAAGGGGGGGTTGAACAGTTTTACTTCTTTTAAATTTTATTGTGAAAACTTTTGTTTACTTTTAAAAACTTCGATTCGATCTTATGTGACTTCAACTCTTAAACAATATGAACAAATATAGACAAATGTAAATAAGTAATGCAAGTAAAGTAAATGAAATGAAATGAAAGATAGGGATGGAAAGATCAAACCACAACACAAGGATTTATAGTGGTTCGGCTACAAGGACACCTTCCTTGCCCTACTCCACTCCCCGAGTCACCTACTCGAGAGTTCTCTTCACTATGTCAACAAACTCCCTTATGGCGGAGAAAACCTTACACAACTTTAGCTTACACCGGCTTAACGACACAAAGCCAGATGTCGGGTTCTAATCGTAGCTAGAACCAATCTCACAACTTCTACACGACTTCTTCACGACTTATTCACAACTTCTTCACGACGGCTTCACGACTTCTTCTACACGACGGCTTCACAACTTCTACACGACGGCTTCACAACTTCTAGACTATGACTTCACAACTTCTACACTACTTCTTTACAACACAACTACTTACTTACACTTAGATCTACTTATCACAACTATACAACACTTTACTTTACACAACTACAAAATGATATGAATTGAACTACAATACTTCTTCTCTAGTTGAAGGAGTATTCTTCTTTTGCACTTGGATGATGAAAGCTTGGATCACTTGAAAACAATGCTTAAGAGAATATGATCAAAGGATTTTAGAAAGGATTTACAAGGATTAGAGAAGATTTAGAACAGAAGGTTTGGGGTGCAAAAGGTGAGAAAAAAGTCCAGAGATGAACCAGTATTTATAGGCAAATCTGAGGGGCTAGAGGAGCGGGGCGGTCCCCTTAAAATTAAGGGGGCCGCCTAGTAAAATTAAGGGGGCCGCCCAACTGAAACGTTGCTCAGATTTGTCTTTTTGTGGGGAAGGTTTTTCTGGAACATTTTTACCATTTTTGGTTGAAAATTTGAATTCATAAATTTATAAAGGATTAAACATTTTTATTTAATACCAAAAATGATTTTCTAAAAGATATAAAATATTTTGGTCATTTTATAAAAAATCTAGTGATTAAGAAAATGTTCCTTTGATCATATAATGCATTAAGCATTTGTTTATTCATACCTTAAGTGATTGAGTTGTTAAAATAGATATTTACAACTAAATACTTGTTTCCGTCATAATTTTTCGTTTAATGATTTTACATTTTGTGATTATCAAAACGTAGAGATATCAAAAAATATTAATAATGTGTTTAGGCATTATTTATATCAACACAATGCACATGAATATAATACATGAAAATTTTGGTCAACGTAGGCCGATATCATAAATAGCACAACTATTCCTGCATAGTAGAGTCACACTTGCTACATTTGTTTGTACAATAACCAAAAGACATACAAGTTCTTTAAACTCTGTCCCACACCCCGGGACTAGGGTACTAATAGTACAAGCTATATGATAAAAGTCTAACACTAAGCACCTCCTGGTGCTCCACCTGATCCACCTCTAAGCCGGCGGATCTCTCTGTCCATAGCAACTACAATCTCCTCCAAATGCTGAACTCGGAGCTGAAGATCGGTCTCCCTGCTCTCTGATGCAAAAATCCTAGCCTGAACTGAAGCTAACTCTCCTGCCTGACGGTGATGCTCATCCTGGGACATTTGGGCCCTATCAAATAACCCCGGCATCTCCTGTCTCAACTGGGTGATGCGCTCAGAACTCTCCTGCTGCCTGGCCTCTAAGCCCTGATATGAGACATCAATAGAAACTCTGCCCAAAACTAGTCCCTCAATCTGCTCCTCGATAGTCTCGACTCGGCTCACTGGTATCTCTGCTAGCTGACCCAATGCCCTCTCAATCTGTCCCTGGTGCTGATCCACTCGGGCCTCCAATGCTGAAATAGTAGACTGTATGCTGATGCTGCTCTAGAACTCTCGCCAATCTCAAACCTGCGAGGTGGTGCAGTCTCTACTGTCTCTGTAGTCTCTGTAGTGGCTGGTGATGGGATGTCAAGTCGGGCCCGCTTCTTGAGCGGTAAATCAGACATAGGAGTAGGGTCTCTAGGATGAAGTGGTGCTGATGGTGTCTCAGATGGTGATAATGATGGTAAGGCTGGGGATAGTGGTGGTAGAGGTGGTAGGGATGGTGATGGTGAGGATGATGGTAATGGTGCAAAAGCAGCTGGTGATCTGATAGTAAGACGATGAACCCGCTTAGCAGCAGTGCGCTTCATGCGCGGTCCATCTGGATATAGTCGGTAAACCCGACCAATAGGTATGAACTCCCCTGGCTGAATAACAGGTACAACTCTGGGACCACGGCGGATCACAGGTGACAAAGGTGGGGTAGGTGCCACCTCGCCCTCCTCAAAGGGTTCGGTGTCAGCCTCAGATAGCATAGGTGATGACTGTGGAGTAGGCTCCACTGAGGATAGGATGATAGTGGGTAGTGATGAAGTAACTGACTCTAGCACAATGGTGGGTGGTGATAAAACCTCGTCTGTGTCAGAATCAGATGAAATGACAGTGGGATGTGTGTCTGAAGACATCTCTACGACAATCGACGTGAAATGAAAGTAAATAACTAACATAATGTATGTATGAAACCTCATGTAAAATGAATATGCACTTATGATGAAATGATAAGATGCTATGATGGTGTAGTTATAGTCTAGGGTATTATGGACAACCTAGTTCGCTATAACCTTTGCTCTGATACCAATCTGTCACACCCCCAAATTTGGTGACTTGCAGCGGAATGGAACACTTGAGGGCGTGACTGACCATAGCACCACAGTTACAGTTATATTGAACGACCTAAAGTGTCATTTTGAAAATACATCATTTGATTAATTAAAAACATTCAGAGTTACAAAGTTAGGTCCCAAAAGATGTTTCACGTTGCGGAAATAAGTTTATACAAATCAAACGATAATAAGTGCATAAAAGATAAGTGAGACGAGTCGTCACCGCGACTCCAAAATAGGTCCATATGCAGGCCATGATGCGCATACCTTAATTACCTGAAAATACATTGCTAAAAATGGTCAACAAAAATGTTGGTGAGACCATAGGTTTATGTAAATGAATTGTTCCTACGGTAACAAAAAGTATGAGGTGTATAACATAAATGCCACAAAAATAATACATTAGCTCTTAAGCTCATGACCCCGAAGCTAGACTGAATGAAATGCCCCAAACCGAGTGCTTTGCCAGACACTCTAATATGATCAAAATGAAATGCGTTCGTATGACCAGTTGGAGCTACCAACCTGAACGGAGGCGTCACCCTCAATAGATCTATTCACTCACTCTCACTTACTTCCATAATTAATGGTCCATGATAATAAAGGGGACTTTAATCTGGGCAATGATGTAACTTAAGCAATGTAACTGAATTTTGATAATTTGGTCCGTATGTAAAAATGGTGCAATGTATTCTCCCCCGAGAGTTTAGAAATTAAGTAATCAATTGAAAACGGGGCTATGAAAACTCACCTGATGCGATAGCACAATGACAATAGTGGATATGTTGAGATGAGGCTCGGTCTCTAACCGCGACCTATTATGAATGATATGATCTAATGTAAGCAATTGAAATGATGCCACTCATGCAAATACGTATGTTATCGATACCACTCGAGACTTTTGAAAATAATGTTAATCGTCGAAAAATATATTTTTGATGTCTCGTTAAATTAATAAACTCTTTTCGTGTAAATGTGTTGCTACGATAACCCACGATCGTCGTTTGATAATTTATCGGTGAATATTGTGTTTCCGTCGTAAATGAACATTTTTCATAACTTGTAAAAAATATAACCAAATGACTTTGCAAAATTAGTCATAAATGTGTGCTCGTTAAGGGTTAGTGAGTAGGCTCGATGTCTTTGAAAACCTTGTAACGATGTCTTGAAGACGTGTCATTTAACTTTTGATCATATGGGTCTCGATTGATAAGAAATACGGCTCTCAATATAGTGTATTGCAAAAACTGTTTTTAACTTACTAATATTTTCCTTATTAGAAAGCTGAAAATATATATTGAAGTTGTCGGGTTTCAAACGCGTATATCTTTGTCGTTATGAGCTCGTTTTCTACGTTCTTTATATCCACGGCTTCGTATTAACATGAACTAACATAATTTCAGTAGGTCGGGTCGTCTAGATCACGTCTAATGCCTCGTTTTGTCTGTTGAATCTCGGCAAACAGCACGCAAATTTTCAGAAATTAGTTTTTCGTCGCCAAACTTAGAAAAATCGTAACTTTCTCGTCGTAAGTCGGTTTTTACTCATTCAAGCGGCCACGGTTTCGTTTTTGAAAGTATTTTCTAAATATGAAGGCCAAAATAGTTCAATGTCTACTGAGTTTTCCAGATTTCACGTTTTTGGACAGACCCTTTTCTATTGTTTGAAATAATCACTTTTATGGTTCAAGGCTTGTTCAAAACACAATCAATCAACACCACAACTACTCTAATCCTACCATACACCTTCTTAGGGTGTCATGGGGTCCTAAACATCTCCAACAATGGTGGGTTTCATGAGGATACAACTAAAAATCCATAGATCTATGTTTATAATGAAAAGGAGTAACAAGTGGTATGTTTAACATGTATATTTGCATGTCTAGTTACTAATATAACTTGAAAATACATCAAATGAAAGTATGAAAAGATTGAAAAGATTACTTGAAGCTTACTTGATGATTTGAGGTGGTTTGGAGAGAAATGTGTAAGTAACCTAGGGATTTTTATTTCAAAATCCTAGCTAGGAGTATAAATGAGACTAGATTATCACTTGTTCTTGAAAAGTTTATGGATTCTCCTTGTGTTCTTGATGTGGCCGATCCAAATGAAGAGAAAAAGAGAGAGTTTTGATCTTTTTTTGCTAGTTTACTTGTAGTGAATGTGTTATGGAAATTAAATCACAAAACATATATTCTAGTGCATTAATGTTAGTCCAAACTAATCAAGTATACATGTGAAGTTAGGGAGCTGGGGGGGGGGGGTGGCACACATGGGTCAAGGGTGAAGAAAAGTGGCTCATTAAAACTCTTGTCTCCCATTTTACAAGTAGTAGTTTGTTTTAAGCATACATTAGGTGTTATCGTGTACCGAGTTAACTAGAAATAAATCTTGACGAGTTAGAATAAAATACGACGAAGTTGTAAAAATTGTAAAATCATATTCTTTGCAAGAATCGGGTGTTAGAATAATTATCGGGTTGAAATTTCGCAAACCGACGGTGTTATAAGCTTTTAACGAGAAATATAGCAAACGATTTAAAAACACCGGGTAAATTAATAATATAATCTTTATATCATTATAATAAGTATGAAAATATGTTATGATCACTGACGAGGGTATCGGGTATAATGTTAGTAGTAATGACTGAGTGGTAACGTTTATTAAATAATTAACATACGTTAATGAAAATCACACAAACCCGTGCATGACCTAATATGATGATGATGTTACTGATGATATGTAGATTACTCTAGTCTATATGAAGCGTCCTTACTGATGATGCATGAATACGCAGCTAAACCTTAATGGTTACGCGTATTTGAATACCCGTAAACCTAGTTTACGTAATGATGAATGATAATCATGAATAGTGATTTCCCTCTGGGAATGAATAGTGTTTTATGAATAGTAAAAATTTTGAAAACTTCTCAAAGTCTCAAACTGACTTCAAAAATGATGAATAGTGATTGGTGAATAGTAAATGATGAATAGTAATTGATGAATAGTAACTTATCGAGGTTTAGAAAATGACCTAAAATTACGGGTTGTCACATCTTCAAAGGCGATGGTTTCCATTGATGGTCTTGGATATGATTGGAGCTTCATGGCTGATGAGGAAGAAGCACCAACTGAGATTGCACTGATGGCATTTTCTGACTCAGAGGTACATTCAGTAAAAAGTTGTTCTAAATCTTGTTCTGTTCTAAAAGAATATGAAACACTAAAAAAGCATTATGATGAGCAGAGAGTAGAGCTAACCAAACTTACTATAATTTAGCAAATCATAAAGGATGTTTAGCAGTCTTAGAAGAACAAATTTTGTATTTATAAGAAAAATGAGTCTGTCTTTTATGAAGATATAGTTGTACTTAAAAGAGACTTGGTTCATAAAGATGCTGAGATAAGTGTACTTAGAGCTGAGTTGGAAAAGATAAAGAAAGCCAAAGATAATATACAGTTAAGTGTAGACACTCTAGAATATGCATCTAAGGGAGTTAATAAGATCATAGAGTGTCAACTGGTTAATAAAGCTAAGTCAGGGTTAGGTTACAACACATGTCCACCACCACATAGAAGAATTCCCTCACCCCCAGGTATTGACTTAGAACACACAGGTTTAGCTGAATTTCAAGAGCCAAAACTTCAATATGGATCTAAGGCTAAAAAAAAGTGTTTGTTTAAATAAACCAGCAGAAGTTCATAAGTCTTTGAGAGTGCCAGTGACACCTCTCTTGTTGAGGACAAGGTGTCAGATGATAAGAACTCAGATGCTCCCATTATTGAAGATTGGGAATCTGATGATGAGGATCAGGTTGAGTCTAAACCTGATGTAGAACAGCAAAAAGGAACTGTTGTACCTAAGATGGTTAAGATTGAAACTGTTACACCTAGAAAACAAGTAAAACAAGCTAGTCCAACAGTTAGATATGCTGAGTTGTATAGGTCCACAAACAGGTCTCAATGCCCTAGGGGAAACCAGAGAAACTGGAACAATCTTAAGTCCCAACAACTAGGCAATGACTTTATCATGTACAATAAGGCTTCCTTTTCTTGTGGTAGCTTTGACCAATTACAGGCTTTTTGCAACAACCATCAAGGGAAAAGGATGGTTACAGGGAATACAAGGGTGCATGGGAATACAAATGATAGGGTGAACATAAACAGTTTTTCAAGAAAAACTCACCCTAATGTTAACAGTAATATGACTCCCAGAGCAATTTTAATGAAGTCTGGCATTAAACCAGTTAGTACTGCTAGACCAGCAGTTAGTACTGCAGACCAATTAAGACTATTTACCCCAAACAAATAGTTTCAAGTGCTAAATTAACTTCAAGTTTTTCTAAAATAACACAACAAACTGTTCACAGGCCTATTTTTAAGAAAGCAGTGTTTCATAACAAGAATTGGAATCAAAAAGTTAAAACTGCTAGGCTAGCAGTTTGTACTGCTAGGCCAAGAAACACTGCTAGGGCAAATGGGGTAAATGCTGTTAAGGCCTCAGCATGTTGGGTATGGAGACCTATCAAACCCAATAGTGCATCAATCACATTAAAGAAATATGATTACATTGATGCACGAGGCAGATCCAAGTCAGTAATGGCTTGGTTCCCCAAAGGAAACTAATTTCCTTTATTGTATGTGCAGGGACATCCACAACATGATGATGAAGAAGATCAAGGATATACTGATAGTGGATGCTCTAGCCACATGACTGGAACATGTCCTACCTCTCAGACTTTACACCTATGGATGGAGGATATGTTACCTTTTGGGGAGGAATTGGTAGCAGAATTACTGGTAAAGGTAGTTTAAAAACCGGTAAACTTGACTTTGAAGATGTGTATTTTGTGCAGGAACTCAAGTATAATCTCTTTAGTGTCTCACAAATGTGTGATAAAAAGAACAAAGTTCTTTTTACAGACACTGAATGTCTTGTTCTTTCTCCTGACTTTAAGTTACCTGATGAAAGTCAAGTACTATTTAAAGTTCCTAAAATGGGCAATATGTACAGTGTTGACATAAAAAAAATTGTTCCTAAAGAGACTCTAACTTGTCTTGTAGCAAAAGCCACATTGGATGAGTCAATACTTTGGCATAGGAGACTTGGTCATGTCAATTTTAAAACCATAAATAAGATTGTTAAAGATGGTTTGGTAAGAGGCTTGCCTCAAAAACGTTTTGAAAATGACCAAACTTGTGTTGCCTGTCTCAAAGGCAAACAACACAAAGCTTCTTGTAAGCCCAAGACCCAGAACTCTATTACTCAACCATTATTTATGCTTCATATGGACTTATTTGGTCCAACTTCTATGAGTAGTATACAGCATAATAAATACTGTCTTGTGGTAACTGATGATTATAGTAGATTCACATGGGTTTTCTTTCTAGGATCTAAGGATGAAACAACTAGCATTCTTAAGGCTTTTATAACTGAAATAGAAAACCTAGTTAATAAGAAAGTGAAAATCATTAGGTGTGACAATGGGACAGAATTTAAGAATAGAGTTATGGATGAATTTTGTAGACAAAAATGTATTAAGAGAGAGTTTAGTGTAGCTAGAACTCTCCAGCAGAATGGGGTTGCTGAAAGGAGGAATAGGACACTAATAGAGGCTGCTAGGACCGTGTTAGCTGATTCTAAGCTGCCCATGACTTTTCAGTTAATACTGCTTGTTATGTGCAAAACAGGGTTTTAGTGGTCAAATCTCACAACAAGACACCATATGAACTCTTTAGAGTTAGAACACCTGCTTTAGGTTTTCTAAGACCATTTGGATGTCATGTCACTATTCTCAATACCTTAGATTATTTAGGAAAATTTGATGGAAATTCAGATGACGGTTTCTTTGTTGGGTACTCATTAAATAGCAAAGCGTTTAGGGTATACAACATAAGAACCAGGAAAGTAGAGGAAAACCTGCATGTTCAGTTTTTAGAGAATAAGTCTAATGTTGTAGGTGAAGGTCCAAAATGGTTGTTTGATCTTGATACTTTAACACAATTTATGAACTATGTACCAATTGTTGCAGGAACATATTCTAATGATTTTGCAGGTTCAGAAGATAGTGTTGAAACAGGTGAACCAAGCATGGAGAAAGAGAATGATCAAGATCATATTCTGATGCCAATTTGGATTAGTGTTGATTCATCTTCAAAGAATACTGAACCTTCTAATGATGGAAACAAGAAGGGCTCTGAAGATGGAAGCAAAGAAAGTGGTGTTGAAGAACAAGAGAATTCTGAAGACAGTACAAATGGGGTTTGTACTGTTGAGCCGAATGTTTGTACTGCTAAGCCAAATGTTAGTACTGCTGGGCAAAATGTTAATACTGCTAACCCACCAGTTACTACTGTTGATGATTTCTCTGAGGATGAAGTGGATCTTAATAACATGCCACTCACTTATCCAGTTCCTACAACTCCACACACAAGAATTCAAAAGGATCACTCCCTGGAAAATGTGATTGGAGATATACAGTCTGGTGTTAAGACAAGAAGGCAGACCATGAATTCAGATCAACAAGGATTTCTCAGTGCAGTTTATGAAGAGAAAAAGCGTGAAGATGCCAATACATGTCTGTTTGTATGTTTTCTTTCACAAGAAGAACCCAAGAACATACTTAAGGCCCTACAGGATTCAAGCTGGGTGGAAGCTATGCAAGAAGAGCTTCTACAGTTCAAGATTCAAAAGGTTTGGGTGCTGATGGATTTGCCTAAGGGTATGAGGGTTATTGGTACAAAGTGCAATTTTTAGAAATAAGAAGGATGAAAGGGGGATAGTGATCAGGAATAAGGCAATACTTGTAGCCCAGGGTTACACACAAGAAGAAGGAATTAATTATGAATAGGTTTTTGCACCTGTAGCTAGGATTGAAGCCATAAGATTGTTCTTAGTTTATGCTTCATTCACGGGGTTTATGGTATACCAGATGGATGTCAAAAAGGCCTTTCTTTATGGTACTATTGAAGAAGAGGTGTATGTTTCTCAACCTCCAGGTTTTGAAGATCCTGAACATCCAGACAAGGTGTACAAGGTGGTAAAAGCTCTTTATGGCTTGCATCAAGCTCCTAGAGCCTGGTATGGAACTTTGGCTACTTATCTATTAGAAAATGGGTTTCATAGAGGCAAGATTGATCAAACATTATTTATCAAGAAGAATAAGGGAGATATTTTCCTGGTACAGGTCTATGTGGATGACATCATTTTTGGATCCACAAAGAAGGAGATGTGCATTGAATTTGAGAAACTTATGCATGATAAGTTTCAAATGAGTTCCATAGGTGAACTCACTTTCTTTTTGGGGCTGCAAGTGAAGCAAAAAGTTGAAGGAAAATTTATCAGTCAAGATAAATATGTAACTGAGATATTGAGAAAGTTTTAGTTTACTAATGCAAAAGTAGCAAGTACACATGTTGATCCAGAGAAACCTTTGCTCAAAGATTCAGATGGTGAAAATGTTGATGTACACACCTACAGGTCCATGATTGGGTCCTTGATGTATCTCACTTCATCAAGACCAGATATTATGTTTGCTGTGTGTGCATGTGCATGGTTTCAAGTCACTCCCAAAGCTTCACATTTGGTTGCTGTGAAGAGAATCTTTAGGTACCTCAAGGGTCAACCTAAATTGGGTCTATGGTATCCTAGAGAATCTCCTTTTGATCTGGTGGCATACTCAGACAGTGACTATGCTGGTGCTAGTTTGGATAGGAAATCAACAACAGGTGGTTGTCAATTTCTAGGTTGCAGGCTGATATCATGGCAATGCAAGAAGCAGACTATTGTGGCCATTTCTACAACTGAAGTTGAGTATGTGGCTGCTGCTAGTTGCTATGGTCAAGTTCTATGGATTCAGAATCAGATGCTTAACTATGGGTACAACTTTATGAATACCATGATTTACATTGACAATAGCAGTACAATTTGTATTATTAAAAATCCAGTTCAACACTCTAAAACAAAACACCTAGAGATTAGGCATCATTTTATAAGAGACTGCAATGAGAAAATGCTAGTTCAGGTTGTTAAAATTCATACTGATAACAATTTTGCAGATCTACTTACTAAAGCTTTTGATGTTGGAAGATTTTAATACTTGGTTGCAAGTATTGGAATGCTTAATCCCTAAAGTTTTTAATCTTGGTGTTTTTGTAACTGAAAATGGATTTGTACTGCTAGTTGTGTCAATTAGTATTGTTGTGTATAATTTGTACTGCTAGTGCAAATTCAGACTGTTGTGTTTGAACTGTTAGTCATATTTTATACTACTATGAAGCAAATGCTATGCATTTTGTTTTCTTGGTTTTGGACTAACATTTGCAGGATATGGAAGTTGCAATGTGTGAGTAGCACGTGGTGGTATGGTTGCTGACATAATTGATTGATGATGGACAGAATTTGGGGATCACTTGACAAAGGTTTTACACCTGAGTTGGGAGATTCTTTAAAATTTCTTTCTTGAAATCTAATTATGATATTTTTGCATATGAATTGATGGCATAGTTAGTCAGATAGTAACTGATCTAACTCACTCTTTACCATTTTATACTTTTATTAGTATAATGTGTTAATCCAAGGACATCTGGTAAAGAGAACAGCGAGTAAAAGTGAATCTAACACATTTTTGTTAGAGGCAACACCTGCCACGAGCTGCAAACCCTGTCAAGAAAGCTCTTTGAATGAGTTTATCTAATCACAGGCAGTTATTTATAACTGAAATTATTGGTTCTCACACAACCAGAGGTTGAATTAAACCGAAATTTGATTAAGTGTCTTCCTTTACACTTAATCATTTCAAAATGTTGGTATGCAGTATTGTTTTACATAAAAATTAAGTTTATACTGCTGAGTCAAAGTTTTTCCAAAACTTAGTACTGCTAGGCAAAACTTTGTACTGCTGGATAGCCGTTTGTACTAGGGGTGGAAATTCGGGTCGGGTTCGGGTTCACGGGTTTGGGTTCGGGTTATCGGGTTCGCGGGTCAGAAACCTTCAACCCGAACCTGACCCGTTTAATAAACGGGTCAATCAGGTCGACCCAAAACTGACCTGAAACCTATTTAGTCTCAACCCTAACCTGCTAATTTTTGGGTCGGTCTCAGGTCGGGTTTCGGGTTAGCGGGTTAATTCGGGTTAACGGGGTTCACGGGTTCGGGTTATCGGGTTCGCGGGTCAGAAACCTTCAACCCGAACCTGACCCGTTTAATAAACGGGTCAATCAGGTCGACCCAAAACCGACCTGAAACCTATTTAGTCTCAACCCTAACCTGCTAATTTTCGTGTCGGTCTCAGGTCGGGTTTCGGGTCGTGTCGGAAATTGCCACCCCTAGTTTGTACTGTTGAGTCATAACCACTTTTTGAATATAGCCGTTGAGACGCCGTTGAGAAAATTCTGGTCAATAACTTTACTTAAGGGTTTCCTAAATTGGATATTTTTTACTTTTAATCTATTTTATTCACTTTCTTCAATCTAAACACTACTAGAAAAAGGTCTATCCTTGACTCGCATTTTATGACGTACGCTACAAGATGACGCGCAAATAGCAAAGTCATAAAATAAGAGTCATAACGAGTAAATTTTTTATTGGGGATGACTCATTTTCAGAAGCGTCATAACATAGGGTCATAATCAGTTAAAATTTAGCCTGCTAGATGACGCTTGTTTTGCTTCATCCTAAATAGGGGTCATCTATGTTTTTTTTAACCATCTGCTTCATCAAAATCTATTATATTGTTTTCAGTTTTCACACATTTTTGGCTACTCCCGCCCACTTTTTTTCCCCAAAATCAAATTTAGATTTTCATTGTCCCTCCATACTTATCTAGGTCACATATTTTCACAGCCCACTATTTTCACTACTCCCCACTTATCTCTCTTCTCTGCCGCTATAACACAAGTAATAATCATAACACAACCAACCACTAGTTTTGACATGAATCTATACCTTGTTGGTTTTCTTTGCTAGTCAACCACAGACCCTCGCGATTAGCCAGTCCCACTCTCGATTTCAGGTCCACATTTCCATGAATCAGGTACTTTAATGTGTTATATGTTCAATTTAATCATCAATTCGTGGTGTTCATGAGTCAATTTCGTGTTTGGTTAACTTTTGAAATTAGGGTTCATGAGACCCGAATCTGTATATCTGTGAGATATGCTGAGTATTTTTTGTTAGTGTGCTTATGAGTGTGTTATACGATTCAGGCAAGAGAGATGTAGAGGAGATTATTGAGAAGCAAGTAGTGAGTAGCAAGAAGCAGAAAGTTGTCAATGGAGCTGTGGTACAGGCTTCAAAGAAGAATCTTCATCTGATGAAGAGGAAGACTGAGACCAAGACTTCAAAGAAGAATTCCAAGAAACAAGAATCTTCATCTGATGAGGGAAAAAATAGGGAAAAGAATAATAATAATTAGGTTGATACTCGCTTAATAATCGTTGGCAAGTTGGATATACTTTTAACTAATTATTTACTCCCTCCGTCCCATATTAAGTGTCCATAATGGAATCTTGGGATGTCCCAAATTAAGTGTCCAGGGAATATTTTCAACCAATGAGAAGAGACTTTAGTGGGTAATAGTGATATTTGATTGGTGGAGAGTGTAGTTGGCCCCACTTTCCTAAAACTTTGTGCATTTAGAAAGTGGACACTTAATATGGGACGGAGGGAGTATTTGATATATTGATTTGATTTTATTGGTTAATGTTTTTGTTATGTTTAAGGTAGTGATGAAGATAAGCTGAAGGAGATGGTAGCCGAAGGGGGTCAGTGTTCTACAAAGGTAGTTGTTTATTACCTAAACTCTAGCTAGATGAATTAAGAGATGTGTTTGGTTTAAGTCTCTTTGATTATTTGTAATCAAAATGTGCAATAGTATTAGTAGGGGTAGTATACACTGACTCAGTATACACTAAGTCCCACCAGTATAAGCCTCAGTATATACTAAGTCAGTATACACTGACTCAGTATATACTATATCTGTAGCAGTATAACAAAAAATTAAAGATTTCGATACCAAAAGAATAACAAAAAATTTGAAGCGGATAAGTGCCCAGTAACTAGTAACTCGGTAAGTATCCGGGAATAAAGAAAATTTTGAGTTTTTTTGGCATGACCGAGAAATGTTGGACACTTGTCTTGTACATGATGAAGTGTCTGACAAATTACTTCGTCATAGTGTCTGACGCAGTTTGGTTAAGGCGCATATCTGCACAAGATGTCAGGTCACTGATATGGCAATGGATTGTATACAAAAATTATATTGCAATCTAATTATACGGAGTCCTTTATAAAATTTGCTAAATTTTTTCCATTAAAACATAATATTGTTGGCACGTGTGTTGCATAAGGAGCTCTACACACAGGGAGGACTTGGTCAAGCTAAACAGACATTGGGTGGAGGACCTGCTGCATCTGCAAGTGCTACGGTTATGCATATTTCTTTTTTATTTTGGTCTCAAATATAGAATGTGTAGTATATAAATGACATCTATTTGCTGTTGCTTATTTCACATCAATTCCTAGAAAGTAAACCGGATTTTAGCATTATGTAGTTAAAAGGCATTTTGGGTTTATGCCTGGTAAAGATTTCCCTAACGCGTGATTATTCTGGGTTGCAGGGTTCTGCCAAGAACAATAGCAGTGATATAAATTATGATATCTGTGGCTGGGTAATTCTTGCTGTCGGGATTTTCACATGGATAGGAATGGCCAAGTCTCAGATGCCTCCACCTCCAGCAAGATGAGTAATTTTGTTTGCTCATTAGTAAGTTAAGCTCTTTTTCTTATAAGAGGATGCAAATGTTCACTACATATGGTTTAATTATATGTGTACCACCAACTAAGTGCCTTGTGTGAGCTTATGAGTGCGTTATTTCATTTATAGAAAATGTCATCCTAATGTGCACTACTAGTATAGTGATGTGCATATGGTATGTTGCCAAATTTTGACTTTCACTCTTCATAAACGTATCTTTATTTTTGATATCTCCGTATACAATTTGGTACTTAATTTTTTTACTACTTTTTTCATTTATCTTGCGATGCTTGTTAAGACTTGAGGACTCCTTTTATATGATTCGTTAATTTTCTTCTCTTTGAAATAGATATATGTTATGCATGTAAATGTTCCGGATGTTGTTTTACCGTAATGCTGCAAATTCGCCTCTTGTTTTTACACATATGTAGAATGGGTTCTCCGAGGAGATGGTAAAAGCTAAATGAGATGCTCTTCCTAGTCAGGGACAACCATGACTTGTCACTAAGGCTAATTATCAGTAATTATCAATTCTAATGACATGATTGGGACATTCACCATTTGCATCTGTTAACATAATAAGCAACCAAAATAAACATATCTAAAATGGCACTAACTCTAATTGTAAATCATCTTCTGCTAATATTCTCAGAAATTCATTTTATATGTTTGGTTTAATAGTCAAACAGGTCAAAAGTGACCTACACTGTTCATTTGCCATTAAGTTAATTTTGATTGAGCTTATAACAGCTTGTATAAGTTGTTTTCATTATCATATTGGTTGTTTTGAAGTGTTTGACAGGTTGGAGTTGGGTGGTGCAGACACAAGAAGCTAGACTGTCAGTACAAGCTTCTGATAAGCTGAGCTTATCTTGGACTCCATTTTGGCATTTCTCAGGTTCCTTATAGCCTATTTTCAGTTTGCACTTAATCCCTATATGTCTTGTTGAAGTAGTCACTCATATCAGTACCAATTGGTTAGTGCAGACTGCTTCAGGTTTTACTAGCTTTGCTCAGCTGATTTTCTGCTTATATCTTTAAGTTGATTCTCTGTAATTTGTTTTTCTTAATAGCTCATAGTAGTAGCTAGAGGGTTCTGAGCTTAGTAAGAATCTTGGAGCTTATTTAAGTGCCTTATTTTGGTCTGCAAAAGACCTCAGTGAACCATAGTCTGCCCTGCACCACACCTTAGTGGTCTGATTTAGCTAGTTATCATTAATTTGTTTTTCCCCAGTTTCATCAGTTTTGTGTGATTTTTAGTTTCTTAGATAATAGTAGTTATAAGCTGTAATTTGGTACTTAGTAAGTTGACCAGCTTATCTAGCCTTCCTTATTTTTATTTGGATTTTAGGATTTAATCTAAGCAGTTTTCTCAGGCCTTGAACAAACATGTTTTTGCCCTGCCCCTAGTTAGACAGCAGACTGATTGAACAATTGGCATGTCTGCAGTATTCTATTGACGTGTAACGTATTTTGAATTTGTCTATCTTTTCTCTTTTTTAGATGTGGTTAAAGGGAATGGGAGACTTATTCCTCAAGCGGTTAAATCGTGGGTCGAGCAATACGAAAAGGAGCCAAAACCAGCAATGGTTGAACTACTGCTTCAGGAGAGCTGCACGGATGACTCGGGTAGTCTTGTTGTATACTCAGTGGTCGATGTGGAAGCTGTCAAACTAACTTGTGAATTGCTATCGATATGTAATTTTTGTCGTTAATTAACTTGTGACTTATCGTGAATTAGTACTTGAATTAACCTCATTGTTTTGATATATATATATATGAAATGCGTTATTTTGATATTTGTGTTTTTAATTTTGTATTATCAGGTTTTTAATTGTCATTTAATAAAAAATTAGGAACTGAAAAAAATTAATTTTTTTTTTTTAAAAATTAGGTTATGACACGCAAAAAGGAGAGTCATAAAACGTGGGTCATAAGTGCGCGTCATAGAGGGATGACGCACAAATGCGAGTCATGAAGCTTTATGACGGGTCCATCCTTGACTCGCATTTGCGCGTCATAAGACCTCTTCTTGACTCGCATTTGGAGTCAAGGATAGCCCTTTTTCTAGTAGTGAAAGTTATCTTTTATTGAAGTCGCTCCAATAGAAACTCTAAGAATTCTTATATAAAATCTCAATTTGCTTTACACAACCTACTTTCTTACCTAATCAATCATATCCCAGCAGTTACATCCAACTTTTACTGACAATAATGGCCAATTTAACCTTTGTCGACAAACACAACATGGTGACATATTTGGAGAAAACAGAGGAAGGTGCTTACTTCCATCATATAGTAGACTTTTTGAACTCTACCCATATAAGGTATGCTTTAACTCTAAACCCTACTATCTATGTCTCCCAAATCAAGCAGTTTTGGCAGACTGTCACTGTCAATACTATTGAGAATGGAGACAAAGAGCTTAATGCAACAGTTGATGGCAAAACCATCACTCTTACTGAATCATCTGTTAGGAGGCATCTCCAACTAGCAGATGACAATGGTATTAGTGATTTGCCAAACGCTGAAATCTTTCAAAATCTATCCAGAATGGGGTATAACACAACTTCTCAATCTTTAACTTTTCAAAAAGGTTGTTTTGCCCCGCAATGAAGGTTTCTCATTCATACCATACTTTACTGTATGAGTCCAAAAAGGTTGTATTGCAACTGCTCTCATTTGCTTATCAACTAATAGGACTTATAATTTTTCCAAACTTATTTTTGAAGGTATGGTAAAGAATGTGGATAGTAAATCAAAATTTTTAATGTATCCACGTTTTATTCAAACCATTTTGAATATGAGAAAAAGTCAGCTTCTACCTCATCAAAATGTTTATCCAACCCCAACCCTTACACAAAAATTATTTAGTAACATGAGGATGGCCTCAAAGGGTTATAGTGGAGTAGAAGTTGCACTTTTTGATAACATGTTGCAGGTACAGGGTGAAGGATCAACTACCCCAGTTGACTCCCAACACACACCCACAAGTTCATCAAAAATAGCCTCACAACCAATTTCATCACCACCTAGGAGTATAACCAGAGAGGGCTCTAGTGTACCTCAGCACAGAGTTCCTACTACCTCCCAAGTAGCAGATGAGGCTGACTATGTCAGTATAGGAAGGGCTGCCCCTACTGTCTCAGTCTTAGAAGCTGGGCAGGACAGGGGTATCATAACTAGGACCCAACCTATGGCAACACCTACTGTGCCAAATTCTTTTGAACCTAGTACAAGTGGTGTAATCCCAAGCCACATGGAACAAATGGGTGGCTCAGATACTCACCTTTTGGTTGAGTCTGAGTCTTTGCCCCATGATGCACCTCTCCCTGAAGGTAACACATCAAGAAGTGTTGGCGGCAGTCTTAAACTTAATGAATTGATGGACTTGTGTACCAGGTTGACAGATAAAGTAACTGGATTGGAAGATGAGCTCAAAACAACCAAGCAGATTTTTGGAAGGGTATACACCAAGCTAATCTTGAAGGTCAAAAAGTTGGAGCAGCAAGTCAAGACTCTCAAGAGAAAAAGAACATCTCAAATGGTGGAATCTTCAATCTCATCCAGTTCTAATAATGATGATGATGACATGGGTGAGGAGTCTTCCAAACAGGGGAGAAAGATTGCCAAACTTGATGAAGACCCCAATGTGTCCTTAGTTCAAGAACGTGCTGACACTCAGGGGAGGCCAGATGAACCTATGAAAGAAGCTTAAGAAGGTCCTCAAGAAGGTACTGCTGGTGCAGAACTTAGTACTGCTGGTGAAGGACTTAGTACTGCTGGTGCAGTTTACATGAGAAGGAGAAGAATGGATAAGGGAAAGGCTATAATGACTGAAGCTGAGCCATCCAAGAAGATCAGCAAGAAGTCTCAAGCACAAATTGAGTATGATCAGGAACTTGCTCAAAGACTTCAAGCTGAAGAACAAGCAAGAGTAGCTGAAGAAGAGAGAATTGCAAGATTCTTGGTTGAACAGAGGTTAAAAAGTGAAGAAGATGAAAGAGCAGCTCAAGAACAGGCAGATAAAGAATTAGCTTTAAAGATGCAAGAGGAAGAGAGATCACACTTCACAACTGAAGAACAAGAGAGTGCAATCAGTGACTTACTTGAAGAAATAAGGAAGCATCAAAGCAAAAAGACAGCTGCAAAGAAGAAAACTCCAACAAAAGCTCAACAGATGAGGTATATGAAAGACTATTTGAAACATCAAGACTATTGGACAGAAAAACAATTAAAATGCAGGTCTTATGAAGAAATAGAGAGATTGTACTGTATAACATATAGGAAAATTCAGATTTTGTTAAGAGGATTCTCAGAAACTGTTGAGACAAGCAGAGTTGATAAAAGAACAGGTGAGCAGTTAGAGTCAGAGGATTCAAATAAGCAAAAGACTGAGCAAGAAAAGGAAGAACAAGCAGTTGAGGAAGAAGAAACAGCAGAGGAATTAGCTGATGAAAGACTTCACAATATGATGGTAATAATCCCAGAAGCTTTGAATGTTGATCATATTCAAGCTAAACACCTAATTATTGATTGAGAGATACACACAGATACATTTGGGAAAGGCTGGAAGATTATCAGGGTAGGAGGACACTCAAAAGTCTACAAGTATTTTGAAGATATGATAAAGGCTTTTGATAGAGAAGACTTGGACAAGCTATAGAGTCTGGTTCAAGAAAGGTTCAGATCTACAGTACCTATAGAAGACAAAGACATGGAGCTATGGGTGGAATTGAAGAGGTTGTATGAACCTAATCCAACAGATACTCTATGGACATTTCAAGCTCATGACCTTGCTACTACTTGGAGATTGTATGATACTTGTGGTGTTCACCATATATCTACAAAGGATAGAGTGGATGTCTACATGCTGATAGAAAAAGATTATCCATTGAGAGCAGGTATCTTATTTGTTATGTTAGCTGCTAAGCTCAGAGTTGATGAAGACTCAGAAATGGCAAGAGAATTAGTGAGAAAGATATATCAGCAAGCAGAAGAAATGAAGACTAGAAGACTGAGACTAAGAAGATAGTGTTTGGAAGAATCCTCACAAGGTAATAATTTAATTCAGAAACTTGATGATTTAGGGTAAATCACAAGTTTAGGGGAGGATTGTTAGGAATTAAATGATCAAGACATTGGTTTTGTATTAGTACTGCTGAAGATTAACACTAACAGTACTAATGGAGTTAGTACTGCTAGTGTAAGTTGAAGACTGTTGAAGATATAACTAACAATACTAACTGCTGAGTTAGTACTGCTAGTATAGAAGATGATATTGCTGGACTGCTTGAAGACTGAAGATAGTACTGCTCATGATGACGTGTAGAAGGATAAGTATAGAATAGATTTTGTGTATATCTTATATAGTTAGAATTATACGGATATTCTGCATGTTTAGAATATCAATACTTATCTTGTAAAGGACTCCTTGTGTTATAAAAGGAGGTCCTAGGTTAGATGTTTAGACATATGTTTTGTTAAGCTTCAAGGTTTTGTAAACCCTAGTGATAAGCAAGATCACTCGTATTATATCTAATAATATTGAAGCGTTTGGTGATATTCATTGTTCATACAAAACTGTTACTGTTACATTGCACAAATCTTCTAAGTATCATATAGTAGATTCCGCATACTATTTGATATAAACTCAAAGTATCCACAACACAAGTCTAGTGTGTTTAGATCCTCTCACTACATGGTAGGCTAAGGCGAATAGGTGTAACGA